>CM051265.1:6165433-6582933 GCA_027921565.1 Artemia sinica | reverse complement strand
ATGTGTAGCCAGGGCTCAAGGTGTTTTTTCACAGTTGAAAAAAGTTTGGAAGAATAGGAAGATAAGTCTTCAAACCAAGACTAGAATAGTGGAAACTACAATGATGACAGTGGCCAAATATGGTTCTGAACCGGTGGGGGAGCAGTTGACCCCCCTAACCTAATAATGTGGAGAAAAACAATTATTATATAGCCCATGCCCCTCGACTATACAGATATGGACCTCTCTTGCCCCCCCCCCCCCAATAAAAATGCTGGAGATTCGCCCCTGGTTCTGAAGCATGGGCGCTCCGAAAGGTGGATGAAGATTTGATAGATATTTTCCAGAGAAATTGCCTCCAGATTGTTTTGGATACCAGGCTGACTGACCGTATGTTAAACAGTAGGCTATACAAAAGGTGTGGTTCAATCCCTCTTTCTAGGACTATAATCAGAGAAAAGTTGAGATGGCTAGTGCATGTTCTGCGGATGAAGGATGACAGCCTGCCGAAGATTGTCCTTTTCAGCCAACCGTCTAGGGCTGAATGGAATGCTGATCGTCCGCGGTTGGGGTGGGAGCATGTCATAAAGAAAGGCTTAAGGGTATTGAGAACTTCCCGGGAGGGTGGAAAGAGCGAGGCGTTGAATAGATTGGGATGGAGGAAGAGTAGGCGTAGCTGTGTTGGCCTTAGGTGGCTTTGTGTTGCGGTGAGTTGTTGTCAGTAGTAGTAGTAGAAGTGTCTACAATACTTCCTAGCATCTTTTTCTGGAGAAGGAGGGTATGACCACCCTAAGTAGGATCATAGACGAGGCTCTGGTATTGAGGTTGGCACTTATGTTTCTCGTCCAACGTGTCTTAGGAGCTCTTATGCTCCGTGAAAGATGATTTATTTTATACTATTAATTAAAAAAAAATATATATATATTCCCTGGATTACTGGCAGTACTTACATAAAGAAAATTCTTTAGTCGATCAGCTAGAGGAAAAAACGAACGCTCATTGACTACCTAAACTCGGAACAATAATTACACTTCTTGTGCCTGGTAAATACGACGCGTTCGACCGAGTATTTGTTCATGGTAATTGTAATTTAATTACTTTGTACATGGTAATTTAAATTATATTACTTGTGCATGAAAAGTACGATGAGCTCGACCGAGTATTTGTGCATGGTAATTGTAATTTAATTAATTTTTACATGGTAATTTAAATTATATTACCCGTGCATGGTAAATACGATGCGTTCGACCGAGTATTTGTGCATGGTAATTGTAATTTAATTAATTCTTACATGGTAATTTAAATTATATTACCCGTGCATGGTAAATACGATGCGTTCAACCGAGTATTTGTGCATGGTAATTGTAATTTAATAACTTTGTACGTGGCAATTTAAATTATATTACTTGTGCATGGTAAATACGATGCGTTTGACCAAGTATTTGTGCATGGTAATTGCAATTTAATTACTTTTTACGTGGTAATTTAAATTATATTACTTGTGCATGGTAAATACGATGCGTTCGACCTAGAGCTTTCGGAGGATTTAACCTTAGATCCTTTAAACAGATACCTTTTATTTAACAATGAACTTACGTAAAAAAAAGTCTCTCCTGTAAGGATTCATGACTAGGAGAGAAAAAGAAACAAAAAATATCAACAAAACATGAAAAAAAATCTTTTAGCCCTCCTCAAAAATCCTCAAAATAATAAGCTAGGTGGGGGAGTAGTTAATAATTTAATCTGCTCAAATAAACATCCGGATTCCCTTTAAAGACATTAAATCCAGAAGACCTAAAAAAAAAAAAAAACAGAAAAAAAGAAAAAGAAACTCAATTATGGGCTAGAAGATTACTAATCTTTTTGAAGATACTAAACGAGTGGAAGCTTCATGCAAATTCTGGGAGCGTATTCTAGATCATGTTACAAGATACCAGGAAATTAAAGTCAAACCGCAATGATAAAGTATGAGGAATCTGTAAGTTGCTGGAAGGGCAGAGATGGCAAGTAGATTGATCAAAAATAGAACACATATTATTACACATGGCAGCAGAAACGCTGCTATCATGGGTGCCCATATGGGGGGGGGGATAGAGGGGTTCCGCTCCCCTCCCCCTTGCTGAATGATACTGCTTTACATTTTATATTTTTGTTTTGAGATTTCTATTATACAGCACTGGAAGTGCTGATTAGACTAGCTACCCCCCCCCCCCCCCCTAAAATTCAGCTTACGGGTGCCAATGGCTGCTATGCAACTGTAGAAAGTGAAAGAAGCGCCTAGAGATTTTAAATCATGCAGGAGTTTAAATTAAGAACTGCTGCTTTCCTAGAAAATAGTTCTTGCTTTATTATAAAGCTTTGAAAGTTGTTCCAGTGTTGACGGTAAGGTTGACATCCAAATAACTGGACAATACGGAATGTAAGACTGAACCAGGCTGTACAAAAGGATTTTATGAATTGATCCTGGAAGTGAAACAGTTAGTGGCAGATGCTGGTTGACGAAGATCATAGAAAATTCTAGGTTTTGGATTTTTAACCGTATGAAATAGGATTATTGACAGAAATAAAAAAGAGTATCTGCCCCAGTGACTGATCCTTGTGGAACGCCAAACTCTATTTCGAAGGGGTTAAAAAAGCAGATCAACCCAGGTGACTTGACCTGACAGATATGAAAGAAACCTTGAACAAGCACTCCCTGTTATACCAATAAGGGTCGTTTTCTGAAGAAAAATCTTCCAAAGTCGTGCTGAGTCGAATGCATTTCGTACATCGAGAAAACGATCAGCGTCAAGAGCTGAATGTAAAAATTCATTTAAGTTGAACATACATGCTCAGTTGAGTGCTTTGCCTTAAAAATAAAGTGACAATCCTAAAAAAAAAGTTTTCAGACAATAAAATCCAGAAATCGAGAAAGCACCGATTTTTCAAAAAATTTACTAAAAACTGATAAAAGAGACATGGCCTGGGCTGATAATTTGCAGGATTAATTGTAGGTTCAATTAAAGTGTCTAATAAACAGACCAAATTAAGTGTACTTGTTATAAAAATGCCCTCGAGAATATTGGATTGAATTAAATGTTAAAAGTGCGGATTCGTAACTTTCTTTATCTCTGGTATGTTCTTTTTTTTCTATTTTAGATTAGCGATGATCACAAATTTTCAATTATCACAATTATTGGAGAACATTGAATTCAATGTTAGCAAGTCAAATTCGCAAGATTTCAACCCCCCCCGTCCCTCATTTATTTTTTTGTATTTTAGATTTGGGATGATCACAAATTTTCTAAAATGGCAGTTGCATTACACCAATTTTCAGTAAAAGTGTTTAATAAACATACTAAGTTAAATTAAACTGTTATAAGAATGCCCGGCAGAATCTTCAATTCAATGCTGAAAGGACAAATTTGCAGTGTTTTTTCTCCCCTTTGTTCCTTTTTTCTATTTTAGATTTGGGATGATCACAAATTTTCTAAAATGGAAGTTGCATTACACCGAGTTTCAATAAAAGCGTTTAATAAACATACTAAGTTAAATTAAAATGTTATAAAAGTGCTCTGTAGGATATTGAATTTAATGTTAAAAAGACGAATTCGCATTATTTATTTCGCCCTTTTGTTTCTTTTTTTCTGTTTTAGATTTGGAATGTTCACAAATTTTCTAAAATGTAAGTTGTAGTACACCGATTTTCAATAAAAGCGTTTAATAAACATTCTAAGTTAAATTAAAGTGTTATAATTTTTTTTGGGAAATATTGAATTCCAAGTTAACAGACGAATTCGCAAGATTCCCCCCTTATTTCTTTTTTGTTTCTATTTTAGATTTGGGATGATCATGAATTTTCTAAAATGGGAGTTGCATTACACCGATTTTCAATAAAAGCGTTTAATAAACATACTAAATTAAATTAAACTGTTCTAAGAATGTCCGAGAGAATTTTGAATTCAATGTTTAAAAGACGAATTCACAATATTTTTTCTCCCCTTTGTTTCTTTTTTTTCTATTTCAGATTTGGGATGATCATGAATTTTTTAAAACGGAAGTTTATTACACCAAGTTTCAGTAAAAGTGTTTAATAAACATTATAAGTTAAATTAAAATGTTATAAAATTGCTTTGGGTAATATTGAATTTAATATTAAAAAGACGAATTTGCAATATTTATTTCGCCCTTTTGTTTCTTTTTTTCTGTTTTAGATTTGGGATGATCACAAAATTTCTAAAATGGAAGTTGTAGTACACCGATTTTCAATAAAAGCGTTTGAAGAACATACTAAGTTAAATTAAACTGTTATAAGAATGCCCGGGAGAATCTTGAATTCAATGTTAAAAAGTCGAATTCGCAATAATTTTTTTGTCCCTTTGTTTCTTTTTCTTCTATTTTAGATTTGGGATGATCACAAATTTTCTAAAATGGAAGTTGTAGTACACTGATTTTCAATAAAAGCGTTTAACAAACACACTAAGTTAAATTAAAATGTTATACAAATACCCCGGAGAATATTGACTACAATGTTAAAAAGTCGAATTCGCAATAATTTTTTTGTCCCTTTGTTTCTTTTTCTTCTATTTTAGATTTGGGATAATCACAAATTTTCTAAAATGGAAGTTGTAGTACACTGATTTTCAATAAAAGCGTTTAACAAACACACTAATTTAAATTAAAATGTTATACAAATACCCCGGAGAATATTGACTACAATGTTAAAAAGTCGAATTCGCAATAATTTTTTTGTCCCTTTGTTTCTTTTTCTTCTATTTTAGATTTGGGATGATCACAAATTTTCTAAAATGGAAGTTGTAGTACACTGATTTTCAATAAAAGCGTTTAACAAACACACTAAGTTAAATTAAAATGTTATACAAATACCCCGGAGAATATTGACTACAATGTTAAAAAGTCGAATTCGCAATAATTTTTTTGTCCCTTTGTTTCTTTTTCTTCTATTTTAGATTTGGGATGATCACAAATTTTCTAAAATGGAAGTTGTATTACACCGAGTTTCATTGAAGTTACATGGTGAGACAGAACATAAAGACATGTGCATATTCACTGAACGGGCAAGAGAGGAATTAAAACGGATTGTTGTCTATTGATTAGAAGAACCATTTGCTGGCGTATCAATTGATACTTAGTTGAAATTTCAGTGCCATACAAATAAGTATAATAGAGATATATTTTTCCAGCGATATGATTAATGTTGCTGTTCAAGTACCTGATTTATGACCCAACGGACAAAAGGGTTATTTACGTTTTATAGTGTTAGTTGTCAAAATGATTAGTCTTGTCTTTTGTCTCAGGTTGCTTTGATTTGTATTAATAAATGTTAATAATGATAATATTTTTTTTAAATTTAGATCATTTATAGTTGTAGATAGTTATGGTTTAGGGTAAGGACAAATTTTGGTAGCCATTTGTGCACCCAGTCTTCGACATTTCACGGATGGAAGCATTTTCGACCCCTTTATGTTTTCTGTCACAAGGTAAAAGTCATTAACCCATTTTTCTATTTGTTATGAGAATTGATCCCCTCCCTACAAACCATCCTATTCTTGTTTTCTCCGAATTGAATCTAAAATAGGTGAATATCGGCTACATTATAAAAAATCAGTGACAAAAGTGGGGGAATATAAGTTATATTACATTGTTTACATTCAGACGAATCAATTCAAAATCCCACATAAGGTGTCAACCAGATTTTATCGAATAATAAAAAATATCCAAGATCAAGTGTAAAGACTAAGAAACGAATTAGCGGAAAGTCGATCGGAGATAAGATGTACGACCCAGAGCTTAGAATGCTCGAGTTACATTACTTTATCTCTTTGCTACTAAGAAAGTGTAATCTTTTCCTTAATTGTAAATATTTCTTTTTGATAGTTAATTTGGCTTGATTTTAAGGTTTTTTTTTTTTTTTTTTTTTTTTGGGGGGGGGGGGGGGTATTTGACTTTGAATACGAATTCGGCAATGTTTTTCTTCTTGCATGTGATTTTGTTTTATCCCCCACCCTTTCTGTTTTTATTTTTGCCATTATTCGCACAAAGTTCATTTTAGTTCTTGGACTTGGATTTTTTTTTTGCGTTAAATTTTCTGTTCTTTTCGACATATGAAGCGAATTCGGCTCTATTAGAGCTTGTGATATCCTTTTGAAAATAAATATAATCTTATCTTATCCTAAAAGCTACCAACCTTTTTTTTTATTCATTATCAGTTGACTTCATATTTACAAGCCATCTTAAATTTTTTTTCACCAAGTTAAATTCAAAATAGGCAACAGCGGTTAGATTAAAAAGTCTGTAATTGGTGAATGTCAGCTACAATATATTGTTTATATTCTGTTCTCATGCATGAGGCAATTGAAAATCCCTTAGCAAGTGCCCAACAGATTTTAGTAACTGTTGAAACATATTCAAAATGTGTGAAGTACCAAGACTAAGAAACCAAATATCGGAAATTGAATTTGAGATAGCAAGTATATTTTGTAGGACCCAGAACAAAGAGTATGGGTAACTGACAAGAGTGGGAACTGGCAATAGTGTCGACAAATATAACCTCAACACCATCTAGCGTTTGGCGACACTTAGCATTTTTTCCAGTGTAATAATAAGAATAATTAAAATAGTTTGTGTGGTTGGCAAAATTAGTGTATTAATAAGTGTCTACTGTGTCTATCTGAATATGTTATAGCCAATGACACTGGCGGGTACTTTGAGACAAAAAGTGAGCTATGACACACATAGAAACAGGCTAGAGAGCTTACTTGGCTGCATTTTTAAATTTGGGACTTGAGGCGCATTTATTAATTAATAGTGTAAAATTAGTGTATTAATAAGTGTCTGATCTCAGTTTCTTACAGAAAAACGATTACAAAGCTTGAAAAAATGACGAGGCTCGTCAAACACTAGATGGCGTTGATGTTGACCTAAATGACCCATACTCTTTGACCCAGAGCTTAAATGCTCAAGTGAAACTCGTGATGATACTATTACGAAACGTGTCATCGAGCAAGTCTGTCGATAATTCTAACCTCATGCTTCCCACAAAAAAAAGGTTTCATCTTAGAAAATGCTAAACATCGGAAAAATATTATTGCAACTTAAAGTGCTCAACAAAAGAAAAGATTTTTAAGCAATTCATTGACCTATTGCTGAAAGTACGAACTTCAGATCATTTAAGAAAAGGTAAATTTTACTAAGCTCAGGCTTTGCAACATAAATGATAAGTTCACTATTTCTGCAAACAATAAATCTAGAGGCCTAGCTTTTAGAGAGGAAACTGATGTTGAGAGACAATGTTGGCTGTTATGTACAGCTATCTAGATTCACTGTGCTTTTATTTGAGGAAACTTTTCCCCTCTGTTTTCTCTTTTTTTTGGTGTGATGTTTTATTACATGGCTCCTAGCAGGGTATTATGGCCTTTTTTGCGAGGAAAAGCTTATTTAGTGTGATTTTTATTTGCAAAGAAAAGTACGAGTGTCTACTATTTCTTTTGTTTTCATTATTCCAGGTGGGGAAGACAGAAGGGGCTGTACCCTTCTTGGGGAAGGCAGAAGGGTGTAAGATCAATACTTGATAATGGTTGATTGGGTTCGTGGAGTATCTGTATCGAGGCTAGAGGAATTTGAAAGAAATTATCTTCAAAAATATTTTTCAAGTACATTTATTTTGTGATAAGAATAAAATTCCCAAATTCTGTTCTTGTTCCTCGGAAGAAACATTTGGACTCTTGTTAAATAGTCCCTAAAAGTCCTAGTACACGAAAAATTTCGTTTTGAAACTATCGTTATTGGAGGAGCGGACAAATTGAAAATTTTCTTTGTGAATCATATATAGATATCTTTGGATATGTGAGGCCTTTTTTGGAAGAACATTCTGTAAGTAAAACAAATATCGATAATTACTATTTTTTATGTATATGGAATATGACAAAAATATGATGGTTTAGCAATTATGGTAAAAATGTATGATTAAAAAAGGAGTTCTAATCCCTATATACCGAAATGGTTTCACAAAATGAACTGCTGAAAGTGCCAAGTGTAGTGTCGGATCTTCGAATGTCACTTATGATCCTTGAGAACTTCAATCTTAATTTAATAGATCTTAATTTAATTTAATCTTAATTTTAATTTAATTGATCTTAATTTAATTAAATATTATTTTAATAGACAGTCTCCCGTTTTGCCAGAAAGGAGTTCACAGGCATGTCCTGTGTCCTTTAGAGTGTAAGCAATCATACGGTGAAAACCCAGTATATCTTATTCCGATTCCAGTATCTAAAGCCTATTCTTCTCTTATTGACAATATTTTTGCAACGGATCCGTGTGAGACTGCATTTGTGCAGGGTTGCCGCCCAGGGAGAATCACTAGATTTTAGTTATGTTTGGTTGATTTAGTCATTTTCTTCAATAATCTAGTGATTTATGTGCTAATTAAGTGATTTGTTTTTTTAGACAATGTAAAAAATCGCTAGAAATAGTGGTACTCTTTTACTAAATGTACTCTTTTATATACGGCAATGCAAACCAGTCACCAAAAAAACAGAGACGCGTGATGAAAAACAGGTTTACGCTCTCTCTGGGATACAAACAAAGGCATGAACTGTATTTAAATTGCAGTTTTTTGGGGTTTAGGGGGGGGGAAGGTACCTAGGTTAGGATAGGTTAGGTTTCGTATTTAATATGCGGTATGCTTTGCCGCCCCCCCCCCCTAATGTGCAATTATATAGCCCAAAGTTGTTTCTAAACTGTTATATATTCATCCGATTTTATTTTATTTCATTAGCATTAACCAAACTAGCACTGTATAAAAGAGTCAAGTGTATCGAAATAGTGATAAATCACTAGGGGTGGCAACCCAGCATTCGTGGTTATGGCAGATTCGTTACCCCGCTGCTTTATAATGCCTGATCTCAAAATAGAAACGACAGTCACTAAAGCTAATTCTATAAAAAGGAGAAGTCACTCAAAACACGTTTAACAAGGTTAAAATCAAATTTTAGTTATAAAGACTAGATTGACGTTATTTTTCAGAAAGATAAAAAAAAAATGTATTCCAAAAGAAATTAAATTAGAAGTTGGATCTTTGTTGTCCTTTTAAAATTTACACCAGAAGAGATTTTCACACAAAAAATACCATTTATAAGCCTCTCACTCTTAAAATCTATTCATGGAAAAAAATCTACCATATAAGATAAGAAGGAAATAAATTTAGGCCATAAATATAAAATGTTTCGAAATCTATAAAATTTGCTAACTTAGATTCTGAGAATAGGTGAAAAATTCATTTAAAGAATCAAACTTCATTTCGAAATACTTGGAATTTAATTAAGCAATAATCGAAACAAAAATAAAACAATGCACCCAGAATTGATCATAGGCAGCGCGAAAGCGCTGCTCATAGGCAGCGCGATAGCGCTGCCTAAGTAAAGAACGATGTGGGCACAATGTATTATTTATTTGTTTTTCTTCTTTCTCCATACCCGGGCACTTCGTATCGAAGGAGTTGTCGCAGAAACTTCGAAAAGGGCTCATTCGATTGGAAATTGGAGTTCCTAGTGCCCTTTTTAGCAGTCAAAAGTGATTGGAGGGCAACTAGCCTCCCCCCCCCCACGTCCATCATTCCCCCAAACACATCCAATCAAAATTTTGAGATAGCCATTTTGTTCAGCGTAGTGATTTCCAGATAGAAAATATGTTTTTGAGGAGGACACTCCCCCAAAACTGTCGGGGCAAGGATTTTAAGTTTCTTATATTTTCGTTCGTTCTTGTATTCCCTGAGGGCATATAAGAACGATGTTGGCACAATGTATCATTCATTATTTTTTTTTCCTTTAGAGCAGGGCACTTCGTATTCAAGAAGTTGTCGTAGAAACTTCGAAAAGGGCTCATTCAATTGGAAATTGGAGTGGATTGTGCCCTTTTAGTAGTCGAAAGTGATTGTAAGGCAACTAACACCCCTTCCATGCCCACCATTTCCCGAAACACATCCAATCAAAATTTTGAGATAGCCATTTTGTTCAGCGTAGTTGATTTCCAGATAGAAATTATGTTTTTGAGGAGAACACTCCCCCACAGCCTTCGGGGCAAGGGTTATAAGTTATGCCCTGGGGGCATATAAGGTTTTTATAGAAGGCGTTGTCGTAGAAACTTCAAAAAAGGCTCATTCGATTGGAAATTCAAAGAGCTAGTGCCTTTTTAATAGTCGAAAGTAATTGGAGGGCAGCTAGCTCCCCCCCCACGCTCATCATTCCCCCAAACACATCCAATCAAAATTTTGAGATAGCCATTTTGTTCAGCGTAGTTGATTTCCAGATAGAAAATATGTTTTTGAGGAGGACACTCCCCTACAACCCTCGGGGAAAGGGTTGTAAGTTCTGCCCTGGGGGCATATAAGGTTTTTATAGAAGACGTTGTCGTAGAAACTTCAAAACGGCTCATTCGATTTGAAATTCAAAGGGCTAATTATCTTTTTAATAGTCGAAAGTGATCGGAGGGCAACTAGCCCCCCCCCCTGCCCATCATTCTCGCCAAGCACATCCAATCAAAATTTTGAAATAACCATTTTGTTCAGCGTAGTGGATTTCCAGATAGAAAATATGTTTTTGAGGAGTTCACTCCCCCACAACCCACAGGGCAAAGGTTTTAAGTTATGCCCTGAGGGTATGTAAGAACGATGTTGGCACAATGTATCATTTTTTTTTTCCTTTAGAGCAGGGCACTTCGTATCGAAAACGTTGTCGTAGAAACTTCGAGAAGGGCTCATTCAATTAGAAATTGGAGTGGCTTGTGGCCTTTTTAATGGTCGAAAGTGATTGGAAGGCAACTAACACCCCTTCCACGCCCACAATTTCCCAAAACACATCAAATCGAAATTTTGAGATAGAAATTTTGTTCAGTGTAGTTGATTTCCAGGTAGAAATTATGTTTTTGAGTAGGACACTCCCCCACAACCCTCGGGAAAAGGGTTGTAAGTTCTGCCCTGGGGATACATAAGGTTTTTTATAGAACGCGTTGTCGTAGAAACTTCAAAAAAGGCTCATTCAATTGGAAATTCAAAGGGCTAGTGCCCTTTTAATAGTTGACAGTGATTGGAGGGCAACTAGTCCCCCCCACACGCCCATAATTCCCCCAAACACATCCAATCAAAATTTTGAGATAGAAATTTTGTTCAGTGTAGTTGATTTCCAGGTAGAAATTATGTTTTTGAGTAGGACACTCCCCCACAACCCTCGGGCAAGGGTTGTAAGTTACGCCCTGGGGGCATATAAGGTTTTTCTAGAACGCGGTGTCATAAAAACTTCAAAAAGGGCTCATTTGATTAGAAATTGAAATGACTAGTGCCCTTTTTTTTAGTCGAAAGTGATTCGAAGGCAACTAACACCCCTTCCACACCCACCATTTCCCCAAACGCATCCAATAAATTTTTGAGATAGCCAATTTGTCTCACGACGTTCAAAGTTCAGGAAATTATACCTTTGAGCAGGACACTCTCCCCACAGTCTTCAGGGCAAGGGTTATAAGTTATGCCCGTTGGGAATAGAAGGTTTTTATTGAAATATTTGTCGTAGAAACTTGAAAAAGGGCTCATTCGATTTGAAATTCAAAGGGCTAGTACCCTTTTTAATAGTCGAAAGTGATTTGAGGGCAACTGACCCCCTCTCACGCCCACCTTTTCCTCAAACACATTTAATCAAAATTTTAGATAGCCATTTTATTCAACGTATTTGAAAGTTTTGGAAATTAGGTCTTTAAGGATGACAACCCCTCCCCCAAAGCCCTTAGGGCAAGGGTTGTAAATTATGCCCTGGGGATATATAAAGTTTTTATTGAAAGCATTTTCGTAGAAACTTCAGAAGGGCTCATTCAATTGTAAATTGAAAGGGCTTGTGCCTTTTTTAATAGTTGAAACGCCCACCATTTTCCCAAACACATCCAATAAAAATTTTGAGTTTTGCTCAACGTAGTTGAAAATTCTGGAAATTAGGTCTTTTAGGATGATAATACCCTCAGAGCCCTCAGTGCTAGGGTTGTAAGTTATGCCCTGGGGGCATATGAAGTTTTTATTGAAAGCGTTGTCGTAGAAACTTCAAAAGGGCTCATTCAATTGGAATTTGAAAGGGCTAGTGCCTTTTTTAATGGTTGAAAGGGATTGGATAGCGATTAACGCCCCTCTCACGCCAACCATTTTCCAAAACACATCCAATCAAAATTTTGAGATATCCATTTTGTTCAACGTAGTTGAACGTTCTGGAAATTAGGTCTTTTAAGATGATAACCCCCTCAGAGCCCTCAGTGCAAGGGTTGTAAGTTATGCCGTGGGGCATATAAAGTTTTATTGAAAGTTGTTGTGTAAATCATAGGCAGTGCGATTGCGCTGCCTAAGTATAGAACGGGGACATTCGAGAACGAGACAAGAAAGAGGGACTAAGTAAAGAGGAGGACACTCCCCCAAAACCCTCAGGGCAAGGGTTTTAAGTTATGCCCTGGGGGCATATAAGAACGATGTTGGCACAATGTTTTATTTATTAATTTTTTCCTTTAGAACAGGGCACTTGGTATCGAAGAAGTTGTCGTAGAAACTTCAAAAAGGGCTCATTCAGTTTGAAATTGGAGTGGCTTGTGCCCTTTTTAATAGTCGAAAGTGATTGGAAGGTGACTAACACCCCTTCCACGCCCACCATTTCCCGAAACACATCGAATCAAAATTTTGAGATAGCCATTTTGTTCAGCGTAGTTTATTTCCAGATAGAAATTATGTTTTTGAGGAGGACAGTCCCCGACAACCCATAGGGCAAGGGTTGTAAGTTATGCCCTGGGGGAATATAAGGTTTTTTATAGAAGGCGTTGTCGTAGAAACTTCAAAAAATGCTCATTCGATTGGAAATTCAAAGGGCTAGTGCCCTTTTTAATAGTCGAAAGTGATTAGATGGCAACTAACCCGCCTCTTGCACCCACCTTTTCCCCAAACACATCTAATCAAAACTTCGAGATAGCCATTTTATCAACGTTGTTTTAAGTTCTGAAAAATAGGTCTTTGTGGATGACAACCACCCCCTGCCCCCAGAGCCCTCAGGGCAAGGGTTTTAAATTATGCCCAGGGAGCATATAAGGTTTTAAATAACGCGTTGTCGTAGAAACTTAAAAAAGGGCTCATTCGATTGGAAATAGAAATGGCTAGTGTCCTTTTTAATAGTCGAAAGTGATTGGAAAGCAACTAACACCCCTTCCACGCCCACAATTTCCCCAAACACATCCAATTAAGATTTTGATATAGCCATTTTGTTCCACGCACTTCAAAGTTCAGGAAATTATACCATTGAGCAGGACACTCCCCCACAGTCTTCAGGGCAAGGGCTATAAATTATGCTCTGGGGCATATAAGGTTTTTATTGAAATCTTTGTCGTAGAAACTTGAAAAAGAGCTCAATCGATTGGAAATTCAAAGGGCTAGTGCCCCTTTTAATAGTCAAAAGCGATTTGAGGGCAACTAACCCCCCTCTCACGCCCATCTTTTCCCCAAGCACATCCAATCAATATTTTAGATAGCCATTTTATTCAATGTAGTTGAAAGTTTTGGAAATTAGGTCTTTAAGGATGATAACCCCCCCCCCCACATCCCTCTGGGCAATGATTATAAGTTATGCCCTGGGGGCATATAAGATTTTTATTGAAAGCGTAGAAACTTCAAAAGGCCTCATTCAATTGAAAATTGAAAGGGCTACTGCATTTTTTAACAGTTGAAAGTGACTGGGGAGCGACTAACGCCCCTCTCATACCCACCATTTTCCCAAACACATCCAATCAAAATCTTGAGATATCCATTTTGTTCAAAGTAGTTGAAAGTTCTTGAAATTAGGTCTTTTAGGATGATAACCCCCTCAGGGCCCTCAGTGCAAGGGTTGTAAGTTAAGCCCTGGGGGCATATAAAGTTTCAATATTTTAGGTAACCATTTTATTCAACGTAGTTGAAAGTTTTGGAAATTAGGTCTTTAAGGATGACAACCCCTCCCCCCCCACAGCCCTCGGGGCAATGGTTATAAGTTATGCCCTGGGGGCATATAAGATTTTTATTGAAAGCGTAGAAACTTCAAAAGGCCTCATTCAATTGAAAATTGAAAGGGCTAGTACCATTTTTTAATAGTTGAAAGTGACTGGGGAGCGAATAACGCCCCTCTCATATCCACCATTCTCCCAAACACATCCAATCAAAATTTTGAGATATCCATTTTGTTCAAAGTAGTTGAAAGTTCTTGAAATTAGGTCTTTTAGGATGATAACCCCCCCAGGGCCCTCAGTGCAAGGGTTGTAAGCCCTGGGCGTATATAAAGTTTATATAGAAGGTTGTTATAGAAATCATAGGCAGCACGATAGAGCTGCCTAAGTAAAGAACGATGTGGGCACAATGTATTATTATTTTTTTCTTTCTCCATACCCGGGCACTTCGTAGAAGATGTTGTCGTAGAAACTTCGAAAAGAGCTCATTCAATTGGAAATTGGAGTGGCTAGTGCCCTTTTCAATAGTCGAAAGTGACTGGAGGGCAACTACCCCCCCCCCCACGCCCATCATTCCCCAAACACATCCAATCAACAGTTTGTATAAAAACATCCAATCATCCATTCATTTGTATAAAAAAATACAAATGAATGTGCATTGTCAGTTTAATATACATATACTGATATTTAGTAATCAAAATGTTAATATTATTTGATTTATTCAAGTTATAAAAATAAAAATATTTATATTTTTTTCAGTAAAGTGCAAATTATGTTCTGGCCTTGGGAAGGCATAGGGGTTTTGAGCCCAACTTATGTTAATTTCTGCTCCTTTTGAGCTATACTTGGTTATTTATTGTAATTTCTGTTCGTTTTGGGTTTCATTTATTTATCGATGCTGATTTGTGGTAGTTTCACGCTTGGTAGATTATTAGATTTTGTTTGTGCTCATTTTTTGTTTAATGGAGTTCTTTACTTTTCTTTCAAAAACTTATTTTGTGGAAAAAGTTTTTTTGTAATTAATCATAAATAATAGTGGTTGAGTTCAAAGAGAAGATTAGTATTGCAGAATAGTACAACACTTGGTCTTCTCGCATAACCCCTTGCCCTGGCTGCAGCTGAGGGTTGCCGTGAAAGAATTTTTTTTTGAAAAGCTAGATCCTTCTCGTTTGTTTTCCCAAGCAACGATTGAGTACTAGTTTATATTTTATTTGTGTTCTTGCACGTTGTTCTTTTCCTATTTTGTGTTAGTTTCTCCATTATAACACCCTTGTGTGTTTTTATGGGAAAATAAAAATTATCATTAATTTATTAAAATATGATGAAAGGTCTTGTATATGTGTAATTTCTGTTCCATTGCTTCATATTTTTAATGCGTCCATAGCACCAAATTATCCCAATTTTCTAAGAAAGGCCATAAGACAGATTCATGCAATTATTGGCTGAACTCTCATTTGTCTAAGGTATTGGAAAATTAATTTAAAAATGAACCGTATTATGTTTTGATAAAAAAAAAATTCTAAGAACCAGTTTGGACTCAGGTCTAGTCATTCAACCAAACATGCTGTTAGCAGACTACTAGAAAGTGTTTTATTTATTTATTTATAATCAATGACTAACAAAAAAACTTAAGATACCCCCCCCCCATATACCACAGGCTGATATGGAGGAGGGGTAATCAAAATGAATAAAATAATAATAATGCTAGTAATAATAAATTGATGATTCTTTAAATGACAAAAATCAGTTATCGACTTATTTTATGACACAAAAAAGGCCTTTGACTCGATAATTCACAAAATTCGTCTTGAAAACATGAAGAATGCAGGGATTATAGGCAGTTTCGTAAATGATAAAGTTTTGTATAATATACAAAATAAAATTTCGATTGGACGTCTTTGAGGAAAAAAGAGGGGTGGGAGGAGGTTTAGTTGCCCTCTAATCCTTTTTGGCATTTAAAAGGGGCACTAGAATTTTAAATTTTCGTCAAATGAGTCATTTTTAGATATTATAGGACTATTGGTTCGGTGCAAAAATCCCTGAAAAAAAACAACAATAAACAAACAAATAAACACGCATCCGTGATCTTTCTTCTGGCAAAAATGCAAAATTCCACGGTTTTGCAGATGGGAGCTTATACTTTATACAATAGGGTTCTCGGATACGCTGAATCTGATGGTGGGATTTTCATTAAAGTTCTATGACTTTTAGGGGGTGCTTGACTTTTCATTACTTGACTTTTAGAGGGTATTTCTCCCCTTTCTCGAAAATTTTCTCAGGCTCCTAGCTTTTGAGTTTTCTTAGTTTTCTCAGGCTCTCAGTTTTTGATGGGTAACGCTAAACGTAATGAATCTTAAATATTTGGAATCAGCATAATGAGCCAAATCTTTTTATATATCTATTGATATTAAAACTCTTTTTTTAGAATTTAGGTTAGTATTGAGCCGCGTCGCTCGTTACCACGAACTGTTTGATAAGAAATTCAAACATAGTCACCAGTCAGTAAGGTAATTGTCTGCAGGCTTACTCTTTATTTCTCTTGTGAGCATAAATCTAAATGACGCTAGGGGGCTTTTTCTTGCCATTGTATAGAAAGGATGCTCAATAGAAAGTAGCGCTCCCTGTAAAGTAGCTCATAAGAAATTATAATGGAGCTCAAATTGATGTCATGTTGGGCATGTTGGGCATAGATAATGGGCATGAGTTTTGGTCAAAATTGGCTTTTTGAACTTCCTAATTCTTTTGTCGGCCACACAGTTTAAGGATTGCCAGCTAATGTTCGTAAATAATGTTGATTTACTAAATGGTAAGAAAGACATAATTTTTTTTAACTTTTACTGTGTTTCCATAAAAGGCTAAGCATTTCTAAAGTTACGCCAGAATATTTCACCATAAGATTTAGGAGCCACTTTAAGGGTTGGCTTTTCAAAGTTTTTCTTTCACCAAGATAAACGGAAGTATACTTGATGGCCCTCGGGGGAGGCCATTGACAAAAGAAACTACACTGAAGATATGTTGAAAATTCATATAACAACTGGTAGGTCGTCTTTCTAGCTATCTGCCGTCAATTTGCTTGACAATTACAGAAAAATCAGTGGCGAACCCATTTAGAACTTCAAGAGGATTAAGATTTCAAATTAATAAGTGTTTGAGGCGATCCAAATAGATGAGCTAAATTGTCAAATTTGGAACTCAAACCATTCCTTCATTTTTATTCTGTTATTTTTTTTTTTTTTTTTTTTTTGCAGGAAGAGTGAGCTCCATGCTTAGTGAAACCCAGCGGGCTAGCTTTTTTTCAAATATTTATATCTCAATCAACTAACGTACCTCTATGAATGGCCCTGTACAATTAGGAAATGTCTTGGAAGTTTTGCTTAGAGTTGTTTTGGAAACAGAGCATATTTGGTTTCAAAAGCTATGACAGTGTTTTTTTTTTTTCACCGTGAAGTGTGAAATCATGCTTGATGGGATTCAGAGAAAACAATCGATGAAGAAAAATGCATATACCCAGGAAGGAGCTAGAAAATGCATATACCCATGAAGAATGCATATACCCAGGAAGGAAGAATGCATTATACCCAGGAAGGAGCTATTAGGTCGTCTTTCTAACTAGCAGTCGCCGACTTCTTAGGCAAATACTGAAGAACTGATTTAGAACCGATGAGACACAGTATGCTTCTCTGAGGTGCTATGATAATTTCACTTATGTTGGGGAACGAGAGCTTAATTCTTCCTGTGCAGTAATACTGCAAAAATTATATTATTTGGCAAAAATAAAGTTTTTTTTAACTCGTATTTTGTTTGTGGTGCCCTGCTTTTGAAATTCAATACTTTGCTTTTCCCTCTAAACACTGGGCTGTGGGGTATCAACATTATATTATATATATGGAGTGGACGTATTGATCGCGGCTCTGGTCACTGGGACCTAACGGCTCCTTACCCCCAACAATATTGTTGGATCTTAGAATATAATCTTCCAACCCTACTCATGAATTTATTAGCTGAAGGACAATACTTTTTCCAACTATATCTTTCAAATTTAGATAGAAAAGATGAGCTATCTCTAGCCAGGTTCTTAGATGAAGGGTCCTCGAATGGGATCCCATGAGCTGTTACGGGGATCTTTCAATTAAGAAATCCTGGGGACTTTGGGTTTCCTATTCAGAAAAGATGCTATTCATAATTGCCAAAAACTGTTACTTATCACAACACCAATCTTATTAACAGTTTTTCTTTTTAATCATAGGAAGTGCTTTGTCAACCATGGGCGCCCATAAGCTGAATTCCAGGGGGGGACCTCGTCTAATTGGCACTTTAAATGCTATATAAGAGAAATCTCAGAACAAAAATATAAAAGAGGCAGCATCATTCAGCCGGGGGGGGGGGCGTCCCCTGCCCCCCTTATGGGCGCCCAAGTTGTCAACGGTGGGTTTTAGGGAAGCTGCTTTACCCTTCTATGCTACTCTTGCTACATCTTTTTATTCTCTATCTTCTCATAACCGCCTGAGATAGAAGGATAAAAGGTTGTTGTTCGTACAATTCATAAAAAAAAACTTTCCGAAAAATAGGTTTTTCAAAGAAAAGTAAAGGCCATTTTAAACTTGAGCTCAGCAGATACAAATACCTGTTAAAATTCAAACTCAAAACAGCCAGAAATTACTATTAAAGAATAAATGAAACCCAAAACGAACAGAAATTAAATAAACAATCATAGCAAAAAACATAAAACAAGTAATAATATAAATGAATAAATAGATCTTAAAGCGAGTAATGCTTAGATTGAATATGAAAATCAAGCTTAAAACGAAAAAAAACATTTTGCTATTGAAGTATAAATGAAACTTAAAACGAACAGAAATTAAATAAACAATCAATGCAGACAAACATACAATAGATATTAATGTAAATGAATAAATAAATCTTATAACGAGTGAAACTTAAATTGAATATGTAAATCAAGCTTGAAACGAACAAAACTCACTACAAACAAGAATTTCGGTATCGCCTCCTTCTCTCACTGTAAAAGTCTAAAACCTACTGCGTCATTGGCGCTTTACCGAAAACCAATTTTATTACAAATGTTTTCTTTTGTACTTAATATTGAAAATAAACATTAAAATTATAGTAAAATTTTGAACTGATGAGCTTTCAGTAATTAATGTCATTATACATCGAATATTGAGTTTAATTTATTAGTTCTTTCTAAAGTTGTTCAAGACGAATATAGTTTCACTACAAACAAGAGTTTGGATACTGCCCCCTTCCTTAACTGTAAATAAAAACCAAAAGCCTACTGCGTCATTGGCGCTTAACTGAAAACGAATTATATTACAAATATTTTCTTTTTCAGTTTTTACAGCATTGAAAATAAACATAAAATTACAGTGAAATAAATTCTTGAACTGATGGATCTATCAACAATTAATATCATTATTTATCAAATATTCAATTTGATGTTCTTTATACTTTCAAAGACTGTTCAAAAGGTGTATAGTTTTCAGTAAAGCGCCAATGACGCAGTAGGTTTTAGACTTTTACAGTAAGAGAAGGAGGCGATATCTATACTCTTGCTTGTAGTGATTTTTGTTGGTTCTCAATATTCTCAAAATTTTGATTGAATTTCAAAATTTTGATTGGACTTGTTTGGGGAAATGGTGGGCGTGGAAGGAGTGTTAGTTGCCTTCCAATCACTTTTGACCCTTAAAAAGGGCATTAGAACTCTCGATTTCCAATCGACTGAGCCCCGTTTGAAGTTTATACGACGACTCCTTCCATATGAAGTGCCTCTGGGAAAAATAAATAAATAATAGTAATAAAACATTTGAGCCGTATGGCATTTACTATAGGCAACGCTATAGCGTTGCCGCTGATTCCATCGAAGTTCCAACTTTAGCGACTTCACCAACTTTCTCGCTTTCCGATCGGGAATAAACTAGACCTCAAATCAGTGCGATTCTATTCTAGGGGACAAAAAATGGGAGTAACAGAATGTAGATTGGAGAACAAAAAATGGTAGGAACTTAAAAAGAATGTAGCTGGAATGGAAACAAACTACCCAGCGAAGTAGAGTCCCAGAACATTGGTACACTTAAGGGTAATTGTCTTTATTGTTCCCGCTCAATTTTCGAAACAGATATTACGAATCTTGGTAACGCTCGTATCTCTTCGATATCTCTCGTATCTCTTCGATAGGAAACCCTTTTATGAGACTGTTGACAAAAACATAATTAATCTTTGACACATGGAATCTTTTTTTGTTAATCCAGTTTAACATGGGAGAAAAAACAAAAGATGTTGATTTAGTAAAAGCACGTTAGATTCTATGAAGATCAAATTAGATGAACAGGTTATGATATGTAAAAGAAAATATAACCACTGCTGAGCTAAAAATAGTATTTTCTTTCGCACATCAAATTAAAATGGTTGTACGAAAAATTTAAAAATCTGTAGATTTCTAGAGAACAAGGTTACTATGGACCCCCTCCTCCGCTCCTTGTATATGTCAGTTCTTAAACATTTAATCAAACTAAATAAAAACACATTTCATATTTTGCAGGTCAATAAATAAGAAATACAGAATTTACCTTTTCCGATTGCTTTTTTAGGGAGGACATGAGGGGGGGGGGGAGAAGATGGGTGAAAACTTTGAAGTTTCTACACCAATTTTTTCACTTTTGGAAAAGAACTAACGCTTAGAAATATAGTGCTAACGAATTTTCTAATTGCATCTCTAATATTTTTAATTTAACCAGCCTGGTTTTTCACTTTTTTGTGATTTACCACCCTTCCCCAATACCACTTTCAAAGAGATGCTTGCAAAGATGATTCTTATAGAGCTTGCATCATGCAAAAAGTATATAATTAGTAATTCGATGTGTGTTTGTGCGTTGACTTGTGCCTGTGTTTGCGGTTGTGTGTTTTGGCGCCCCTCAGTATAATCCTGCTAAGTAACTAAGAAGACTAATCCGCCTTTCCAAAATAAATTTACTACGAAAACGAAGTAGCATACAAACAGAATTAAGTGAAACTAATTTATTAGATACCTATACAACATAGGACAAGTTCGTAAACGAATAAATCAATGCATACGCGTACTAACAAACTAACGAATAACGTAAGCGTAAACGCATACTAATGAACGTATTTTGGAGGAAATACAACCTCTTGGAGGCATATGGACATATAAACATTAAAAATCAAGACAATTTGTATGGAAATACAAGAAAAGCAAGAATGTGGAAAAGTTCGCGATTTCACAGCAAGAGTGTAAAGACCCTCGTCTATCGTAGATACCCCCATTAAAATGCAACAACGAAAGCAAACGGCCTATAATCTCTTCTTTATGATTTTTTCGTTTGACAAACGGCCTTCACATGAACAAGTAAACAGAGCCGGATGAAGGGCTATTGGAACAACTGAGCCCGATCACGCCCCATTTTCTAGTGGGCCCCACCCTGCCATCGAAATGGACAGAATATTCTTTTTTGAAATTGTGAAGTATTCTTTACAATTCATGTAACCGTTGCCCCTGGAGAGGATCATTCTCCAAACTAAAACTAATAAAAAAAAACTATCTCATCAAGCAGTTCGTGATAACGAACTATAAGTAAGGAACGGCGCGGCTCAATAGTAACCGAAAATCTAGAAAACGGAATTTTGATACCAATAGATATATCAAAAGAATCGGCTTATTATGCTGATTACAAATATAAAGTTTTATTAAGTTTTGTGTTACCTACCAAAGGCTACAAGCCTGAGAAAAATTGCCTGACTTGCAAAAGAGAGAAAACACCCCCCTACTAGTCAAAGAATCTTATTGAAAATCAGACCATCAGATTCAGCGTATTAGAGGACCCTACTGTAGAATTTCAAGCGGGGTGCTACCATTTCGAACAACCCTCCCAAGCATCAAACGTCATAACATCCAAAAGGAAAATCCGTGTGAACCATCAACCGTCGCAACATCCAAAAAAATTTATAAGTTTATATAATAGTAGTAAGTATATAATAGTTTAGAAACAAATTTCGGCTATATTTGCACATCAGGGGGGATGGGGGTAAATCATAGCATATATTAAATACCTAATCTAGGTACCTCTTCCCCCCTAAAGCTCAAAAAACTAAAGTTTTAAAATTTTGGATGTTGTGACGGTTGGTGGTTCTGGCGGATTTTTTTTTTTTTTTTTTCGATCTTATGACAGATTTTGTGGATGTTGTGACGTTGGATGTCCTGACGTTTGGATGTTATGGCGCCTTTCCGTTTCAAGCTCCTGTCTGAAAAAATGTGGAATTTCGTATTTTTTACCAGAAGAATAATCACAGATGCGTGTTGGTTTGTTTTTTTTCCCAGGGGTGATCGTATCCACCCAGTGGTCCTAGAATGTCGGGAGAGAGCTCATTCGAACGGAAATTAAAAGTTATAGTGCCCTTTGTAAGTTACCAAGAAGATTGGAGAGCAACTAGGCCCCTCCCACACCCCTTTTTTCGAAAACCGGCGATTTAATATATGAGAGAGCCATTTTGTTCTGCATAGTTGAAAGGCCCAATAACTATCCTTTGCAGTTAACATCACCCCCCACAGCCCCTGGGAAAATGTCTTTAAGTTATAAATTTTGCCCATTGTTTACGTAAAGTATTTATTACCGGGAAGTATGAATCATTTTTTTTTGGGGGGGGGGGGAGAATTTTCTGCTGGGATGATTTTCCAAGGGGAGAATTTTCCATGTGGAGGGAAGTTTGGGGGGGGGTGAAATTTACAGGGGAAATTTTATCATAGGAGACTTTCCCATAATTCCTATACGAAATTATTTTTATATGTCTTGGCTTCATCTTTGCCGACTCAATTTTACGCACGGAGATGTTGAGGGTAATTGTCCTGGGTAAATTTTCACCGGGATTGAATTGTCTAAAGGATGTTTCCGTGGGGAGGGGGTTTTTCCGTCTATATTTAGCCATATTTTCTGGCATTACTTAAAAAATGATCAGAAATTAAGTAAAAAAAAAAATTCTTTTATTTATTTGTAAGAAATGTCCTCCAATTAAACGGTGGCAAAGACGGCTTTTGTATATTAGGTCACTTACAGCGAAAGGGAGGGGAAGAAAGAAAAGGGGGGAAAAAAGAGAGAGAGAAGGAAAAAAAAAAAAGAGAGGAAGGAGGGGAGAAAAAAAGAAGGAGAAGGAAAAAAAAGAAAGAAAAAAAAGAAGGAAGAGGAGAAGGAAGGGTAAGAAGAAAGAGAGGGGGCAAGAGAGGAGGGAAGAAGAGAGAGAGAAGAGAGGAAGAGGAGGGAGAGGAGAAGGAGGAGAGGGAAGGGGGAGGGGGGGGGGGGGAGGGAGGAGAAGGGAGGGAGGAGAAAGAGAGAAAGAAAAGAGAGGAAGGAGAAGGGGGAAAGAAAAGGAAAAAGAAGGGAGAAAAGGAAGAGGGAGAGAAGAGGGGGGAAGGAAGAGGAAGAAAGAGAGAGGAGAAAGGGAAAAGGAAAAAAAGGGGGAAGGAGAATAGAAGAAAGAAGAAGAGAGAAAGGAAAGAAGGGGAGAGAGAGAAGGGAGGAGAGAGAAGAAAGAAGAGGGAGAAGAAGGAAAGAAGAAAAGAGAGAAGAAGAGAGAAAAGAAGGAGAAGAGAGAAGAGAGAAGGAGAAGAAAGAGAGAAGGAGAGAAAGGAAGAGAGAAGAGAGAGAAGAGAAGAGAGAGAAGAAGAGAGAGAAGAGAGAGGACAGAGAGAAGAGGAGAGAAGAAAGAGAAGAGAAAGAAAGAAAGGAAAGAGAGAGGAGAAGAAGAGAGAAAAGCGGGAAAAGAAAGAGGATGAGAAAGACGGGGCACGGGAGAAGAGGGGCGGGGGGAGGGGGGAGGTGGGAGGGAAGAGGAGGAGGGGAGGGCAGAGGAAAGGGGAACGGCCAGGGAGAGAAAAAGAGGGGGCGGCCAAAAGAAAGGCAAACAAAAAAAAAAAACAAAAAACGACTTCCCCTCTGACGTATTATGATGTTTCTTCTAGTCGCCACCAGGTTGATATGATCAAAGCGAAATCCCAAATACGCCCGCGTGACATGCGGCCATAAAAGAGGCTATCGGCATCGGTCTTCGTCCAGACCCTGGCACTAGGTCAGTGCTCCCCCCGTTCGGCTGGAACCGCCCCATTCACCGCCGGTCCGAGCCCCGAGATACGCCCTTGGTGAAAAAGTCAAAAGCCAAAACAACAACCGGGGCCAACCTCAGCACGAGCAAGGCTGTATAGTAACTAGGCCATAACATAGGCTTATGGCAAGGAAGTGGCGTTTCATAGAATGGAGGGGCGCTGACAATTCCGGGCTCAATGGACACTACGTAGGCTGGCTGGTATTGCCTGCCTGCCCTGCAATAGATCCTCCGCACACACAACAATAAAACAAATAATAAATTAATATCCCAGGACAGACATCTAGACGAGTGAAAACTCTGATGCCGGTTATATGAACGCTTTCTCGCTGAAAGAGTGCTGCTGATTAGCCATGTAGAGAGCTAGCTATAATAATTATGATAGCTATGATGGGACATTCCCTAGGGCGCCAGCCACGATTCCCCAAATACCTATTAATAACACATTTACTTTTGAATTGATTTTTTAACAGTTCCCATAATACTAGTGCACTAATAATTGACTAAATGTTTTCTTTCTTTACTAAAGTCCATATAAGAATTCCAGAAAAAAAGGACTAGTACATGTTTCAGTAACTTCTTCTTCAAGATTATTTGATAAAAGAATGAAAGGCCATAACAAATAAATATTTTCATACCACGTTTCGATAAAATCTTTTTCTAGCAGTTTTAAAACTGTAACGTGTTATAGAAGGTTACAGACGAAATTTTAGGGTCCACCCCGTCCAAAAAATAGGGTTTCTTCGGCATAATAAATTTGACCAATAGTAAGAACATATACAGTAACTGCTGGTGAATTAACGGATGAATTATTAATATATATTCTGCTTTATTACCCCCTCCCCCCGAAAAAAAGTGGCTTGCAAGAAGACCACTGAACATTAACAGTATTGTGCACCTAACAACGTTGTTCAGTGTTTTCCTGAGAAATTGTTCAAGAACTATCTTAGGTAGTAGGTACCCATTTCAGTGACTGGATATAAAAAAACAGTACAAAAAATGAGGTTCAATCCCACTTTCTAGAGATATAATGAAAGAAAGATCAAGATCGATAGGCCACTTTTTATGGGTGAAGGATGACAGATAGTCAAATATTTTGCTTTTCGACAATCTATCTGAGGCCAAACGGAAAGCAGGTCATCCCCAAATAAGGTGGAAAAAGATCATAAGGAAGGAATTGAAGGAAATTGGATCTGCATGTGAGGGGGGTTAAAGAATAGATTTGGAGCAGAGGAAGAGGATGCGTAGCTGTGTCGGCTTCAGGCAGGTTGGTGCTGCAATGAGTTGTTGTTAGTAGTAGTGGTAGGGGTAGACCCCAAAAACCACTTCACTGCTAAAATAAAATAAAACTTAGATGTTGCGTGAGACACATAAGAGAGAGATGGGTAACAAAATTTATTGCATTTTCTCTTAATTACATATTCACAGACTTATAACAAACAAAATCAAATTTTAAACTTACTCTGTCAATTTAACTTCAAAGGAACTGCCTATTAAACAGACTAAAATTCAAACACATCAAATTTTAAAATTGCTCTGAAAGTCAGTCTCACAAGAATTGACTGATAAATGGGAAATATTTTCCTCAAAACAAAAAAGAAAATTTAAAACATCTGTATTGTAATTAAATAATTTTTTTTCAAGGTGATTTTATATAGGCTTGTCTTTTAAAGAAGAAAAAATTATTCAGATAGAATTAAAGGTGATTATAAAAAGGTCTTATCTAATTTCATACCAGCTTTCTACAAAAATTGAAAGAGGCATTCTTATTAGGTGGTCACGGTTGTTTTTTCTAGGCTCAGTCTATCGCTTAGTAATTTTAACAGAATATTTTATAAAATTGCCAAAATTATCCACTTGCCTTGGTCAAGTGGTTCACTTGAACAAGGCGAAAATGTGTGATCAAATGTGTCATCAAATGTGTGACCATGAAAATGTGTGATCAAAAAGGAGAGACGGTCTAATAGTAACCGAAACTGTAAAAAACGGAATTTTGATATCAATTGATGTATCAAAAGAATTATTTTTTGTGCTGATTCCAAATATATAAGATTCGTTAAGTTTACTGTCATTAATCAAAAGCTACGAGCTGAGAAAATTTGCCTGATTTTCGAAAAAATGGAGGGGGGACACTCCTAAAAAGTCAAAGAATTTTTAATGAAAATCGTACCATCAGACTCAACGCATTAGAGAATCTCACTGTAGAGGTTTCAAGCTCTCATCGTCAAAAATGTGGGACTTTGTATATCTTGCCAGAAGAAAGATCACGGATGCGTGTTTGTTTGTTTTGTTTTTCTAGGAAAAAGTTGTAGGAAAGGTTCCCTGTTCAGCTTAGAATGAATTTGGATATTTTTTATTCAGCTATATAAATTGATCCTAAAATATATCCCCTAATTCTCACTTTTTTGCATTTGACATTTTTTTTTTAATTGTTGACGTGGGTACATAGGCACGAGCCGATTTCGGGAGAGTGAGGGGAGACGACTTCGAAAATTAAAAGACAGTATTGGAAATGGGTGGATTTACAAAAAAATCAAGATTCTCGAAGAGAGGTGCTCCTATGTTCTAGGCTGAGTACATATAATTACTATGTTTTATCACAAGTTTCACAGTTTTTAAGCACCCTACACTTACTACACTACACTATTACACTATTACAGCACCCTACACTATTAGCAGGTTGGATTGAAAACTATATTTTTGGCATAAACTGCAACTCAGCGTATATCGCTTTTGACAGAGATTAAGAAAATCAAATCTTAGTTATCCATCTATTCATCTAGATGTGATCTTAAATAAACGATAGAAGTCAATGCTGGCATTTATTGCTACTGAATTAAATGTAAGGAAAAAAAAAATCATGATTAGCGCAGTATAAGATTATAAGGAAAGGAGTGCATGGAAGCCAAGTAGCGATTAAGACTAATATTCTTGAGTTGAGTATTAGGAAGGCAAAAACCATATTTTGCGTTGATAAAAACAGAAAGATAATGATATACAAAGTATCAGCTTAAGCGTATCGATACACGGAAGTCAAGTACCAAGTCTTGATGTAGGACTAGTTTCGTCGAGTTGAGTATTAGGGAAGCAGAATCTATACTTTTCCTGACGGCAATAGAAATGCATTCATTGGTGTTCACGGTATCGGTAAAAAGGTATCAATAGAAAATTGTTTATAGAAGCGGATTGATAATGAAAGACGGGTACTAGTCAGTGATACACTCAGAAAATAATTATGGGAGGGGGGGGGGGCTGACCGGGGTCCCTGGGCCAACCAAATGAAACTTTAAAAATAGACTAGCACCTACTGTTGATGGCGACTAATTTTGTTAGTATAGTATTAGGTGAGCAGAATACATACTTAGGTTACATAGTAATAGAAAGGTGTTAACATACACGGTAGCGGTAGACAGTTGTAATAGGAATGCCATCAATAGAAAGGTAATAATAGAAGGTACAGAATCCAAGTACGTATTCTTGATGTAAGGCTGATTTTGATGAATTGAATATTAGGGGAGCAGAATTGATACTTCACTTACACATCAATAGAAAGGTATTGGTGAAAAAGTATAGACCGTTCACAATTACCCACTGATGATAGGGACGAATTTTGTTGCGTTGAGTATTCGAACAGCAGAATCCATAGTTTGGTTACACATCGATAAAAAGGTATCAATCTACACGGTACTGATAGAAAGGTATATTAGGAATGTTATCGTTAAAAAAATTTAGAAGGGTATTGATACACAGAAGCAAAGTACCCATTCTTGATAATTTTATTGAGTTGAATATCAAGATAGCAGAATCAATTTTTAGACTCCGCAGTAATAGAAAGGTACCGATGTACATGGTGTCAGAAGAAAAGTACGATAGAGACTGTAATAATATAAGGGCATCTATAATGAAAGCCAAGTATGTAGTCTGGATGTAAGACAGGTTTTTTTGAATTGGGTAGGCTATTAGTAAAGCAGGATCCATGGATCCAAAAAATCTTGCGAAGTGTATCCGAGCTTTGTTTAGGTTAAACTATTCACTATTTAATTCTCTTTTTATCATATTTTCTAGAATGACCGCACTTCAAAGTAAAAAAGGAGATGGTAATATAAATTTCAAAATTTAAACCCCGTTGTTATCCGGAAACAAAATCTTTTTTCCTGAAAATGACGATGTAAGGTACTTATCAAGAATAACATTATTTTTTTTTATGGACAAACTACATTCACACAAAAAACTAAATTAATCCAACTTATTTTTGAACATAGTAAAATCAATGCCATGTGAATGTTATCAGAGCTGTATGATCTAAGAGCTAATGTTTTTTTTTTTTTTTTTTTTTTTTTAAGGAATTTTTTTTATCTACAACACTTTACTCGTCGTAACTGTCCATGCGTAAAGCATGTTAAATTCAAAATTCACTTTTAAGCAATTATAGCCTGAAAATTACATTTTGCGTTCTGAATTAATATATTACGTTCTGAACACAGTTTATATAATTATCCAGTATGATCATTCCCTATCTCACCCATTATAAAAACCCGGACCAAGGTGCGAGTGCTCCAGAGAACGTTTTTGCAGATAGGAACATAAGCGGCATAAGATCTTTTCACGGGTAGACAAGTCAGACGCGAAACAATCGGAAACAAGTGGAAACCCGCTATTACGAATAATGCACTTTGTTGGAAACAATCGGAAACAGACTAACACCAGCTAATGCAGAAAGAAGTGGGAGGAGCTTTTTGTTCGTACCGAGAATGAAGACCAGAAATGATCTGCGATAAACTTACTGGATAATTCTATAAACTGTGGTTCTGAATTAGAGTATATGTAGCCTCTTGTACTGCAACAAGCTAATAAAGAGAAATCTATAGTAATGATTTTCTAAACGGGGCATGTGGGTCATTGGGCATGTGGGCATACCCAATGCCCAATTTATTGGGCATGGGCATGTGGGCATGTGGTGCCCAGAGATAATTTTGGGGCTCATCAATGGTTTAAAGTTAAATCACCTTTTGAACTGCAACAAGTTAACGGAGAAAGATCAACAGGCTAGAATTATTGTTCCTCCATTGTGTTTTTCAGACCCCTCAGGTAATGGCGTATCCAGGAATTTGGTTGGGAAGGAATTTTTGCTAAGGGGGGTTATTTCTGTTCGGGAGTGGGGGCTAAAAATAACTTTAAAAAACATTAAAAGTTGTATATATGCGCTTTGTTGCATTTTTATGAGTCGGACAAAAATTTCGGTGAGTTAAAATCCGGTACCCCCCCCCCCCCCCGGATAAGTCTCGCCCTCAGGTACCCTGAGGCAATTTGTGGGTTTTATAATGGGGTCGAATTAAGGTTCAAAATACCTATTACCTTTTAAGCCACAATAAGCTAAGAAAAAAAGATTTAAAGTAGTGGCTCCTGCGGTGAGTTCTGTGAATCATTTAGGTGCCCTGATGTGAATCAAGGGTTCCATAAGGAGGTTCACTAGCTGTTTAGGAGGCATATTATTTTTTGAACTACGATAAGTAACAAAAGGAAAATCTAGGGTAGTGGTTTCCAAGGGGGTTTTCACAGATCATTTAGGTACCCTGAGATAATTATGGGGCTCTACAATGGGGTCCAACAATGGTCAAGGCCGTATCCAGGGGTGGGGGTAGAGGGTTTGACCCCCCCCCCCCCAAATGTTTGTCTGACTCGTAAAAACGTAACAAAAATGGACATAAACAAATTTTGTATGCGTTTTTTGAGGTTTTTTGTGTAACCCCCCCCCCCCCAAAAAAAAAAAAAAAAAAATTAGTAAAATCCCTTCAAAAAAAATCCTGGGTACGGCCTTGACGATGGTTCAAAATGTACAATACATTTTGAATTGCTATATTCTTGTAAATAAATGTTTAGAGTCATGGTTCTCAAAGTGTATTCTATTGACACCTTGGGTATCCAAACAAAATTCTGGAGACTGAAATGGGGATCAAAGAGGCCCAAGGGGTTTGTTAGCATTGAAGTTGCCATAAGCTAGTGAATGCAGATCTCATTAAAGTGTTATTCGCTTTCATTAATGTTTAGAGGCGCTATTGATTGATTGATTGATTGATTGATAGCAACACAAGTTTGAGAACCCCCTGATCAAGATATTTCAAACAAAACTTAATACATCTGAGGCCATACACATAACAAAGTGTTTTAACTATAGAACAAGGAAATGTATATAATCTATTTTGATCTTTGACAACCAGCAGGGTAAGAAAAGGTATCAAATAGCTTTCAGAAGCTTCATTCAGGCCTTCAGGGTTCGCACTTGTCTGTAGGAAGCAAAAGATAGTGTAATCACTAAAAGCACAAATGCCTAGTTAATAAGGCAATCTTGACCTTCTTAAATCGTGGAGTATTTCACGATAATATAAAAATGGTGGTCCCTTGTAGATCCACAGAAAGTGTTCTATTCTTCATAACCACTCATATTCACCTTCAAATTTGGGTGTACCAATCACAATTTCCTCCTCTCCGGCCTCTAAAGGATCTAAAAAAGAAAGTTTATTAATGGTTTCTTATTTATTTCAGCGTCTTCATTATATAATGAATCTTTATGCAACGCGGTTTTAGCTTTTTTGCTTCAGACTATTGGTAAACGGACGACAGGTATGGGTGTTCGTATCTTTTTGTCAGTAATTTTGTGCCGAATATTAAACTGTTGAGCCTGTTGCAGCGGCCGCATCTAAATTCTCACGGTTCGGATTTGTAAAACCTAGCCAGTTTCTGCTAAACTGGTTAAAATTTTGGCCAAAAACGGTCTAAATAGGTCACAAATCTAAGGATTTTTTTTTTATCCCATGGTGGTTGTATCGAGCCTACTGAGACCATGACATCAGGAAGAGGCTGCGGTTAGAAGACAAGCAACAATGAGACTCAATGTATACAAGCCTGTCGTGTAGCCGTGCCGGCTACACGTATGTTCCTTCTTTTAGTGCAAGGATCTCCCAAAAATTCAGCTAAGAATAATTCTATGAGTTAGGTTTTATGAACCAGTGTTATGGTAATATTTTGTTGATTTGTTGATTTGATTGTTACGTTATCTCACCGAAGTTTTTGAGTGAGTTAGCTCTCTTTATTGCTTTCCATGTTTAAATTTTTGCTATTGATGATGTAGCTAGAATATTCGCTTAGACTCTATTTGAATATTTCTTCAGAGAAACCTCATTAACTTCTGTTAATGAGGCGGAAAAGGGGGTGTGGTCTTGGTCGTTATTTAGCGCCATAAGTAGCTTTCAACCTTATATAATTAAACATGTTTACTGCTAGATGGAGATTTTTACTTTTAACATCAATAGTGCCATTCCTGGATACCCTGTATGTAGGCACGTCAACTGGAGGAGGATAATTTCCCCCTTTTGATTTTTTATCCCACTCCCTACCCATATTTAGAAAAATATCATGTTTACTTTTTTTTTTTACTGAAAACACCTTTTTTTTGCATTTCCATTATAACACATGGGAAAAAATTCCCTGCCTGTATATTGCAAAAATCGAATTTTTCTTCCTCAAATATTTTATGAATTGCCCCCCCCCTCCTCCGGCTGTGTGCGTCCTTTATCATTCCTGTCAGTCTTCAATTTACAACAAAGTAAAAAATAAGTTTATCTGTCTCATCATACGAATTCCATATTAACCTGTGGGCCACTCAATGACCAAATACCGTATTGGCCATAGTTAAAATATTATACATAAGCTGTAGCAGTATACTATTTTCGCTATTTTCCTCCACTCTCCTCCCGGATGGCTTGAGAAAAGATGCCATCTATCTTGATTTAGTCCAACCCGGGTATTAAAGTTCTGGGTATTAAAGGATAGTTTAATTGGAACAATAAGAAGTTTTTTTTTTAAAAATACTAAAAAAATTTTTAAAAGTACTAAAATCTATTACACAGCGTGAAGAGCGAGATGTCGAGGAGGGGGCAACCCCCCTCACATACGGAATAATTTTATTCGTTTTCCGTTTTAATGTTACTCCTTACTTTCAGTTGAAAATAAACTTGTTTTTATTTTTATTTAATCAAGAGAAAGTGCTTTTCAGAGTCAGTCCAATAGCTTTGATTGTAGTTAACGCAATAGAGATGACTTGACAAGGAGCAATGAGTCTCTCCTGTAGTATAGTCCCCCTTCTTCATCAGTCTCATCGTATTGAATAAACGACTGTAAAGAGAGGCTGAGGGCTAATATGTCGGAGATTTCAGACTAATCTTTTTAAGTAACAAAACCAATCCAAAGGCACTCAACCACCCTTTCAGCTTTCTTTCGGCACCCCAGAGCCCTACATGGGGTCAGACAAAAATTCCGATATAGTTATTGTGATTGGAAAGACTGAAAGTTGAAAACAAACTTGCCTAAGGAGGCTATGTGATATACATAGTATCTGGCGCAAGGGCTGCGTTTGTGCAAATACCTTATTTTAATACAATAGCTTCTGATATTTTAGAAGGAAGGGGGGGGGGTATTTATGGGTTGTTAACATCAGGATCGTGCGACCCGCATGATTGCTGGGACAGGTCCCCCTCTATCAACCTGTTTATATTTTTAATTATACATAAACATGAAGATTAAATAAATGTAGAGACTAAATTAACCAACTCAAATTTCGACAGGGATTCGACAGGGAACGTTAAGACGTTGAAAGGCAACTTGTGCTGAATTAGCTGAAAGATATAGTAGATTGCGAAGGAGTTCCTCCATTAAAAAATCTAACCACATTGGCTATAACCTTTACTCTTCAATTTTTTCATATGATAAAGAATAAACAAAGGTTTTTTTTTATCACAAAAAGATTGTCGAATCTTTGCCTAGTGAATGACCTTATGACAGTCTATTTATTTGCCTAAATGATGTTTCCAACGGGTGAAAATTGTCTATCTGATGTTTGGTTAGGGAATTTACAAGAAATAGCTATATCATGTGATTTCCTATAATATTAAATATTGCAGGAGTCTGAGATTTTGTAATTCATTCAAGGAAATTTTATTGCATTCCTTTTGGGTCAATATTGGACAAAAGGAGCAGAGAACACAGCATTGTTAATCGCAATTCTAAAAAAAAAACGCCTTGGGACTAATATCTACCAGGATTCACATATTATCTCCCCTAAAGATTGAGAAAATATTCTGGGCTATCCTCCTCTCAAATTGTAACTTAGTACATCTATCGTCATTTTTATCCACCAACTTTATTTTGTATGTGTGTATCAAAAGGAAGAAAGCTAAAATTGCTAAAAGTTCTGTCATTTTTTATTTTGTTTCTTTATTCTGTACGCATAAACTACAAATTTCTGAAGAGGAAAAAAAATTCTCGAGAAAGGATAAATAGCTAGACTTCTTGGGTATGGAAAGCTTTACCCTTAAAATAACAATTTCAGTTACCAGGGTAAATTATTTGAATAGCTTTTGTCCTATACTATTTCTGTCAAATTGGCCGCATTCGATGCCCCCAAGAAACTCTAAAATTGTCAGTTTTAGATCTAAACTGGAAAAAGTCATAATTCAATTCAAAAGCTTATTCTAAGCGAAATTTCGAGGGGGAAGAGGTCTCGGCTACTTTTGTCGCAATCTCGGCTTCATTGTGAATTCTCAGTGAAATTTCTTGCAATGACAATTCCTGCATTACTGTTTCTAATTTATGCAGTCTAGGGTACAAGCAAGGCCATATCGAGGGGGTAGGGGTTCTGAACCCCCCTTGAAATGTTTTTCCTGACCCATAAAAACCTAACAAAAATGAATATAAATAAATTTTTGGTGCGTTTTTAAAAGTTTTTTCAATTCCCCCCCCCCCCCCCCCCGAACAAATCCTTTTGTAATCCTTTCCCCCTCAAGAAAACCTGGATACACCCCTGAGTAAAACATTTTTGGTCTCAGCAACATTTCAGTATTTATGTTTGGTGACTCGTTTCTCATGAAGATCTAGGCTCCAAAGTTGTCATTCTTGGCTCCAAATGGTGGTGCCTCGGATCCAACTAAAAAATCTGAGTCTGATAAGCAGCAATCTTGGCTACATTTTACTCAATCTTGGCAACATTTTGTGCAATCTCCGCTTCTGTTTGTCCAGTTTTGACTCCAAAGTAATGCCATAAGATGAATTTTGAAAATTTCTCTTTTTTCAAGTAAAAAGTATTGGTATCAATTATTTGGTTGACATTAAAAAAATTTTCAAAGGCTCAGTGGGAGGGGCTTCCGGGATTATTCTCCAGATCCAGTTCTGCCTAGGCGTCCAAAAGGGCCTAATGGTTCTTCCTTCCAAAGGCAAAAAATTCTTTAAGTACCAAGCATTAGTGGTTTTAGGCCTCATAATCTGGGGGGGGGGGGGGGTAAAGTGTACCACAGGAGTTTAAAAATATAAAATCAAATCAATGTAATGTCAGATGTCAGAAAAAACTGGGGAAGGGGCATCTGCCCTGCCCAAGTCTAGAACCACCACTGGTACCAAGGACATCAAAACATAAATTTTTTTACCCCATCGACCCATATTAGGTCTATTCATACCTCAAAACGAAGATTTTATAAGATTTTTCTTTGGGTTGTTTCAAAATTACGATGTGCTTTAGAGCAATGCTAAATTTTCGTCATTGTTGCCATTTTGAACCGTGAAACAAGATAAGCGAAGCAATATTTGACAGTATTAAATTTGGCAACGCTTTTTGTCTGTAAAAATTCAAACATTAACAATCTGTTTATTTCCAAAGACAAATACAACTTCGGAGGAAAGATACAACATCTTAAGCTGTTTAGTGCCAAATGTTTTAGCTTATTTTTGTTAGTTTTTCACCAACATTTCCTTTTCTGACTTTGACGCCCGAAAGAAGCGGAAACTCTTTAACTGCACATGGAAGTTTTTTTAATGAGAAGTTTATGTCCCAATTTTTCTTATTTTTTAAGACACACACGGTTGAGTAATTTTTCGTGTAAACCAATTAAAAAAAATCATTTCACTGTCCTTGGCACTTTCATGAAAACTATGTACCAACAGAAAAACTGAAGAAACATACAATCAAAGTCATGTAAGAAAAAAACTGAATAAGAGAAGAGTGCATACAAACTTAATGGTTATATTAATTTTCATGCCCCATCAAACGAGTCTTTCTACTGGATGTCTCGTGATCACTTATAGATTCAGTTTTTTTTCTTATTCATCTTGGTAACGATGAGTTGTCTCATTTACATACAATCTTTAGATCTTTAAACTGGTAACGTTTCTAGTTTCACAATCCCTTTTGTTTCGAAACCAATCCTTAAATACGTTCAAGGGGTCATTGATGGACAAGTAAATTGTTTTATGTTACCAGTGATGCTGTAAAAAGGAACTTTCAAATCTAATTTTCAGACAAAAACTTGAGAGGCATTATATACTGTTTTTGGTTCGATCCATATCAACAACCCAATGCTCCTCTAAACTGAGTGAGCTTTCAATGGAATATTTAATCAACTCTGTTTTGCTCTGCCTCATTTCACTCCCGGGATACTTGGAAGCCAAAGAGTATTTTTATTTACCTTCCAGAGGGTATTTGTTTCTATTTTTTTGCTTGCAGAAATACTAAAAAATAATGCTTTGAATAACTCAAGACTATCAAAAGGTGTTATGCTTCACAACACAGTGCCCCCAACCATAGTATCGTCGCACTTGTGAATAAAGCAAATTTTTATAAGTGATAAATGTGGATTTTTTTTTAAATTTGATATTAGTCACAACAGTGTGACAAATGTGAGTTTCGAGTTAGTGCTGAAAACCCTGCCTTTTCAAATTAATTGAACAAAATTCAACGGTGATACAAATTGATTTTGAGATTTGGCAAGAGTTACACCATAAACCATGTACCAACCGTAGAATCCCGACATCCCGTTAACTTTAAACCATGTTTTTCTCCGCCGCAAGGTTTAAGTATATGATTTCATTGGAAGGTGAGTTTAAGACCAAACCCTTTTAAAAAATCCGTTGAACAAGAAGAGATGTGTAAAAAGGACACCATAAACAACAACTACACTATAAAACAATAGTTACACCATAAACCTGATCCAAACCGTAAACCGCCATAAGCCACTAATTGTCATCAATTAAGCTATAGTTTTCTCGTTTAGTCTTGGCTGCGTATATTTGTCTCGTGATTCCTCATGTGATATGAAAGAGCATACTGTTACCTTTGGTCAACTGAACAGCTGTGCATTTTCTCATGTTACACAAAATCAACCATAAATTACAAAATTTGAATAAATATTCCTATATCAAACAGTTCGTGGTAACGAACAGTAAGTAAGGAGCGACCCAGCTAAATAGTAACCGAAACTCTAAAAACTAAATTTTGATACCAATAAATGCATAAGAAGAATTGGATTTTTATGCTGATTTCAAATATATGAGTTTCATCAAGTTTAGCACTACCCATCAAAAGTTACGCGCCTGAGGAAATTTGCCTGATTTTCAAAAAAAGGAGGAAACGCCCCCTAAAAGGCATAGAACCTTAATGTCACACCATCAGATTCAGCGTATCAGATTACCCTACTGCAGAGGTTTCAAGCTCCTATCTGCAAAATGTGGATTGTGTATTTTTTGTCAGAAGAAAGATCACGGATGTGTGTTAATTTGTTGTTTTGTTTTCTTTTCCCCAGGGATGATCTTATCGACCCAGTGGTCTTAGAATATCGCAGGAGGGCTCATACGAATGGAAATTAAAAGTTCTAGTGCCCTTTTTAAGTGACCAAAAAAATGGAGGGCAACTAGGTCCCCTCCAGCGCTAATTTTTATTCCCAAAGTCACCCGATCGAAATTTTGAGAGAGCCATTTTGTTCAACATGGTCGAAAAATATAATAACTATGTCTCTGAGGATGACTTAATCCCCCACAGTCCCCGGGGGAAGGGCTGCAAGTTATGAACTTTGCCCAATGTTAACATATAGTATTGGTTATTGGGAAGCATACAGACGTTTTCAGGGAGAATTTTTGCCGGTAATGGAGGGGGGTGGGTGGGGGGTTACGTGGGAGGATTTTCCCTGGAGGAACTTTTCATGGGGGAAGGGACATTGCTATGAAGGAAGCGGCGGTTTTCCCAGCATTATTTAAAAAAAAACGATCAGAAATTAAATTAAAAAAAAGTTTTTCAACTGAAAGTAAGGAGCAACATCAAAACTTAAAACGAACAGAAATTACTATGTATATGACTGGGTTCGTCCCCTAGTCAATACCTTGTTCTTTACGCTAAAGCTTTTTTTAGTACTTTCATAAGAGCTATTTATTCTAATTAACCGCCTTTTTGATTAAGGGGTCATTTTTAAAGAATTGGAACAAAATTCTAACTTTAGCGTAAAGAGCGAGGTATTGACTAGGGGGTGAACCCCCTAACATACGTATTAAAAAATATGAATATAAGAAGTTCATTACGGAAGTTAGTTCGTAAGTTACTTTTATTTATTACTAATGAAAACGTTCGTAAATAAAATTAAAGAACTTTCGAGAAAGCCATTTAACCCAAAAAAGTAAAATTAATATGAAAACTTCGTTTTAATTATTCATGTACGGTGAGCCAAAATCAAAAATGTTATTCAAAAACGTTCAGAAATTAAATAAAAAAAAAACAAGTTTTTAACTGAAAGTAAGGAGCAACATTAAAACTTAAAACGAACAGAAATTATTCCGTATATGAAAGGGGCTGTCCCCTTCTCAACGCCTCGCTCTTTACGCTAAAGTTTGACTCTTTCTCACAACTCTATTTTTCAAAACAATAAAAAACTTTAGCATAAAGAGCGAGGCGTTGAGGAGGGGTCAGCCCATTTCATATACAGAATAATTTCTGTTCGTTTTAAGTTTTAATGTTGCTCCTTACTTTCAGTTAAAAAAAAAACTTGTTTTTTTTTTATTTAGTCACTGTCAGACACGTGCTTCTTTCAATCAGGAACCAAAATTTATGTTCTAATAAATATGTATAGGATACTGCAGACCGTACGAATTTCCTTCAAAATTTCTGATATTTAACATACCCTGTCAAAAATCAGCCATACTGATGCGATTTAATTACGCTCGCGCAGATTCTTGATTCTTCACTGTTGAAAATTAAAATCTCTTTCCACCTTCTGTCTATTTCACTGAAAGGGAACCCACTAGACCTTGATTACTTTCTAGCTGAGTTGACACATGCTCTTAAGGTTACCTCTTCTGTATCTGTAGCTTCGACAAGGGTCAAAAGAGGGACACAGAAACATGGTTGGAAAGAAGATGATGAATTGCAAGATACCGAGCACCGTCATAAGTTTTGGTTTCCGATTTGGGCCGACTGTGATCGTCCCCGCTCGGGTGTTATTTTTTCAATTGTTAAGTCAACCAAACGTGAGTTCCAAAAGGCCATTGGAAAAATGGACAAGTTCAAGTGGTAACACGTTAGATAAGACATAATCCCCAGCAGCTTTGGAGGAGAGTTTCAAAGCTGGCATCAAGTTCCTTTTCGCAGTCTAACAATATCGATGTCACTTCGTGGGAGAGACATTTTTCCTCGATTTTCTTCGATGATCCTTCTCTGATTGAAGCTACCTATAAACATACTCCCCTCCGCCGTTTTTCCAACCTTGACCACCGGAGGAACTTTATCAATGTTACACCTTCAGCTGTCCAGACCCAAATTCGTCTAATGAAACCTGGTAAGGCCCCAGGGAACGATGGGGTGCAAACTGAGTGCCTCCTATCCACTACCCCACTTCTTCTACAGTATTTGTCACTATTATTTCAGGCTGGTATTTCTCAGTAATATATTCCAACTGCTCTTTCAAAAGGTCTTGTTAGCCGTGTCTTAAAGAAGGGCAAAAACCCAAAGGTTTGTGAATCGTACATACCAATTACTGTTAGATCCACAATTGGTAAGCTTTTTGAAAAGCTGATCTTCCAAGAAAAAAACCAAAGGTCTGACCATGGGGACAACCAGTTTTGATTTCGCGAAGGCTTGGGTGTGCAAAACATACACGCAACTATGCAATCGACATTCCAAAGGCGTTCGATTCCATTATCCATTCACATGCTATTCTTTTACTATTGAGAAGTGGAATAAACACTTTTCCTAAAAGTCTCTTATGTAATTGGTATGGTAATGCGTCCATACGGATGCCGCTAGGTAGCCAGCTGAGCAAATCCATCACTGTTCGGAAAGGTGTGAAACAAGGCTCTGTGCTTAGTCGACATCCTTTCAATAATGCCATCCGAACCGTTGCTAAAAATATTCCTCCATTTCTAATTGAGTTCCACATTGATGTCAGCCACCTCTGTTACGCAGACGATATTCTTCTGCTGTCAGATGATCTCTAAGTTCTCCAAAATACAGTTAATATAGTTCGTTCTGGTGTCAATGAGATTGGGCTTCAAGTTGCCTTCTCTAAAACAGAACATTTCGTCTACGGTTCGTCTCAACAACCTTCCGTTACTATCAATGTTGGTCCAGAAACTATTTCTGTATCGTCTTCTCGGAATTATTTAGTTCTCGTATGGATCAAATGTTAAAAGTAATAAAACACTTGTTATCTCAGTGTTGAAAGAAAACCTTAGAAAATCGTACGGGCTGCTTGCTAGAGTTAAAGGTCAGCTTCACAAAATAGCCCTGAGCAGACTTTATAATGTTTTTTTTCGCCCCAAATTTCTTCTTCTTGGTCTCGTTGTGAAGTTTTTTTCACAATATTTGAGCAGAAGAAAATTAGATCTTTATTCTTCCGTTTTTGCAAATATCTTCTGTAGCTGCCGCTTTGGACTTGAAACCGGAACATTTCTAGTAGATATAGCGTTTTTTATATTCCTTCCAAAATGGACCAGCTTGTGGACAGATTCCATAAGCGTCAAGAAAATATTCTCAACTTTCAACTTAACTGTACAGCTTAATTGTGTTGCCTCAGTAGCTGAGATGCTATTTGTTTTTTTTGTGTGTGTGTTTTTTTCTTGTTTATTGTTTCTCTTTTTATTTTATTTTTCTGTATTTTTATACTCCTCTAAGTGCATTTCATGTATGTAAAGAGGGCTGAAATAAATTATTATTATTGTTATAGGGAAATCAAAGCAGTTTTGAAGCTCCTTGTCTCAAGGTTATAAAAATAAAAGGACAAACGAACTGAACAAAAAAAAAATACTCGACAAGAAGCAGCATGTACAAAGTATACTAGATGTTACTAAAGAGATGCAGAAATTATTTTTTTTGAACATAATCCCTTAACAGTACATACACAAAGGAACTTAACCAATCGACTCCGAGAGAAAGCCTTGTGGAGAAAATATATATTTCAATCAAGGATTTTCGGCTATTTATCCCCTTATCATACAATAGGGTATTATTTTCCATTTCTCGTCATAAAATGATGCAAAATGGATTAACTCGGATTGGGATAAGTACTCTCAGGAATATGGACTGAGCGATATTGACCGATGGACTGATCGATAGGGCGATATTTTTCATTACTCGCCATAGAATTTGGACTGTTTGGAGTTGGGACTGATCCATGGACTGAACGATAGGGTGGTATTTTCCATTACTGGTCTTAGAATGATGCAGAATGGATTAACTCGGATTGGGATAAGTACTCTCAGGAATGTGGACAGAGCGATGGGCTAAACGATAGGGCGAAATTTTCTATTACTCGTTATAGAATGATGCAGAATGGATTACCTCTGATTCGAATAAGTATTCTCAGGAATGTGGACTGAGCAATACTGAGTGATGAGCCGATCCATAGGGTGATATTTTCTATTAGTCGTCATAGAATTTGGACTATGTGGAGATTGGACTGAGCGGTGGACTGAACGATAGGGCGATATTTTCCATTAATCTTCATAGAATGATGCAGAATAATTAACTCAGATTTGGATAAGTACTCTCAGGAATGTGGACCGAGTAATGGGCTAAACAATAGGGCGATATTTTCTATTACTCTTCATAAAATTTGGACTGTGTGGAGTTTGGACTGAGAAATGGACTGAAAGACGGGGCAATATTTTCCATTATTCGTTATAGAATGATGCAGAATAGATTAACTCGGATTCGAATAAGTATTTTCAGGAATGTGGACTGAGCAATACTGAGTGATGGACCGATCGATAGGGTGATATTTTTTATTAGTCGTCATAAAATTTGGACTGTCTGGAGATTGGACTGAGCGGTGGACTGAACGATAGGGCGATATTTTCTATTAATCGTCATAGAATGATGCAGAATAATTAACTCAGATTTGGATAAGTACTCTCAGGAATGTGAACTGAGTGATGGGCTAAACAATAGGACGATATTTTCTATTACTCTTCATAAAATTTGGACTGTGTGGAGTTTGGAATGAGCAATGGACTGAAAGACGGGGCAATATTTTCCATTATTCGTTATAGAATGATGCAGAATAGATTAACTCAGATTCGAATAAATATTCTCAGGAATGTGGATTGAGCGATACTGAGCGATGGACTGATCGATAGGGTGATATTTTCTATTACTCGTCATAGGATTTGGACTGTGTGTATTTTGGACTGAGTGATGGACTGAACGATAGGACGATATTTTCCATTAATCGTCATAGAATGATGCAGAATGGACTAACTCAGGTTTGGATAACTTCTCTCAGGAATTAGGACTGAACCCTGTTTTGCAAATTGTGTGATTTCAATGATTAGCCTGGAAATGATTGATGCTCCCTGAGAAAAACCGAGCTACGATTTAAACATTTGGAACGCAACCTACTGCGCCTTTCTAGCTCTTAATGCGATTCAGAGCCAGTCAGTAGATGTGCGCATTTGCCAAACTAATTTAGAAACAGCATTTGGGAGTTTATTTGTCTATAAACAGCAATGGTGCAGTGTTTCATATTAAGCTTATTTGGTATCCACGGTGATGAACTTGTTGACAAGTTAGCCATAACTTATTTCTTGTTGAAGTCAATAACAACGCCTTCTCTATTTTGATTTAATGCAGGAGAAGTAAAAATGCTCAGCAACAAGAACAACCTCTGCCAGAATTAGGATATCTTAATTGCCAACAGAGGTCGACCATCCAAAATTTCTTGCAAGAACGGGCTTGAATCAAATGCACTGTAAATAGTAACAGCAATTCGTTTAGTATAGTTACAGTTTATATATATATATATATATATATATATATATATATATATATATATATATATATATATATATATATATATATATATATATATATATATATATATTTATGCAGTATAGTTTACAGTATACATACAGTATAGTTACAGTATAGTTTAGTATATATACAATTCGAATTGAGTCGAAGCATCTCTTGAAAATTGCCCTCAAAGGGTCTCTCAATGGACTTTGTCCACGAGACAGGGCACAAAAACCATGTACGAAGAGCTGCGACAAAGTCAGCATAGCCCAGCCATCACGCACCGCATAAGATAGAGCGATATACCGAGCCCTTATAAATGAGCTGGCACGAGTTGTTGCCCCAAAACATTTTCCAAGGATGGCTGTGACCTAAGTAAGTAAGTAGGTATACAGTAATCATCCAAACTGTAGCTACTGGTGATGTCTACACACTCAAAACTTCCTTTTTGATGGATCTTGATGAAAAACAATGGACATGTTTGGTGGACACACAACACGTGGACGAACAACACGCTTGTTTTTTACGAGCTTCTTGCTACCTACTACCAGCACATACTACCAGCATATGGTATGGTATATACCATACTACCATACTTCCAGCACAATTCCTACCGCTTCTTTACAGGTGTTTGAAGCAGCAGCAAAACATATTTAAATATGATTATCTGTTACCTGACTGATTGCCACCAATATTGTTAGACGTAGGGTGGCTATTAACCTGATCGCTATATTTTTTTCTTTATCATATAACATTTACTCACGGCTTATCCAGAAATTACCAAGAGTTAAACTGCAACCACTCAGGAATAGTTTGTTATAGGGTGTGTTTCGGTCTTGTGTGGCTGTGGTGCCTAGTTTGCAATTTTAAAGCAATAGAGGGTGCCAAGGGGTGTTAAACCTTCTAAAAACTGAGGAAACTTATTACTTTTGCACGGGCTAGAAACAATTGAATTTCCTGTTTTATTTTTATTATTATTTCTTTAGTAATACTAGGGTTCTTATACTATAGACTTCAAATTTTTTTTTGGTGTACACACAAATATTAAGAAGAAAATACAAATATTTTTTACTTAGAAGGTCTGATTATCATTTTCATTCTGGATAGATTAGGGACTCACAGAAAAATATAGGCTCGAAAGTGTAAAAATTGGAGGTTTGCATTCAATTTTGATTAAGATCATTTTTGAAAATAAACTCTTCGTAAACTAAACTATTATTAAGTGTAGTCAGGGGGAATTTTATTTCAAAATGGAATAAACTAGGACTAGTGTACATGCGTATTTTACTAGGACTATTTACAGGAACTAAAAGAAAAAAGTGATCTTTTATATAATTTTTGAGTTCTGTTATTATGGGCTTGGATTTTTTATTTTTTTTTTGCTGTACAAAAATATTAAGAAGAAATACAAAGATTTTTTGTGCTTAGTCAGGACCATTCTCTTTTCAAAATGAATAATTGAAATTAGAAAGATTCATATATTTTACCAGGACTTTTTACATTTACTTTTTCAGTGGTAGCCAGGAGTATGAATTAGTACTCTCTTATAAAAGTGAAGTTTTATGCCAAACCAGTTAGTAAAAAAAAAAAAAAAAAAAAAAAAAAAAAAAAAAAAAAAAAAAAAAAATCATATTTTGGATATAAAATGGTGCTGGTAACTGCACGAAGTTTCGCACTACCATGCTCTTGTGCTCTTTGTGAATAGTTTATATTAATAAATTTTGTACTCTCTATTTCTCTTGTTTACATTTATCCATTTTACGTTTTTAATTCTCTATTTTATTCAGTCTTAAAAATTTGAATCATACGATACAGCAAATATTTTGTTATTGTTTTATTTTAAATAAAATATATTATAAAGTCTTTAATTTGTTTTTTTTATAAAGTCTTTAATTTTAATTCTACTTTAATCCCTGTCTTTTTGATTGTGCCTTCGACGAGACCAAGAACAGCAAGAAAGGTAAAAATAAAACGGTTGCTGGGTAGTGATGCTAACGTCAGGTCGGTTATGCACATTTGCAGGCAGGAATTAGACGGGTAATTGGACAGGCAGACGAAGAAGTGGAACCAAAAAAAGGCCAGGTATACATAAGGTATTTCCGGAGTGCCTGAGCATTGGAACGCACAATATGTAGTCCATTCGAATAGAAAACTATATTCAGGGACGTACTCAATGGGCTGAGGCTCAGGGAGTGCCCTGTTCACACCTATATTTTCTCAAATCTCTGGGCCTTTCTTCTTCGTACTATCAAATTTTTCGGTACTTTTGTATTATAGCCCCCACACTGTTCTTGATCTGTTGTAAAACCAATTTCTAGTGCACTGGGTGATAATCAGCATTGTTTGAGTGAATTAAACTACTATGTTGGTATATTTCAATTAAATATTGAATATACAGAGTTGGTTAGGTTAGGTATTTAATATAATGCGTTCTGGGCGCCTTGCTTTCCAAAATTCTCTGTTGTAAGTTCCATAATTTTGTTACTAAAGTATTATATTTTCATCATATTTTGATATATTTCACTGGGATTAACCTAACTCCACTTCTTGAGTGTGGTCACCATAGTACACAAGCACCTATTTTTTATTGCACCCCCCCCCTAAAAAAACAAAATAAAATTCTGCGTAGGTCCGCGGCTCTATTACCATGTATTATCCTATTGGGAAGTGTTCTTGTATAAACATGCGTACATCATTCTTAAATATACGCAGAAGCATAGAACTTCCGTTTCAAAACTTTGGCCATTGTCCTCACACGAATATGCATATACAGTTTGAACATGCGCAAAAGCCTTGCTTGCAGAAGATTTCCTTGATTTTGCTGCAAACCTTATATCATCGTTCTCTAAAGGAAAGGCTGCATTCCCTCTTCACATAATTTTATTGGAGATCCAAAATAAGGTCACAAACTTCATCTTTCAGAAAATGATAGGCAGATCTTGCACAAGTGTATTTAAACTCGTTTTCCGCAATGGTGACCGGTATTGTTTGCTATACAGTGAAAACGTCTCTGCAAATACGACTATGGATATAAAACAATAGAATCTTTTTTTGTTTCTTAACTCATTTTCGATATAAAAATTCTTTATTATCCGTACATACCGTACATATTATCCGTACATAATAATTGCTTTTAGAGGTACGGGAATGTCACGATGCAGAATATTTGGTTCTTACTCTTTTGAATTATTAACTTAAAAATTTATTTATAAAATTTATACATTTAGAGTTGGTTCGCCTTCTGCTTTTGGAGTATTTGGCTGTGATAATTAAAAGTGTGGCGTACCCCATTTTATAACTTTTCAGGGGAGCCAAAAACGGAAATTTCCCCCCCCCCATTGCGTATGTCTCTTTTTGTCTTCGTAGCGGGACGAGGTAGGACAATTCTGACTGCATTATTCGATTCCTCGTGCTGAGTCTACCCTCGACAAATACATAACTCATTTCGACCGAAATGGCACATATAGCCCTTTTAATTGTCACAGACGTACTGTTCTATGAAGCACTATATTGTCTGAGGATTTGAATATGTGCAAAAGCATGGCAAGGCAAAATCAGTGGTTCAGAGCCATTGTCGCTCTGAGCCATTCTACTGTGGAAATTTCACTCTATTGCGGAATTTTTCGTTGCCTCGCGCCTTTTCCAGAAATACTCTAAATGGTTTTAAATTTAGTTTTAAAATATTCCATGATATTTGCAAAAACTGATTTTTATTCCCTAGAATTAGAAAGGTCACCCACCCCCTCCAAAGTAAAGCTTTGTTTACAGGCACGAGTTTGAATACCTTAGGCTAAAATTTCAACCAGAAAGCGTATATGCGATTTCTTGTCATCACTGAAAGGTTTATTTCGCAAAAAAAATCGTTTAAAAAAAGATAATAATTTCGAAAAGAAATATTTAAGATATTCCTGCCCTTTAATTATCAAAAGTATTATAAATAAGTTATAAAAATTGTATGCATACGTATATATGTAAACGCATGTAATATATATATATATATATATATATATATATATATATATATAATATATATATATATATATATATATATATATATATATATATATATTATATATATATATATATATATATATATATATATATATATATATATATATATATATATACATATATATACATATATGTATATATATGTGGAAATATATACGAAAAATTCTTGGGACCTTACTGATAATTTTCTTTTTTTCTAAAATTTCAACGAGATATGCTACTCTTCATACTTGGGATCAGTAACTACAATCAAAGGATGATCTACAAATAAACCCAAAACTTAAAAGACGAGAGGAAAAATGACTCATAAAATGTTCAGAAATTTTGAGCTTTGAGCTTTTAAGCATTTTTGCTTCTTTTTTATGTTTATTATGAAGTTATAATTCGAGTATCCGTAAATGACACTGAAATCCGCTCAATGAATATCTGGCTACTCTTCAAAAATATTCTCATTCCTCTATTTGTCATGAAAAAATATTATTTGACGAAGATAATGTATTACTTGTTGAGTAATTCCATTCATTCCACTTCTCACTTACCATTTTGACAGCAAAATATGCGATTAATGACAAATGGCAAAAAAAAAAACTGAAGGAAAAAAAAATAATTAAGAAAAGAAAACACTGAGGACGGCTCAGTCGAAGTCCTTGCTGAAATATCAGCTTTATCTTTTTGTTTCGTGTCCTCACTGAATACCACTCTCCTTTTATTCTTATTTACTTTTTTTGTACTTCGTTTTCTTTTCGTACTACGTCATTAAGAAGAAAAGTAATGCAGTTGGCACTACTACATTACTGCATGACTGCATGACTTAAAATGTCAAGCACAGCCAATGGTTCTCAGAACGTATGCATATGTTGATTCATTGGAGGAAAAAGCGGAAAGGACAAGTGCAGACCTGGCTCAATACAGTCAAGACGAACTTTGAGCCGACCGGAAACTCTCGATGCTACGGATGAAGATGGAATAAACAATGATCAAAGTTCGAAGATTACTAGACCACGCATCGAAGACAGATCAGCATAGCTCTCAACCGTCTCCCAGATCATAGAGCCAGAAAGAGCTGAAGAGCTTGTTTCCCGAGACGAGCACAATTGATTACGTAAGCAAGTAAGCATGTATCACACAAAAAAAAACGTTTCAACATAAGTATTTTGTCAACCTCCTCAAAAACTTCAATTTTTCATGTTTTACTTATCATGTTAACATTAAAAAATGTCATTTTTATGCATAGTATACGTATCTATTGAGCAAAAAAAGAAGGAAAATCAAACAAAAATCAAGTTAAAAAAAAGTTGTCACAATTTCCAGTTGTAGTCTAGTCTCTTAGTCCACAAAACAGGATGGTTCGTGCAAATTTGGAAAAAAGATTGAAACTTGGTCCACACCTGCAGTTTGATGTGTTCTTTCAAAAGAGAATGGAAAACAATCGATTTGACCTCAATATGGGGAGGAGAAACAGGGGGTAAAAGTCACCCAAAGCGGGAAAATGCGAAAAAGTATCTTTTTACCTATTTCAGCTGGATATTTGGTGAGTATATTCGTTATTAGATAGAAACTGAAGGGAGGTCACGGGAAAATTGCTTGCATTGGTCCACCACCATTGGGGGGGGGGGGGTAAAATTCAACATCGGGGGGAATGTTTGTTTTTGCCATTTTTAACTCGACATTCGGTTTTTATTTTTGGGTATTAGAAAAAAAGAAGAAAGTAATGGAAAGTTCTCGGAGTGCCCTAATAACTTACGGGGAGGGGGAGGGGTAAAGGGGGTGAAAATGGTCACGAAGGGCTTCGATTTTTATCTTTTTCTAAAAAAACTGATACACTGGAACTTTCCTGAAATACATCCAGAAGGTTCGTTTATTGTCATTTCGGTGGCCTGCACATAGAAATGAATATCCTGAAAGTGCTAGGAGACTGGATGAAACGATCTGAATGGGACGTTCTTCTTGTCCAAGCTGATGTCACATCAACAGGAAGGGCAGATACCATTCTTAAAGGGTCGCATATTATTAGTTCCCGTTACGCTCACAAAGTAACTGCTTCAGTCCTTCGTATCCTTAGGCGCCGAGCATATGATGAGTATGCTGCTGAGAATGAAGAGAGCGACAATGAGGTGCTATCTTTCGATGAATGATGTGAATCAAGAAGAGAATTCAGCGCTCAGTTTAGTTACTGGTCAACTGTACTTGATATTGAACTGATTTTGTTGATATTCGTACGATCCCCCCGCCAGGCAGATTTTATGCTTTATGGCGATGCTCTGCGAAAGATTTTGCCGGGGATGTTCACTCTGGACCACATGAACTACGCCAGATGGCTGTCGGTGCACGTTCGAGACATGATTGCCCTCAGTACCCAGAACCCAGCTGCATTTTGTGAGTTTATGAAAGGAAAATTCACAGTTCAAGAGACAAAACATACTTTTTCTTCCATGGCAATGAATCAAGCGCATGAACAGATGAACGAGAAAATGAAAGGAACAGCCGGTTTGATTGGACTCACCGAAAATCCAGATGCCATATTTCGATAGATTACATAAGGTCCCGATGTTCAAAGGGCCGTTGATGAGTATGAAGAAAGTTTCACGAACCCTTCTTCTGAAGAAAACTTGAAGCATCATGAGGACACACCAAAATTACAGATGCGATTCATGTGCTATGTTCAGGACTTTCTTCAAGTCATTGAATGAAGGGGCAATCCATTTGCTGAATCAGAAAACGACCTTCTTACCCTTCAAACGAGGAAGGTTATGCCCAGCAATGTCGTACATGGCGCCAGGAGCACATACAAAATTGGACTCGACCAATATAAGAAGTTTACCGAAGAGCGACTGACAACATGCTCCACGCCTGTCACAGATGTTATTAAGAAAAATAACCTGCCACTATTCACAAGTGTGATAGCCAAAAAACCATCAAAGGCGAAACAAGAGATTTCTAGTCTGAAAAACAGTTGTTCTTTGTTTGGTAGATTGTACATTGCCTGCCAGTCTCTTGACGGCGACATGGACGAGTTTTTCAAGCACGAGAACCAGCCCACTCTCCCTGCAATGTCCGACAGCGGATCCCTTAGGAAAAATGCAAAATCTGACCTTACAACTTGTCTAGAAGCATTGCTGGACATACCAACTACTATTCCTCGAGTCAGTACAAAAATATTCGATGGATCACCCTTGGTTCATATGCTTGCACCCGGCTCCTGCACATTTTTGAAATATTGCGCGGTCGCAGTTTTTCTACCGTACGTTCATAGCCAACTAGAGATGGTCAGCCGCATCGACGTTATATGGGACAGGTACATCAAAATCAGCTTGAAGAAAGGAGAAAGAGAAAGGAGAGGTTTCTGACAGCGAGTCAAACTAAGAGAATAGACTCTTGTCCCTCGAAACGGGCTGCTTTCCTCCGAACCGGAAAAAACAAAGAGCGACTGTTCTTCCTGTTAGCAGACCGCTTGGCAAGCATGAATTTGTCTGGAAAAGAAGTTTATAGCACAAAGGATTCAGATGTTGTGCCTTCGGTTTCAGCTGCTCGAGATGATTTGGTCCCTTGCGATCATGAAGAGGCAGATACGTGAATTAGCCTCCGCGTTCGTCACTGCTACCTGTCTGGTCACCAACAAGTTATGATACGAACCGTAGATACAGATGTGCTCGTGCTAGCTGTGGCTGCTTGCTCATACCTCCCACTTATTGAGCTCTGGGTGGACTTTGGTGTGAAGCAGCAGCGCAGAATCATCTCAGCTCATGAAATTCATCATACGCTTGGCCCCCCAAAAGTCAAAAGCTTTGCCTGGTTTCCACGCCTTTGCAGGCTGCGATACAGTATCATCCTTTTCTGGCATTGGAAAGAAGAAAGCCTTTTGATTCCCGGAGAAGTTATCCCGATGCAACTGACGCGTTCTTGGATTTGTCGTCTGCTACGAGACCGCGAACGCAAGAGCTATACTGGAGAGATTTGTAGTTTTATGCTATGAGCGGACAAGCGAAGTCCAGGGTTCTGACAAAGCGAGAAAAGTGCTTTTTGCCAAGGGACGGCAGATTGACCGCATCCCACCAACATCTGACGCCCTTCTTCAGCCACCAGACGTGCAAACTTTCAGGCTGGCCGAATTTTGGAAAGAGCAGCCAACCCCATTAAAAATCCTCCTTCCCCTTCTGAATTAGGATGGAACCTAGTGAATGAAGAGTGGCATCCTGTCTGGACGACGCTACCCGAGGCTTCCAAGGCGTGCAAAGAACTGGTCAAATGTGGCTGCAAGAAAGCCTGCAAGCCACCATGCAAGTGCATGAAGGCTTCACTACCGTGACTGATCTGTGTGCCTGTAATGGAGCGTGCTACAGATCTGACGCCAGCAACGAATAGGCTGCTGAACCAGGGCACTAACTGCGTACCACTTTCTTTTGTTCTTATTTTTACCTCTTTTGTTTCTTCCTTCAGTGATTAAAGTCACATCTTTAAACGAAAGTTATAGTAGTGCATTTGACTCTTAAAGGAGAGGAAACGAGGGGGGAGGCAGTCATAGTTTTGCGGGTCACAGCTGTCATCCCGGTTTCCTTTGTCCAGTGTTTGCCACCTACTCCCAGTAGGTTCATCATAACCGCTGCAGCCAAAATTGAAAAGAAACTCAGTTTTGCATTTCCCCCCGCCCCCTCCAGTTTCCCCTTTTTCCTCTATCCAGGATTTAGGATGTAATACTGTACCACTCGATCTTGAGAATGCCTCCTGAAATGGCGAGAACAAATTTAGAAACAACAGATCAGAAATTTCCCTTCTTCAGCATTTCCCCCCGGGGAAATATTTACCCCTGTTTTCCCCCCTCCCAGGACATCTTCTATACTTTCGCCTTGGCATTAAACAGTGACTATAAAAGATTGAATAAACAAACCGAATACCAATTTGAAATAGGCAAAAACAAATACTTCCCGTTTCCCCCCTTTTATGTGAATCCCCCCCCACCCACCCCTCTCTTTGATGGTGGGACATTCCAAGCACCTTTTTCATCACTTTGCTTCAATTTCTGTCTAATACCGAGTATACACACCGAATATCAAGCTAAAATAGGGAAAAAGAATTTTTTGTTTGCTTTTTCCCCTTTTGGGATGACTTTTACCCCCGGTTTCCCCCTCTTAAGGTGGTCGGCTCGCTTGCGTCCCAGTTTCATTCGAAAGAACGCATCAAACTGCCCGTGTGGACCAACTTTTACACTTTTTCCAAATTTGCAAGATCCTTTGACTAAGCGACTAGACTATAGCCCATCTAAAACCATGTCATGAAACCACTTATGTATGTTACAATTCTGAGACGCCGAACTCAAAGGTTCGGAATACCTGATTTCAATTGCAAGTGATTTGCATTAATAAACATATCAAATTAAATCAATCGAGTAGCACAATACCTATTGTAAAATCAAGAAAATTGCGTTTATCTATAGTCCTACATCGAGATGATGTATAAATAGAACTGTATATAATAAAGGTAATGTTAAACATGCCAAATGTGGTTCATCATCCCCAAGGGCGGATCCGGAATTTTTTTTTAAGGGGGGAGGGCAAAATAGGCTGATCCGATAAACTTGCATTATGAGCAAGTTTAATTAACGCAAACTTGAGTTACTTAAGTAAATCACACTGCTTTAGACTACGCTAGGGGGGGGGGGTGTCCCCTCCCCCCTGGATCCGCCACTGATCATACCTTATCTTAAGTATTACAATATCAGGTTAAGCGAAAATAAAAACAAATACGACAAAATTTTGTCTGACTGGGTGCTATTACAATTTATTGCGTGTGCTATGTGTGCTGAACACAACTGGTTGTAGGGGTGGGATAGAGAAGGCACTTGACCCGGGGCAGAAATTTTAGGGGCGCAAAATTTCAAATAAATAATCTAACGGTTATAATCATTTGTAATTTTATTAATAAAGTAGAGGGCACATTTAATAAATGAAAATAATTAGTAAATTATTTATTAATTAATAAATTGAAAATAATTTCGTAAATAAATGACAATCTTTATAAAATTTAGCCTAAAAATTTTGTGGGAGACACGGGGAGGGGGTGCTAATCAAGATTTTGCCCCAGGCACAAGAGAGGCCGGAACTGCCACTGGTGCTAAATGTGTGCTAAATGATGCAGAAAATGGAAAGGTGTAAATAATTTATCAATGTAATACTTTATCGACACGGATAGGTTGTACGCGATTTTTTACCATAGGAATTTTTCAAAGCTAACGCTGATTTTCAGCGTTATTATGGTGACTAATCAAGGCTTGGATCAAACTGAATATTGTTCGGCTAATACGAGAATGGTTTTTAAATTAACATGCAAGCTTTGGATAATTCTGGCCGTAAAAGCCTATATTTTCAAGTCTGTCGAAGTGATTTGTATTGACAAACATATAAAATTGGATTAATCAAATCGTAAAATATATATAGTAAAATTGGGTAAGTCAGGTATTTTATTGACCTATATAAAGCTGATGTATGAATAGAGCTTTGTATAATGAATGTACCAAACAGGGTTGCCAGTAGAGGTGTACCAAACAGGGGTGCCGGTAGAGGGGAAGAAGCATGGGAGTGAGGCAATTGCCACCCCTAGATTTTGAAAAATACCTTTTTTAGTGTTTTAATTAAAAAGTATCGGAATAAGAACAAAATTCCCCCCATAGATTTAAAAAATGTATTTTTTGCGTCTTATTAATAACTGAAAAAAAAACTCCCTAGATTTTTGCGAAGCCTCGCTAAATTTTTGCGAATTAGTGCCCCTGGTACCAAAGAAAAACATGGAAAATACTTGTAAAAATCGAGTGACTCGAAATGTTTTAGTTTTTACTGTTTTAGAATACAAGAGGTTTTAAAACCAAAAAAAAATTCAAAAGATGTTTTTTAGTTTTTCTCAAGATAAGAAAACAGCCTATAGGCTATGACTGGCTTGTGAAGACGCCACTTATCTGATCTAATGATTTTATGGTACATGTTTTTTTTTTACCATCGAAATGCCAGGGAATAGGGTGGGGCTATATCTCTTTTCTATTTGGCCGTAATTAGCATGCCAAATGTGGCACATCATTCCTTATCCTGAGTCAAACAAAAGTATAAACAAATGCGGCGGAATTTTGTTTGGCTGGCTACTTGCACTGTTTGGTTTCGCTAATTAATTCCTACAGTGTGCTAAATGATAGGAAATTGAGACATGTAAATAGTATAGTATTTAACAAAAGCAGAAGTTACGTAAAAGTCAAGATACATTCCTAACTATAGTGGTGTAATATCAGTACTACACTCAACTTACACATCTGTATGGCTGGGACTTAAAATGTGTTTTTCAAGCCAAAAACTGCCATATATTAGCTTGACGAGGGGTTTTTACGCAACATGGTGGAGGCGGGGCCGACTCTCAGAAATTACGTACATTAGGTGGCACTTGCCAAGCGTGGCAAAAATGTGCCAAATTTAGCAGACCCACGCCATGCCTGGCGGAACCATGTGTCGAACGTGGTGCTCCGAGATGTAAACCATGTAGAGGAAAGTGGGTGACCCTTCGCACGGAATTGTTCCAGATTGACGCACATTTTTAGTGTCATTATGTGTTTCAGTGAACAAAATGAACAGTGGTGCCAATTAGGTGGGGAAAGGAATTGACCCCCAATATTTTTTTTACTCCATCTCTTATAATTTGAAGAAATAGCCTCTTTTTGGCATTCTCATTGAAAAACATGACAAAATTGCTGCACTCCCCCCTACATTTTTGAAAAAAATGTTGCTCCCCTACCTTTACGTGACTCGGTGTCCCTGAAATGGAATATTTTCAAGAATAGATTCAAGAGTCTCAATCATGAAAATGTACAGAGGGGGGGGGTAACAAACCTAGGGGAAGTAGTTTTTTCTCAACGAAAAAAACAAAAAAGACATTTAAAAATAAATATACCAAAAAAGTTTTTTTTTCAAAATACAGAGCGGAGCCTAAAGGACGTTTGACTCCAGCACTACCACCAATCAACGTGCCTGAATGGAGTAGGGGGTAGGGTATCTAAGCTCATCTTTAGCTTTGGCCATTTAGGTAATTTTGATCGCCACGCAATAATTTCCACCATTTTTTTTGTGAGAGGTTGCACATTCCCCGTCACCTGGCGTCACTATCTGCCACTATCTTCACAATGCACGCAATGCTTCTGTCGCTTAATGATACTGACCACCTGATGTATACAGGGGAGTAGCTCCAGGACTTTTATTGGGGGGGGGGAAGGGGGTCCATATCCGGATAGTCAAGGAGCATGGGCTATATAATCAGTTTTTTCTCCAAATGGGGGGAAAACAGATAAGGGAGGGGGCATCTGCCCTCCATTATGTTTATAACCTATCTATTATTTTTACAATTTGAAAGGCTGTAGACAAAGTTTTAAGAGAATAACAGTGCGATTTTGGGAAGGGTAGAGGATGTGTAGACTCTCTTAGGTTAATAAATGAGAAGTGCCTTTAGTCCTCAGTTTTATAGATTATTAAATAAAAAAACAAGTTTTTTACGCTGAAAGTAAGGACCAATATTAAAACTTGAAACGATCAGAAATTATTACGTATATGAGGGGGTTCACCCCAAGTCACAACCTCGCTCTTTACGCCAAAGTTCAAATTTTGTTCCAATTCTTTAAGAATGACCCCTGAATCACAAAGGCCGTTTAGTTAGAATAGACAGCTCTTTTGAAAGTATTAAAAAAGAACTTTAGCATAAAGAGCGAGGTATTAACTAGGAGGCACACCCCCTCATATACGTGATAATTTATGTTCTTTTTAAGTTATAATGTTGCCCTTTCTTTCAGCTGAAAAAACTTGTTTTTTTATTTAACTTCTGGTCGTTTTTTAAATAATGCTAGGAGATCCGGCGCCCCCTTCATAGAAATGTCCCTTTCCCCATGAAAACACCATCTGGCAATTAAATCTTTCTTCTGGCAATTAAAAAAAACAAGTTTTTTCTACTGAAAATAAGGGGCAACATTAAAACCTAAAACCAAGAGAAATTATTACGTATATTGAGGGGGTTCGTCCATTAGTCAATACCTCGCTCTTTACGCTAAAGTTTGAATTTTGTTCCGATTGTTTAAAAATGACCCTTAAATCACAAAGGCCGTTTAATTAGAATAGATAGCTCTGGGCACCCCCTCATATACGTAATAATTTATGTTCTTTTTAAGTTATAATGTTGCCCTTTCTTTCAGCTGAAAAAACTTGTTTTTTTTTATTTAACTTCTGGTCGTTTTTTAAATAATGCTAGGAGATCCGGCGCCCCCTTCATAGAAATGTCCCTTCCCCATGAAAATACCCTCCATGGAAAGACCCTTCCACGCACTCCCCTCCCCCGACAACTCACCAAAAAAACCCTCCTGAAAACGTCTGTATACCTCACAATAACCAGTACTATATGTAAACAATGGGCAAAGATCATAACTTGCAGCCCTTCCCCCGGGGACTGTGGGGGATTAAGTCATCCTTATAGACATAACTATTAGATTTTCGATTATGCTGAAAAAAATTGCTATCTAAAAATTTTGATCACGTGACTTTGGGAAAAAATTAGCGTGGGAGGGTGCCTAGTTGCCCTCCAATTACTTTGGTCACTTGAAAACGGCACTAGAACTTTTAATTTCCGTTTGAATGAGCCCTCTCGCGATATTATAGGACCACTGGATCGATAAGATCACCCTTGGAGAAAAAAAAAAAACCCAAATAAACACGCATCCGTGATCTTTCTTCTGGCAATTAAAAAAACAACAAGTTTTTTCAACTGAAAGTAAGGAGCAACATTAAAACTTAAAACGAGAAGAAATTATTACGTATATTGAGGGGGTTCGTCCATTAGTCAATACCTCGCTCTTTACACTAAAGTTTGAATTTTGTTCCAATTCTTTAAGAAAGACCCTTAAATCACAAAGGTCGTTTAATTAGATTAATTAAAGAAACTTTTTCCACAAAATAAGTTTTCAAAGAAAAGTAAAGAACTCCATTAAACAAAAAACGAGCAAAAATAAAATCAAATAATCTACCAAGCATGAAACTACCACAGATCAGCATCGATAAATAAATGAAACCCAAAACGAACAGAAATTACAATAAATAACCGATTCAAACTCAAAACGAGCAGAAATTAACATAAGTTGGGCTCAAAACCCCTATGCCTTCCCAAGGCCAGAACAAAATTTGCACTTTACCGACAAAAATACAAATGAATGTGCATTGTCAGTTTAATATACATATACTGAGATTTAGTAATCAAAATGTTAATATTATTTGATTTACTAAAGTTATAAAAGTAAAAACATTTATATTTTTTTTCCATAAAGTGAAAATTTTGTTCTGGCCTTGGGAAGGCATAGGGGTTTTGAGCCCAACTTATGTTAATTTCTGCTCGTTTCGAGTTTGACTCGGTTATTTATTGTAATTTCTGTTCATTTTGGGTTTCATTTGTTTATCGATGCTGATTTATGGTAGTTTCATGCTTGGTAGATTATTTGATTTTATTTTTGCTCATTTTTTGTTTAATGGAATTCTTTACTTTTCTTTGAAAAACCTATTTTGGGGAAAAAGTTTTTTTTAATTAATTTCTGTTCGTTTTATATTGACATAGGCTTTTCAGGGAAAAAGAAAATAATACTTTAAATCTTTATGTTTTTTTTAAGACTTTATAGTTTGGCCTGCTATTTGTATGCTGGAGAAAAATTTTCAGCAATTTTTAACAAGATTCACCCTTTTAAAAATCTGGACACAAATAGTAGTGTTTAACTTAGTTTCATACCTCCTCTAGTTGACCTGAAATGGAAAACTTGATACTATTCGCAAAAATATCTGTTTACTTTCTTTAATAGCTTGGATACACTTACGCTATTTTGATTTGGTTAAATTTTAAGAGCAGAAATAGCCCCGAAAGTTTAAACATGATACCCTCGGTTGTTCTTGGGATACTGCTGACATGCCTTATTGGGAAATAAATAAAAAAAAAACAAGTTTTTTTAACTGAAAGTAAGGAACGACGTTAAAACTTAAAACAAACAGAAATTATTCCGTATATGAAAGGGGCTGTCCCCTCCTCAACGCCTCGCTCTTTACGCTAAAGTTTTTTATTGTTTAAAAAAAATAAGAGTTGTGAGAAAGTCAAACTTTAGCGTAAAGAGCGAGGCGTTGAGGAGGGGACAGCCTCTTTCATATACGGTTTAATTTCTGTTCGTTTTAAGTTTTAACGTCGTTCCTTACTTTCAGTTAAAAAACTTGTTTTTCTTATTTAATTTCTGAACGTTTTTGAATTGATGCAGGTTTTGATTTTGACTCACCGTAATTAAAACAACATTTGCATATTAATTTTACTTTTATTTGGTTAAATGGCTTTCTCGAAATTTGTTTAATTTTATTTACGAACGTTTTTATTAGTAATAAATATACGTAACTTACGAATTAACTTACGTAACGAAATTCTATACTCATATATTTTTAATACGTATATTAGGGGGCTCGCCTACTAGTCAATACCTCGCTCTTTAAGCTAAAGTTCGAATTTTGTTCCAATTCTTTTAAAATGACCCCTTAATCACAAAGGCAGTTAATTAGAATAAATAGTTCTTATGAAAGTACTAAAAAATCTTTGGCTTAAAGAGCGAGGTACTGACTAGGGGGTGAAACCCAATCATACACGTAATATTTTCTGTTCGTTTTAAGTTTTTATGTTACTCCTTATTTTCAGTTGGAAACTTTTTTTTTTTATATTTAACTTCTGATCTTTTTTTAAATAATGCTGGGAAATCCGGCACCCCCTTCATAGCAATGCCCCTTCCCCCATGAAAACTTCCTTCATGGAAAGATCCTCCTACATAACCCCAACCCACCCACCCCCTACTAACAGAAAAAATCCCCCCCTGAAAACGTCTGTATACTTCCTAATAACCAATACTAGGCTATATGTTAACATTTGGCAAAGTTCATAGCTTTCAGCCCTCCCCCGAGGACTTCGGGAGATTAAGTCATCCTAAAGGACATATTCATCATATTTTCAACCATGCTGAACAAAATGGCTTTCTCAAAATTTTGATCAGGTGACTTTGGGAAAAAAATGAGCGTGGGAGGGGCCTAGTTGCCCTCCATTTTTTGGTTACTGAAAAAGGGCACTAAAAATTTTAGTTTCCGATCCAATGAGTCCTCCCGCGATATTCTAGGACCACTTGGTCAATACGATCACCCCTGGGGAAAAAAAAAAACAACAACGAAAAAACAAATAAACACGCATCCGTGATCTTTCTTCTGGCAAAAATGCAAAATTTTTGTAGATAGGAGCTTGAAACCTCTACAGTAGGGTTCTCTGATACACTGAATATGATGGTGTGATTTTCATCAAGGTTCTATAGCTTTTAGGGGGTCTTTCCCCCTTTTTTCGAACATCAGCCAAATTTTCTCAGGTGCGTAACTTTTGATGGGTAGGACTAAAGTTGATGAAACTTATATATTTGAAATCAGCATTAAAATATGATTCTTTTGATGTATCTATTGGTATCGAAAACCCGTTTTCTAGAGGTTACCATTGAGCCGGGTCGCTCCTTACTTACAGTTCGTTACCACGAACTGTTTGATTAGCGTTAACACAGTGCATTTTGATTTAATCTTGAGGCAACATTTAGTTTTTAAACATAATGGGCAAAAGAGCAGGTGAGAGTGGAAGGGGGATTAGTTGCCCTCCAATCACTGTTGACTATTAAAAAGGGCATCAGCTTTTTCTATTTTTCTATTTTCGAAGTTCTCACGACAACTCCTTCGATACGAAGTGCCCTGGTCTAAACAACAACAACAACAACAACAAAAAATAATACATTATACCCACATCGGATGTGTTTGGGAAAATGGTGGGCGTGAGAGGGGCGTTAGTCATTCTTCAATCACTTTCAACTATTAAAAAATGCACTAGCCCTTTCAATTTCCAATCAAATGAGCCCTTTCAAAGTTTCTACAACAACGCTTTCAATAGAAAACCAGGGTATAATACCCCAGGGCATAACTTACAACCATTGCCCTGAGGGGGGGGGGGGTTGTCATCCTCAAACACCTAATTTCTAGAACTTTCTTGTACTTTGACCAAAATGGCTATCTTAAAATTTTGATTGGATGTGTTTGGGGGAACGGTGGGCGTGAGAGGAGGGTTAGTAACCCTCCAATCACTTTTGACTATTAAAAAGGGCACTAGGCCTCTCAACTTCCAATTGAATAAGCCCCTTTTGAAGTTTTTACGACAACTCTATCTACAAACACCCTATTTACCACCAGGGTATAACTTACAAACTTGCCCTGGGGGCTCTGGGGGATTTGTCATTCTTAAATGCATAATTTCCAGAACTTTCAACTACGTTGAACAAAATGGCTATCTATAAAGTTTGATGGAATGTTCTTGGGGAAATGATGGGCGTGAGAGGGGGGTTAATTACTCTCCACTCACTTTCGACTATTAAAAGAGGGCAATTTCAATTTCCAATCAAATGAGCCTTTTTTGAAATTTCTACAACAACTTTCTATATAAACCTTATATGCCCCCAGGGCGTAACTTACAACCCTTGCACTGAGGGCTCTGAGGGGGTTATCATCCTAAAAGATCTAATTTCCAGAACTTTCAACTACGTTGAACCAAATGGATATCTAAAAATTTTGATTGGATGTGTTTGGGGAAATAGTGGGCGTGACAGGGGCGTTAGTCGGTGTCCAATCACTTTCAACTATTAAAAAAGGCACTAGCCCTTTCGATTTCCAATTGAATGAGCCCTTTTGAAGTTTCTACGACAACGCTTCCAATAAAAACCTTAAATGCCCCCAGGGCATAACTTACAACCCTTGCCCTAAGGGCTGTGGGGGGGGGGAGGGTTGTCATCCTTAAAGAACCTAATTTCCAAAACTTTCAACTACGTTGAATAAAATGGGTAGCTAAAAATTTTGATTGGATGTGTTTGGGGAAAAGGTGGGCGTGAAAGAGGGGTTAGTTGCCCTCAAATAACTTTCGAGTACTAAAAAGGGCACTAGCCCTTTGAATTTCCAATCGAATGAGCCGTTTTTCAAGTTTCTACGACAAAGATTTCAATAAAAACCTTCTATGCCCCAGCGCATAACTTATAACCCTTACCCTGAAGACCGTGGGGGGAGTGTCCTCCTCAAACACATAATTTCTATCTGGAAATCAACTATGCTGAACAAAATGGCTATCTAAAGAATTTTATTGGATGTGTTTCAGGAAATCATGGGCGTGGGAGGGTTGTTAGTTGCCTTCCAATCACTTTCGACTATAAAAAAGGGCACTAGCCACTCCAATTTCCAATCGAATGAGCCCGTTTCGAAGTTTCTACGACAACTCCTTCGATACTAAGTGCCCTACTCTGAAGGAAAAAAAAATAATAAATAATACATTCTACCAACATCGTTTTTATATGCCCCCAGGGCATAACTTAAAACCCTTACCCTCAGGGTTGTGGGGGAGTGTCCTCCTCAAAAACATATTTTCTATCTGGAAATCAACTACGCTGAACAAAATGGCTATCTCAAAATTTTGATTGGATATGTTTGGGGGAATGATGTGCATGGGGGGGCTGGTTGCCCCAATCACTTTTGACTATAAAAAAGGGCACTAGCCACTCCAATTTCCAATCGAATGAGCCCGTTTCGAAGTTTCTACGACAACTCCTTCGATACTAAGTGCCCTGGTCGAAGACTATGAAAAAAAATTAAGTAAATAATACATTGTGCCCACATCGTCCTTTACTTAGGCAGCGCTATTGTGCTGCCTATGAATAGATAGCTCTTTCGAAAGTACTAAAAAAACTTTAGCGTAAAGAGCGAGGTATTGACTAGGGGGCAAACCCCCTCATATTCGTAATAACTTCTGTTTGTTTTTAGTTTTGATTTTGCTCCTTGCTTTCAGTTGAAAACTTTTTTTTTATTGAACTTCTGATCGTTTTCAAATAATGATTGGAAATCCGGCACCCCCTTCATAGAAATGTCCCTTCCCCATTAAAACATCCTCCATAGAAAGACCCTCCCACGTAATCCCCTCCCCCATCCCACTAGGAAAAATCCCTCCTGAAAACGTCTGTGTACATTCCAATAACCGATACTGCATGTAAATAAAGGGCAAAGTTCATAACTTGCAGCCCTTCCCCTGTGGGCTGTGGGGGCTTAAGTCATCTTCAAAGACATATTTGTTAGATTTTGACTATGCTGAAAAAAAAGTTTATCTAAAAATCTTGATTGGGTGACTTGAGAAAAAATTAGCGTGGGAGGGGGCCTAGTTGCCCTTCAAATTTTGTGGTCACTTAAAAAGAGCACTAGAGCTTTTAATTTTCGTTCGAATGAGCCATCTTGCGATATTTCAGGACCACTGGATGTGGTCCTGAAATCTGGACCACATCCAGATTTCAGGGAAAAAAATCTGGGAAAAAAATAACAATCTGGGAAAAACAATCTGGGAAAAACAATCTGGGAAAAAAAATAACAACAAAAAACAAATAAACACGCATCCATGATCTTTCTTCTGGCGAAAAATACAAAATTCCACATTTTTGGAGATAGGAGCTTGAAACCTCTACAGAATGGTTTTCTGATACGCTGAATCTGATGGTGTAATTTTCATTATGATTCTATCACTTTTAGGGGATGTTTAAACTTAAATATTTGAAACTTATATAAATAGAAATATATTATATAAACTTATATATTTGAAATCATTATATAAACTCGAATCTTTTGATGTATCTATTGGTATCAAAATTCCATTTTTTAGAGTTTTGCTTACTATTGAGCCGGGTCGCTCCTTACTTACAGTTCGTTACCATGAACTGTTTGAAAAATGCAAAATTCCACATTTTGCGGGATAGTGGGATTGAACCACATGTTCCATGTAGCTTATTGTATGAAATACGAGTAGTCAGACGGGTACCCAAAACAATCCGTAGATAATTTTTCTGGAAAACATCTAATAAATCCTCCTCCGTCTTTCGCCGTCAGAGCGTTCACGCTTCCGAACCCTACTTGACCCCTGTCATCGCTGTAGCTTCCAGTATTCTAGCCATAACATATCGTTTTGTTTGGGGGGTTCACAATACAAAAATTAAAAATATTGCCAATATTGGTGTATTCTCCGAGAAAAATCCAGGTTGCCGTTCGTGCATGTACACTCGTAAGATACTAGAAGCAAGCACTAGGTCTGTCCAGACCTAAATAAATTTAAAGTTCTCGAGTGACCATCTATGCTATGAGAAGCCCGACAGATAAATTTGCTAAGTCTAATGATTACCAAATCCATTAGCAAAGAAAAGAAGAAACGATACCCATCGATTGGTTGACTTACTTGACTTAAGTCCCATCCGTCCTTGAAGGTCGTGTTGGGGCCTCTTTCTTCGTAGTGGCGTGGATGTGCCTTTTGTATGCTTCACGGTCTTCTGCTAGGCGAAGAAGGTCCGAGAGGCGGTGAGGTGCAAAGTTTTCCTTCCACCTTTTTGGGGGACGACCACGAGGACGAGAACCGTGAATTTGGCCTTCGAAGGTGATTTTCGGGAGACGGGACCGACTCATCCGTTGTACGTGACCGAGCCATCGAAGTTGCTGGAGCTGGATCTTCATGAGAATTGTTTGTTGTACTTTAAGGCGCTCGAGAAGTTCGACATTTGAGATTCTATCAAGGTAAGACTTTTTGATAGACTGTTGTCGCTGGTAATCAGACTATCGAGGTAAGGGAACTCGTCGACCCACTGGATACTCTCTCCATTAAGTTTCAGGTCTGGCTTAACTGTATCCTGCGGCTTTCGTGAGCAGCACATAGCTTTTGTTTTTGATACATTTATGATCATTCCAAAAGAACTAGGGGCTTCGAGGACGTCGTTAGCAACGGCTTGTAGATCCTCAGGTGTTTCAGCCATTTTGGCGATATCGTCGGCGTAGGCTAGCTTATCTGTCTGAACACCCCCTATATGTGCGCTGCAAGTTGTCTCCACCAGGGATAAGACTGCTGTGAGGAAATGTTTGAACAGCTCTGGAGACAAGAGGCATCCTTGATTTTCCAATTCCTGATTGACATTTTACGTCAATGGCCAAAAAGTAAATATTTTCTTTTGTAGAATAAGTTTAACTTTACCCCCCCCCCCCCAAGTAGTCATCTTAGGGGTTTTTCCAGGCCCAACGGCCTGCTTATTCCTCAGTCTGTAGCATATTACAATCGAACAGTTCGTGGTGACGAACTGTAAGTAAGGAGTGACCCGGCTCAATAGTAACCGAAACTATAAAAAACGGAATTTTTATACCAATAGATGTATCAAAAGAATTGGCTTCTTATGCTGACTTCAAATATATAAATTTCATTAAGTTCCATTCTACCTATCAAAGGTTACGAGCCTGAGAATATTTTCCTGATTTTCGAAAACAGGGGGAAACAGCCCCTAAGAGTCAAGTGATCTCAATGAAAATCACACCATTATATTCAGCGTACTAGGGAACTCTACGGTAGAGGTTTTAAGCTCCTATCTGCAAAAATGTGGAATTTTGTATTTTTGCCAGAAGAAAGATCACGGTTGCATGTTTATTTGTTTGTTTGTTTTTTCCCCAGGGGTGATCGTATCGACCCAGTGGTCCTAGAATATCGTGAGAGGGCTCATTCAAACGGAAATTAAAGTTTCTAGTGCCCTTTTTAAGTGACCAAAAAATTGGAGGGCAACTAGGCCACCTCCCCACCCCTTTTTTCCCAAAAGCGTCCGATCAAAATTTTGAGATAGCCATTTTTCAGAATAGTTGAAAGGCCTAATAACTATGCCTTTGGGTATAACCTGACCCCCCCCCCCCACCCATAGCTCCAGGGGAAAGGTCTTTAAGTTATAAAATTTGCCCATTGTTTGCCTATAGTATATGTTATTGGGATGTATGCATTCATTTTTGGGTGAAGGGGGCAAATTTTATGCTGGGGGTCTTTCCACGTGGGAATTTTCCATGGGGAGGGAAATTTCCAGGGAGGAGACTTGTCAGGGGAAATTATATACTGGGGGAATCTGCCAGAATTCTTACACAAAATTCTTTTTATATGTCTTGTATTCTCTTTTCCGTTTCAGTTTTACGCGCAGAGTGGTTAAGAGTAATTGTCCGGGGTAAATTTTCATCGGGATTGAATTGTCTAGAGGATATTTCCGTGGGGAGGGAGTTTCTCCGTGGAGGTGGGTCCAGATTTTTTGGTATTATTTAAAAAACAATCAGAAATTAAATAAAAAAAAAGTTTTTTCAACTGAAAGTAAGGAGCAACATTAAGACTTAAAACAAACAGAAATTATTAGACTACGTATATAAAGGGGGTTGCCTCCTCCTCAACACCTCGCTCTTTACGCTAAATTTTGAATTTTGTCCCAATTCTTTAATAATGACTCCTGAAACACAAGGACCGTTTATTTAGAACAATAAGACGTTTTTTTAAAAGTACTAAAAACTTTAGCGTAAAGAGCGAGGTGTTGAGGAGCCTTTATATACGTAATAATTTCTGTTCGTTTTAAGTTTTAATGTTGCTCCTTACTTTCAGTTGAAAAAACTTGATTTTTTTTAAATAATTAAAGATAAAGATACTTTTTCTACCACAAAAAAAAGAAAGTGTATCCATTTAAGAAAAGATAAATGAGTTAAATGAGTTAATGAGTTAAATATCCATTTAAGGGAATAAATAATACGATACTGTCCTCAATGTTGACAGTTTCTTGTCAAAAGAAATTTTTGTCACTGTTTTTCAAGTTCAAGTTCAATCATTTTATTATTAACATATACATGTATATAATTGACATAGGCCCATGGGGAGACAAGCTCGAAAAACTAGGCCTAGACAAAGATACAATAAAAAATTTTACGCTACAATACAAAGATAATTACGACGGCAAAGATACAATAATACAAAAATAATATGAAAGTAGCAGCTAGCCCAGGATCCAAATATAAATATAAATATATATATATAAAAAAAGAGAGATCAATATTGTTAAATATAAATTCATACTAAAAGATAGCCGAGAGGCCCACATTCACTTAGAACAAAAATCCAAACAAATAACTTAATCATATTAAAAAGACACTTAATTAAAAATAATCCTGAACTAAATGAAATTTAAGATTCCTTTTTATTAAATGGATAGAAGAAAATTTATCAATAAAATCCTTGTGAGCATCCCAGCACCGGGCTATTGACACAAACGGGGCGAACTTAGATCTCTCAGTACTATACTTGTCAATGTAGATACTCTTTTTTTGTCGCGTGTTATAACGATGTAAATCTTGTGATCGGGAGAACAAACTTTGATTGAGGTAATATGGCGGTAATTTCTTAATGTCATAATTAAATTTGAAAATAATTGTTCCGTAAGTAAATTGTTGAGAAACTGGAAGTATATCTAAATAAGTATATAAAGATGCTGTAGAAGACTTATTTGGAAGTGAAATAGAAGTGTTCTATCTTGTCAGAAGAAATGGATCCCAGACTGTCTACAGGACCATTCAACTTTGCTGGAAAAAGTGTTATGAAATGGTTATAAAATTTTCAAGACGGTATTTTAAATTATACAGACAACCTCACATTAGAATCGACAAAAAAGTATTAGTTTAGCATTAAGTAATATTCTGTCTCGCTTGTTAAAAACTTTGTGCAGCAGGGGCATAATTTTCTACGGGGCAGGGGGGAGGGCAACCACCCTCCCCAACCAGGCCTAAGTCCCCCCCTAAGATGAAATTTAGTTTCTTGAAAAATGTTGTCAAGACTAAGATAATCTGCCTTTATGGTACTATATGGCTTATTTTTCATCTTTCACTGGATTTTGGAAAATTGGCTCCAACTTTGCCCCCCCCCCCCAGATTTTTGACGAAATGATGCCACTGGTGTGCAGCATTATAAGTCTTTTTGACAGTTTTCTCATCAAGAGAGAAATTGACTTTAGAGTTTAAGCAGACAATTCTTCTCAGAAGCAAGGTTCCTTAAGGAAAAACATGTTTACATACCTTACTGAACAAATGATCTAATATAACTGCTCTCCGTAAAATTTAGCAATTTCAAGGGTGTAGCAAAAGAAAGGTCAAAGAATGCATTTACAAAATAATATAAACAATAGTGTCAAGTCCAGTAATTCATAGCCCCCTTGTGAATTATGACACAAGTACACCTCCTATCATGGACATAGATATCGACCTAAAACATTAGTGAGTTTGATAATGCGTCGAAGGATCCCTAATCATGTACATTTAAGTAGATGGTGCCAGGCAAGGTGATGCATAGAATTTATGTGTCCCATTGTTCATTTCTAGTTGATGGAAGTGTGAAATGGACGGGCATTAGAAATTTTAGAAATGTTTACAGTCAAAACTTGGATCGAATTTAGCCTAAAATTGAAGGAAAATTATTTGTACGTAAATAATTTTGTTCCAAATTAAAAAAAAATATTAGCCATTTCTTTTTATTCTTTAATAAAATTAATATTTATAAAGAGAAAATAATAAAAATAAAACATTTTTTGTATTTCGAAATTAAAAGTTAAAAAGATACATTCATTTGAATTTATAGCTAAAATAAATCAATTGAGCCCTTTATCTCAGGCTAAATTGATTTTAGTCTAAAAAAAATCAAATAAAATTTTGATCTCAAAATGAAGAATTATTTTAGGGGATTTAAGCTAAAATAAAAAAAAAAACTTGATCGACACTGACCAACTTTTCGTCAGTGTCAAAATCAAGGTTTTATTTCAGAAAGTAAAAGTTGATTTGGAATATACATATATATATATATATATATATATATATATATATATATATATATATATATATATATATATATATATATATATATATATATATATATATATATATATAGATATATATATATATATATATATATATATATATATATATATATATATATATATATATATATATATATATATGTATATATATATATATATATATATATATATATATATATATATATATATATATATATATATATATATATATATATATATATATATATATATATATATATATATATATATATATATATATTATATATAAGTATCACATTACTAAGTAATTTACTACCTACAGAGACCAGCCTAATGCCTCGATAATTACCACACTCACTTTTATCACCTTTCTTATAGAGTGGCTTAATTAAGGTTTTCCTAAAATCGTTAGGTACTTCCCCTTTTTCAAAAATCATATTCATAATCTTCAGTAACTTATTTCTAACCTCAGAGCCACCATATTTAAGAAACTCATTTACCACCCAATCAGCACCTGGAGCCTTATTATTTTTTAATCCTTTTAGTACCGTTGCTAATTCTTCCTCACAAAACAAATCTTCTTTCACATACAAGGTATGGATATATATATATATATATATATATATATATATATATATACATATATATATATATATATATATATATATATATATATATATATATATATATAGGATATAAAAGGATTATTAAAAAGGATCGACGTTATTTATTTTTGCAGTCAGTTACAAGATATTGTCTTGTTTAGAAAGTGACAGATTCTTTATTGATTTGAAGTTTTTAGTTTCCTCTAATAAGTTTCCCCAGTATATTGTTTACATAATAAAAGATGCACATTTGACGTGAATGTGTTGACATTTCAGCATTAAAAAAAAGAAGTTATCTTTAACTTAAAAAGTTAAAGATACCGAGAATAAAGATTAAAAAAAAATACAAACAAATTGAGCTGAATGATTTGAAAATGTTAAAGTATCAAGGAAAGGCCATATTCAAAGGAGGGGATGCGGGGTTTGACCCCCCACCCTACCCTTCTGAAATTTTTGTTCAACCCGTAAAAACATAACGAGAAACGCATATAATTTTTTTTTTCAAGTTTTTGTAATATCCTCCCGAAAAAAACGCTACACAAGCATCCTGGATACGCCCCTCATCAAAGACATTAGAATTGTTCCCTGGACCCATCTTAAGTCTATCAAACAGTTCGTAGTAACGAACTGTAAGTAAGGAGCGACCAGGCTCAATACTAACCGAAGCTCTAAAAAACGAAATTTTGTTACCAATAGGTACATCAAAAGAACCAGATTTTTTTGCTAATTTCAAATATATAAGTTTCATCAAGTTTAGTCCTACCTATCAAAAGCTACGTGCCTGAGAAAATTTTCCTTATTTTCGAAAAAAGGGGAAACAACCCCTAAAAGTCATAGAACCTTAATAAAAATGACACCATCAGATTCAGTGTATCAGAGAACCCGACTATAAAAGTTTTAAGCTCCTATCTGCAAAAATGTGAAATTTTGCATCTTTTGCCAGAAGAAAGATCCCGGATGCGTGTTTATTTTATTTTTTTTTCACAGGGATGATCGAACCGATCCAGTAGTCCTAGAATATCGTGTGAGGGAACCTTCGAACGGAAATTAAAAGTTCTAGTGCCCTTTTTAAGTGACCAAAAAAGTGGGAGGGCAACTTATCCCCCTCCCACGCTCATTTTTTCCGAAGTCACCGAATCAAAATTCTGAGATAGCCATTTTGTTCAGCACAGTTGAAAATCTAATAAATATGTCTTTGAGGATGACTTAATCCCCCATAGTTCCTGGGGGAAGGGCTGCAAGTTATGAACTTTGTCCATTGTTTACACATAGTATTGGAACAGAAATTAAATAAAAAAAAAGTTTTTTCAACTGAAAGTAAGGAGTAACATTAAAACTTAAAACGAACAGAAATTATTACGTATATGACGGGGTTCGCTCCCTAGTCAATACCTCCCTATTTACGCTTAAGTTTTTTTTAGTACTTTCAAAAGAGGTAGGCTATCTATTCTAATTAGCCGGCCTTTGTGATTCAGGGTTTTGTGATTCGAACAAAATTCAAACTTTTAGCGTAAAGAGCGAGGTATTGACAAGAGGACGAACTCCCTAATATACGTAATAAAAACATACGAATATAGAAGTTCGTTACGTAAGTTAATTCGTAAGTTACGTCAAAACAAAATTTAGCCAAAACTTCGTTTTAACTATTCGTGTACGGTTACCCAAAATTAAAGCCGCATTAATTCAAAAACGCTCAGAAATTAAATGAAAAAAAGTTTTTTTTCAACTGAAAGTAAGGAGCGACATTAAAACTTAAAAAGAACAGACATTATTCCGTATATGAAAGGGGCTGTCCCCCCCTCAACGCCTCACTCTTTACGCTAAAGTTAGACTCTTTCTCACAACTCTATTTTTTAAAACAATAAAAAACTTTAGCGGAAAGAGCGAGGCGTTGAGGAGGGGACAGGCCCTTTCATATACGGAATAATTTCTGTTCTTTTTACGTTCTAATGTTGCTCCTTACTTTCAGGTAAAAAAAACTTGTTTTTTTTATTTAATAAGGTACAAAGATAGCACAGCAATCGGGAACAGATCAAAGAAAAGAAATAGCTAGGCAGTGTCAAGAGATTGTGATTAACTTTGAATAATAACGAATGAAAAGTAACTGCCAGTTCAACAGGAAGAATATTCAGTAAATAATATAAACACTTTGAAGAGGACTTGCTTGGAAGAGATGCTGGTGAAGGATGAAAGCCTTTTAAAATACGAAACGCCTAATTTTGTTGTCTTTGGAGTGGAATTAAAAGGGATCTGAAAGCATTCAAGTAAATAAGTGAACAGTAATTTAGGTAAGAATGAACAAGAGCTAAATAAATAGAACACACAGCTTCCAAAGGCAAAACGAATTTCATACGGTGCATAACACCAATATTCCTTCCAAAATTCAATCTTAGACTATTAATATGTGGCTTCTAACTTAAATTTGAATCAACCAGTATACATAGGTAGCAAAAAATATCAACACGTGATATCTCTGCACTTGACACAGAAGACTTCACCAATTCCATACGACCACCCATTCCATAAAAACCTTATTTGTCCCCAGGGCATAACTTAAATCCCTTGCCCCAGAGCTCTGGGGACTGTGTTGACCCTGCAGGCACTGCTATGCTCTTTGGACTAATTTGAAGAAAATGGCTATCTCATAATTTCAAGCAGATGTTTTTGGTGAAAAGAGGAGTAGTTGGGGGGGGGCTAGTTGACCTCCATCACTTTTTACTCTTAAAAGGAGACTAGAACTTCCAATTTTGGACTAAATGAGCCTTCTTTAAAGCTGATACAACCACACCTTCCATAAAAACCTTAAACACCGCCAGGGCATAACTTATAACCCTTGTCCCCAGGATCTGGGTGTTGGTTTCAACCCCAAAAGCTTTGTTATATGATCTTCCGACTATTTTGAATAAAATGGCTATTTCAAAATTTATATTGGATACATTTTGGGAAAAAACCACACGTGTGTGTGTGAGGGAGGGTTAGCTACCCTCCAATTACTCTGACTCTAAAACAGGGCACTACAACTTCTGATTACTATTCTATGAACCCCTCTCCAAATTTTGAACGACCACCCTTTCTATAAGAACCTTATATGCCCCCAGAGCATAACCTACAACTCTTGCGCCGAAGGTTGTGGGGGGGGGGTTGTCATCCTCAAGGAGATAATTTCCGGACCTTTTCACCATGCTGAACAAAATGGCTATCTCAAAATTGCACCCAGGGCCATATCCAGGGTCTTACACGGCTTAAGACCCCTTCCTCCCCGGAGGAAATACTCCTCCGACTTGTAAATTGGTCTTAAAAATGCAGGTAAAAAAACTTATTTGAGACCATTCATTAGACAATGTCCTCGAGACGTAAGTAGAGTGCTAAGTTATACTTTGCGTACAACACTAGGAATCTCCATGCTATTTTCGTACAGCACTAGGAATCTCCATGCTATTTGCTTGATGCTCTACACCTTTTCAAAGAGATTGAGTATCCCCTCACAATGTCGTATGGATTTGCTTGATGCCCTAGGAATCACAGTGCTATTTTCTTGATGCTCTACACCTTTTCAAAGAGAGTGAGTATCCCCTAACAATGTCATATGGATTCTACGGGTTTATGTTCCTCCCCATGCTATTTGGGGACATTATGTTCCTTGGTACCTTTCCAAACAAAGTGAACAAACATGTTTTGAAAGTATAATTGAGATTATATAACGCAACCAGACTGGTTTTTGAGGCAACACCCATTTTTTAGGGCCAATCAGAGAGAGCGAGGGTTACTCCATATACGATAACTTGATTGGTAATTGGATTCGAATAAAAGGAGTGATTCCATGTTTGAGTATGGCTTTCCTAAGCGAGGGTTTTGAAGTGCTTAGAACTGAGAATAAATGTCTATTTTCATGTAGTTTCTTCAGTGTCATGATGGCAACTAATAGCCTTTTTTACTGTTCACGGGGAGATATACTGTAATTTCATTGTCAAAAATATCTGTGACTACACGCAGATCCTCGGGTGTATTTTCATTAAGATCCAATAGGATAAAGCCGTAGGGTTTATTAGTTGCCTGATTGTATGCTGAGAGCAGAAATTTAGGGGCGCCGGGGTATATTTGTTTATTGAGAGTTATTAGCGAGCTAGAATCACGAACAACTCTGTAGATGATATAGTAGGTGCAATTCAAAGCAAGGGTTCTCATATATTTGCTCTGATGAAAGAGATTATGTAGAACCAGAGTAACGGAAATCTTTTCATGATGAGAGCGAACGGTAAACAGTTGTAGTATTTCCCGTGAGAACTGTTCAATCGATTCAGCCAGATTCATCATTCATCAATAATCGATTCATCAATAATTAGCCATGAGTTTGGTTCAATACTATTGAAAACATCAAGTCCCCGTATGAATTGTATCTGCACTGATAGTATAATTGAGATTATATAACGCAAGCAGAGTGGTTTTTGAGATAACACCCATTTTTTAGGGCCAATCAGAGAGAGTGAAGGTTACTCTATATACGATAACTTGATTGGTAATTGGATTCGAATAAAAGGAGTGATTTTCATTCGCCCTTGAGATTTTGTATATAACGGGCATGCGTTACGATTAAACTTTCATAAAGTTCTAACACACCATGGATAAAGCATCTGATATTATTGACTTGGAAGCTTTGGATACAGCGATTTATAATGTGAGTTCAGTTTAATAAATTTTCTTAATTTATTTCCAAATAAAATCATTTTACATAGTCACCCCTCCAGTAAATTCAAATTCAGGGCATACCCCTCCCCCCACAATACAAACTCTACTATATGATGTTTATACTCGATAGAAAGCGTAAAACACACTCTTTTTTCCCTTACGTAAACCCCATCTTCCCTCCCCCCTCTGTTTACGAGTTTAATTCATTCATTAGAAATAATTCTCTCGCTCAAAAACGCCATTTTCCCATTATGCATTTAAAATGTGCTTTCTTTGCAGTCTAGATAAAACAATGTGTGTTTAATCTTCTTACAAGAGGGTGATTTTCATAAAACAAACTTCACACGCGTGTTATCGGAAATGATTAATGCCACATGCTTTTGCGTAATTCTAGACGGTTTGAAAAAGGGGATGAATTATTGTAAAATTAAACGAGATATTCTATTTTCAAATGTATTTGATGAAAGCAAATAATGTTTCAGTTAAATCTTCAAGTTTTACCTTCATGGAAAGGAAGGGGTGGGGCATTTTAAATGCTCTTATTTTCGAATTCATGGATTTCACAGACGATTAAGAGGCTTTTATTAAAATATAAGGCGGGGAAGGGGCAATGTATCAATTCTAACACCTTCTTTGTAAGGTGAAAACAAACTGTTTCTTCGCATGAAAAGTAAGGGGGGAGGGGGTTTAAGAAAAAGATACATAGCTTTATTTTGCGTAAATTGAATAGCATTTTTACCTATGATCGCAAATTTTAGGCCTGTAAGCTGTGTGTCAACAATCTTTTTTATCTTATTTAAAGCCTATAGACTGGAACATTTTAAAAAAATTTTCTAAACGGTAAAAAATAGAAACATTGATTTCTATCCTAAGACTGAAGACTACTGTTTGTCAAGATTTATTTTTTCACAAGTCGTGCAATAAAACGTTTGATTTCTAAGCCTAGTATATTTCTTGCAAATTTTTACTTTTGCTTTGCTGAAAAGAGGGGAGAGGCTTCTTTGCGATAAATGCTTTCTAGACAAAATTCTGTTTATGGGGCGGGGGTACTAATTTTTCTTCTGTAAAAGTGGGATCATTATTTCATACTAGATTTTTCTTCTTTTTTAAGGAGGATCCCGACAAATACTCTCCCCCTGAAAAGAGAGGAAAAGGGAACGATGCCACACCGATGCAAGCTGCAAGGCCTTCCGTCATAAGATATGCCGGTTCCTTTACACATGCTCTGGGCCACCCATTGACCACTCAACTTTTAATGCCCGGAGCCTCTCACGCCAGTGCCAGCTCTGTGCTACCTGCGCAAACCTCTATGCAACCTGGCAGAAAATTCAAAAGAGAGTGGATGGCTTCTCATAATGCCTCAGCTCCGTCTACTCAAGATCGTGGGGGCAACCTCACGATCTTGAGTAGACGGGCCTGAGGGGCTGAAAAAAAAGTTGACAAAAACATATTCAGAGTAAACTAGGAAAAGTTCCCAAGCCTTGATTGCAGCAAAGAATGTTTGGACTTTGCAGAAGGATACCTGCAAAAGGGGAAGGGGAAAGGGGAACTTCCTGAGAGGGTGTAAAAAGGAATGCTTTGAATAGATTGGGATGGAGGACAAGCGTGTGTAGCTTTGTTTGCCTCTAGTGATGTTTAGCCAATTTTTTCGATTTAGACCAGAGACAAATAGCTTTTTCTTTTAGCCAGAGAGACTCAGTATAGTAAAGGCGTTAAAACAATAAAAGGAATCCATTTCGGTAGCAGGACGTTGAGGTTTTGTAGAGAACCAAAGGTTCTCTACAAAACATCTAGAGCCGTGGAAGTTTTTAGCACTTTCTTAAAAAAAAGTTTTTGGTGAAAAATGTCAAAGTGGAAAAATAAATATTTTTTTTCCGAGACGAAATATTCATAGCTACATACAGGACAGGTCTTGTTATTAATAAAGATTAATAAAAAAACGAGTTTTTTCAGCTGAAAGTAAGGAGCAACATTAAAACTTCAAACAACCAGAAATTGTTTCGTATATGAGGAGAGTTGCTCCTTCTCAACACCTCGCTCATTACGCTAAAGTTTTTTAGTACTTTTAAAAAAAAGCTTCTTATTGTTCTAATAAAAAGAACACAATGTTTCAGTAGTCATTCTTAAAGAATTAAGATAGAATTCAAACTTTAGCTTAAGGAGCGAGGTGTTGAGGAGGAGCAACCCTCCTCATATACGTAATAATTTTAGTTCTTTTAAGTTTTAATGTTGCTCCTTACTTTCAGTTAAAAAAAAACATGTTTTTTGTTTAATTTCTGATCGTTTTTTAAATAATGCCGGGAAATCTGGCTGCACCTCCACAGAAAAATCCCTCCTCCTGGCCGATTTATTCTCTAGACCAGTGGTTTTCAAATCGTGGTACGTTACCCCTTGGGGGTATGTAAAAATGTTTAGGGGGTACACGGCCATCCAACAAAAAAATAAAACTTTAGGTTTAGGACTGGCTATTTTATTTATATTTTAGCTATTGTTTGCCTAGTGCCAGTACCTGAGAAGGGGTACCTAAAATGTTTTGTGGTTAAAAAGGGATACAATGTCTTAATAAGTTTGAAATCCACTGCTCTAGACAATTCAATCCTAATGAAAATTTACCCCGGACACTTACCCTTAACATCTCCACATGTAAACTTGAATCGACAAAGAAAAAGCAAGACATCAGAAGAATCTCGTATAGGAATTGTGGCAAATTTATCAGTGTAAAATTTCCCTGAAAAATTCACCCCCCATAAAACTTCCCTCCTCACAACAGATTGTCCCCGTGGAAAATCCCACCTATAGAAAATTCGCCCCCTCACCCGAGAAATGTATGGGCTAGAGTGAGGATACTGTTGATTTCTAGCTTTTATCATGCTTGTCAAACGTTAGGAGGCACATAATATTTTTGGGGGATGGCCTTGGTGATTAAAAAATTCCATTTAATTCAAAATAACTGCTTTGTAGCTTTTGTTATTTATTTCTTAGATTTTCCTGGGGAGAATTGGAAATCTTACACCCCTTTTGATGACGTTCATACCCAGGGGAGGAAGTCTTTACATGCATACCCTGACACCCTAATAGTTTGAAGTTTTCCAAATAATTTCTTACATGTTCCATATTGTCATTTATAATTTGCTTCTTTGTAGAGAATGTGACTCCTTTCGTGAATTTATCTTTTCATGACCAGAAACATAAGTATAAAGATCTGATATGCCATGTTCTAGCCTGTCTTTCCTATCCTAGTGTAGATCTTATATTTGATCAACTTCACGGAAATGCCATGGGCTACTTTGGTGGCGTGAAGCTGAAAAAAGTCACATAGAATAATTAGGTAAGAGGCATTATCCTGACATTAATAGCTGACAAGGATCTTTACCATAAATCGATGGAAAGTTCATCGATATAAATCGATGCAAAATAAATAAAATGAAATAAAATCTCCCAGACACCTCATTTTTTATAGTTAATAAAAGAATCTTATACGCGAGCTGACTCTACATAAGATCTATCAACATGAATTTTATGAGTTTCTAGCTGTAGTGTCTTTTGAAAAGGTTCCAACGCAAGAGCTTTGAAACAGCATCCTGACTTCGTCTTCAAGGTGAGCCTATAATGAGGGTTGATATTCTTTGCCTTCTAGGATGGAATTTCTCGTCAGATTTCATGTGGGCTGAAAACTTTAAAGGTCAGATCAAATCAGATTAAATCAATTTATTTAACATAAAAAATTCAAACAAATTTACAGCAGCCATCTACGAGAACCCGAAGGTTTACGACGGCTGCAAATCCATTATTATACAGCTTTACAACTACCACACAAAGGAATAAAGAATAAAGCTAATTAACATACAACTTTCTAAGACAACCTCTTCTCAATGATCGCCCAAAAGGTAAAGCTTCAATCTACTCTTAAGCTGGCTTACATTTTCAGCCTGCCTAATGCTGTCTGGGAGGGAATTCCAGAACCCCGGTCCCTCAAAACGAGGCAGGAACGCAGGTTAGGTTAGGTTAGGTCCCTTATTACCCCGGTCCCTCAAAACGAGGCAGGAACGCAGAACGTTGAGTACTTCAGAACCCAGAAGCAAGGTCATATGCATTTCTAGACTCATGGCAAAGATGAATTAGCTCTAAAAATTCCCCAAAATACCTCCGATGAATACTTATCATAGGCAGCGCGACAGCGCTGCCTAAGTAAAGAATGATGTGGGCACAATGTAACCCCATCCACGCCCACCATTTCCCGAAACATATCCAATCAAAATTTTGAGATAGCCAATTTATTCAGCGTAGTTGATTTCCAGATAGAAATTATGTTTTTGAGGAGGACAATCCCCCACAGCCTTCAGGGCAAGGGTTGTAAGTTATGCCCTGGGGGCATATAAGGTTTTTATAGAAGGTGTTGTCGTAGAAACTTCAAAAAAGGCTATTTCGATTGGAGATTCAAAAGGCTAGTGCCCTTTTTAATAGTCAAGAGTGATTGGAGGGCAACTAGCCCCCCACGCCCATCATTTCCCAAAACACATCTAATCAAAATTTTGAGATAGCCATTTTTTCAGCGTAGTTTTAAGTTCTGTAAATTAGGTCTTTGAGGATGACAACCCCCTCACAGCCCTCAGGACAAGGGTTGTAAGTTCTGCCCTGGGGGCATATAAAGTTTTGATAGAACGCATTGTCGTAGAAACTTCAAAAAGAGCTCATTCGGTTAGAAATTGAAATGGCTAGTGCCCTTTTTAATAGTCGAAAGTAATATAGTCGAAAGGGTTATAAGTTATGCCCTGGGGGCATATAAGTTTTTATTGGAATCTTTGTCATAGAAACTTGAAAAAGGGCTCATTCGATTGGAAATTCAAAAGTCTAGTGCCCTTTTTAATAGTCGAAAGTGATTTGAAGGCAACTAATCCTCCTTTCTCACTCACCTTTTCCCCAAACACATCCAATCAAAATTTTTAGATAGCCATTTTATTCAACGTAGTTGAAAGTTTTGGAAATTAGGTCATTCAGGATGACAACCCATCCTCCCCACAACCCTCAGGGCAAGGTTTGTAATTTATGCCATTGGAGCATGTAAGGGTTTTATAGAAAGCGATGTTGTAAAAACATCAAAAAGGGCTCATTCAATTGAAAATTGAAGGGGCTAGTGCCCTTTTAATAGTCAAAAGTGATTGAAGGGCAACTAACCCCTCTCTCACGCCTACCATTTCCCTAAACACATCCAATCAAAATTTTGAGATATCCATTTTGTTCAATGTAGTCAAAAATTCTGGAAATTAGGTCTTTCAGGATGATAAGCCCCTCAGAGCCCTCTGTGCAAGGGCCCTGGGGGCTTTAAGTTATGCCCTGGGGGCATATAAGGTTTATATAGGAAGTTGTTGTAAAAATTTCAAAAAGGGCTCATTTGTTTGGAAATTGAAATTGACTTTTTCAATAGTCGAAAGTTAGTGGAGAGTAATTGACCCCCCTCTGACGCCCACCATTTCCCCAAACACATTAAATCAAAGTTTAGAGATAGCTATTTTGTTCAACGTAGTTGAAAGTTCTGCAAATTATGTATTTAAGGATGACATACCCCCCAAAGTCTCCAGGGCAAAGGTTGTAAGTTATGCCCTGGCGGCATATAAGGTTTTTATAGATAGAGTTGTCGTGAAAACTTCAAAAGGGGCTTATTCAATTGGGAATTGAGAGGGCTATTGTCCTTTTTAATAGTCGAAAGTAATTGGAGGGTAACTAACCACCCTCTCACGCGCACCATTCCCCCGAACACATCCAAAGAAAATTTTCAGACAGCCATTGTGTTCAACGTAGTAGAAAGTTCTGGAAATTAGGTCTTTGAGGATGATACCCCCCCCCCCAGCCTTTGGGGCAAGGGGGGGAAGTTATGCCCTGGGGGCATATAAGGTTTTTATTGAAAGCGTTGTCCTAGAAACTTCAAAAGGGCTCATTTAATTGGAAATTGAAAGGGCTAGTGTCTATTGTAATAGATGAAAGTGATGGGAGAGCGACTAACGCCCCTCTCACGCCCACTATTTTCCCAAACATATCCAATCAAAATTTTGGGATAGCCATTTTGTTTAATGTAGTTGAAAATTCTGGAAATTATGTCTTAGAGGATGACAACCACCCTCATAGCCCTTAGGGTAAGGGTTGTAATTTATGCCCTGGGGGCATTTAAGGTGTTTATAGAAAGCGTTATGGTAGAAACTCAAAAAGGGCTCATTCGATTGGAAATCGAAAGCCCTAGTGCCCTTTTTAATAGTCGAAAGGGATCGGAAGGCTAGAAATTTTTATAGTAAAGATCAATGTGGGTATAATGTATGATTTTTTTTTGTTGTTGTTGTTGTTTAGACCAGGGCACTTCGTATCGAAGGAGTTGTCGTAGGAACTTCGAAAAGTTCTCATTCAATTATAAATAAAAAGGGTTGATGCCCTTTTTTATAGTCGATAGTGATTGGAGGTCAACTAATCCCCCTCCCACGCCCACCCTCCCATTTGCCCATTATGTTTAAAAACTAAATGCTGCCTTAAGGTTAAATCAAAATGCACTGTGTTAATGCTAATTCCCAATAAGGCATTTCTGCAGTATCCCAAGAACGACTGAGGGTATTATGTTCAAAGTTTCGGGTCTACGTCTTTCGGGTCTCTGTTTAAGTCAAAATAGCTTAAATGTGTCCAAGCTATCAAAGAAAGTAAACTGATTTTTTTGCAAATGGTATCAAGTTTTCCATTTCAGGTCAACTAGAGGAGGTATGAAACTAAACTAAACACTACTATTTGTGTCCAGATTTTTAAAAGGGTGTATGTTGTTAAAAATTGCTGAAAATTTTTCTCCTTCATACAAATAACTAGCCAAACTATAGAGTCTTAAAAAAAACGAAAAGATTTAAAGTATTATTTTCTTTTACCCTCAAAAGACTATGTCAATATAAAACGAACAGATATTAATTAAAAAAAATTTTCAACAAAATAAGTTTTTCAAAGAAAAGTAAAGAACTCCATTAAACAAAAAATGAGCAAAAATAAAATTAAACAATCTACGAAGCGTGAAACTACCACAAATCAGCATCGATAAATAAATGAAACCCAAAGCGAACAGAAATTACAATAAATAACCGAGTCAAACTCAAAACGAGAAGAAATTAACTTAAGTTGGGCTCAAAACTCCTATGCCTTCCCAAGGCCAGACCATAGTTTGCACTTTACTGAAAAAAATACAAATGAATGTGCATTACTGATATTTAGTAATCAAAATGTTAACATTATTTGATTTATTAAAGTTATAAAAGTAAAAACATTTATATTTTTTCAATAAAGTGCAAATTATGTATAGTAAAGAACTCCATTAAACAAAAATGAGCAAAAATAAATCAAATAATCTACGAAGAGTGAAACTACCACAAATCAGCATCGATAAATAAATCAAACCCAAAACGAACAGAAATTACAATAAATAACCGAGTCAAAATCAAAATGAGAAAAATTAACTTAAGTTGGGCTCAAAACCCCTATGCCTTCCCAAGGCTGGAACATAATTTGCACTTTACTGAAAAAAAATACAAATGAATGTGCATTGTCAGTTTAATGTACATATACTGATATTTAGTAATCAAAATGTTAATTTTATTTGATTTATTACAGTTATAAAAGTAAAAACATTTATATTTTTTCAGTTAAGTGCTTTATCCCTAATAAGCTAATGGTATAAAGTTTTCCATTTCAGGTCAACTAGAGGAGGTATGAAACTAAATTAAGCAGTACTATTTGTGTCCAGATTTTTACAAGGGTGTATGTTGCTAAAAATTGCTGAAAATTTTTTTCCCGCATACAAATAGCAGGCTAAACTATAAAGTCTTAAAAAACGAACAGATTTAAAGTGTTATTTTCTTTTTCCATGAAAAGACTATGTATATGTCAATATAAAACGAACATAAATTAATTAAAAAAAACTTTTCCACAAAATAAGTTTCCCAAAGAAAGGTAAAGAACTCCATTAAACAAAAAATGATGAAAAATAAAATCAAATAATCTACAAAGCGTGAACCTACCACAAATCAGCATCGGTAAATAAATGAACTCCAAAACGAACAGAAATTACAATAAATAACCGAGTCAAACTCAAAACGAGCAGAAATTAACATAAGTTGGGCGCAAAACCCCTATGCCTTCCCAAAACCAGAACAAAATATGTACTTTACTGAAAAAATACAAATGGATGTGCATTGTCAGCTTAATATACATATACTGATATTAGTAATCAGAATGTTAATGTTCTTTGACTTATTAAAGTTATAAAAATAAAAACATTTATATTTTTTTCAGTAAAGTGCAAATTTTATTTTTGCTCATTTTTTGTTTCATGGAGTTCTTTACTTTTCTTTGAAAACTTATTTTGTGGAAAAAGTTTTTTAATTAATAATTAGGTAAGAGGCATAATCCTATACCCTCTAGTAGCACAGTGGATTGATGTTCTGCTTGGTAATACGGGTACGGGGGCTGGTCTCAGTTGCCACAAGGCTAGGAGACAGACTTGCTACATTTCCCTGTGAAAATAGATCAAGTATCTTAAACGTCAGTTCGACAGCCTATGCTGACAAGGGCTGACATTAATAGCTGACGAGGATCTTTACCGTTTTATAAATCGATGGAAAGTTCATCGATATAAATCGATGCATAAACAAATAAAATGAAATAAAATCTCCCAGACACCTCATTTTTTTATAGTTAATAAAAGAATCTTATACGCAAGCTGACTCTGCAAAAGATCTATCAACATCAATTTTATGAGTTTCTAGCTGTAGTGTCTTTTGAAAAGGTTCCAACGCAAGAACTTTGAAACAGCATCCTGATTTCATCTTCAAGGTGAGCCTATAATGAGGGTTGATATCCTTTGCCTTCTAGGAGGGAATTTCTCGTCAGATTTCATGTGGGCTGAAAACTTTAAAGATCAGATCAAACTAGATCAAATTAATTTATTTAACATAAAAAACTTCAAACAATTTTACAGCAGCCATCTACGAAAACCCAAAGGCTTACGATGGCTGCAAATCCATTATTATACAGCTTTACAACTACGACATGAATAAACAAAAAAAAAATAAAATAAAGAGAAATAACATACAACTTTCTAAGACCCTTCTTCTCAATGATCGCCCAAAAGGCTTCAATCTACTCTTGAGCTGGCTTACATTTTCAGCCTGCCTATTACTATCTGGGAGGGAATTCCACAACCCCGGTCTCACAAAACGAGGCAGGAACGCAGCAAGTTGAGTACTCCAGAGCTCAGATGCAAGGTCATATGCAATTCTAGACTCATGGCAGTGGTAAGATGAATTAGCTCTGGAAATTTCCCAAAATACCTCCGATGAACACTTATTCAAACAAATAGAAGGGGGGTCATCGTACTTGCGGAGGACGGCAGTTATCCTTCAATGCAAAAACCTTCTCCTCGACTAATCTATCACTCTACTATTCAATCTGGCATTTACCCGTTATAAAATATGCTTAAACTCGCTTTGCCAACGCCTCAAATACGCATATTGCTTCTCTCAGGAAAATCTCAAATCAAGGAATCAGAGCAGAAACATCTGGTATATAGGTAACCAACCCCCCTCAATCCTTACAGGAACCCATTGAAGAGTTGTCTACGTTAGTGCTTTATAGACTTATGAAGTACACATAGTCGGAGGAGTTGTCAAAGCTTATGCATGGCAGAACTAAGCCGCCGGAATATACTTACCCCAATGTTGTAGGAGAAACTCCCTCCCCCTCCTGGAAGTCCTTAAATAAATGTTTGTTCGACGTAAACTACCACATGAGATAACCTCCCAGCAGAGGCAATTTCTAAAGCTCCTTTTCGTGGTTGCTTTAAGACAAGGTGCTATAAATATTTAAAATTAAAGAAATTGTAATTGCCAGGAGTACCGGCATTTCGTTTAGTGACGGCACCGTGAAGCCTCATAGAAAAGGTACAAGAATAATTCCTTGATAACACGCACATAAACTAGGCAGAGGGAGCAGGAGGAAAAAACCTGCCTCCTGCTATAGGAGGCAGGAGGAAAAACAAACTTTCGTTCTGTTGAGTTGCAGATTACAAATCACGAACAGTGTGGGTTTGAACTACAGAGTGTGGTTTGCACTCATAGAAATGCTGGTTACCACTTCGTTTGTTTAGATCAGTTAAGTCAGTTCGAAGGCCATTTTAACATCAGAGTAAGTAGACTCACGATAAGTTTCCATATACTGACGGAATATGGCAATATATTGTCAGGAAATTCTTGAAGTGGATCGACCAATATCAAATAATATATATTTTACTTTTTTAGTGTGTTTTTTATTCCATATGTTTTTAACGGTTTGTTAACATTTACTGATATCCACATCAAGCTTAATCCTGATATCGACAAAATGGTTCAGGAGAATCAAAGCACATAAAATCCAACTGAACGTTTCAACCCAGAAAAACAACCCACGAAAACCCAACCCAGCAAGTTCAATTTAAGCCAAACTAAGCCCACGCCAGCTTTGACCACAAAATTCAACCCAGAAAACCTCAACCCCAAAAAAAAATTCACCAAAAGCAAAAGTAATCCCAGTCAAAATCACAGAGAAAACGTTTCATGGTGACAACTTGTCAAGAGAGATTGATGGAGGCAGCACTGGAGGTATGACATGGACAAAAAAAGCTCTGTAGGGAAATTCTGAGGTTAAATAATAAATGATAAAATGATATCATCAACGACATTGCATTATTGGATTTGTCAGCGATGTCATCGATGTGATTTATATTTACGATGTCAATGACAGCAATATTGAGGCTCATGACCTATGTTGCCGTAGTTTCATCATCCAAGCATTATCCTCGGCGCTGTTTTCTGTGTCGTTATTTTCGCATTAAAAAAACTACGTCTTCGTTTGGGATATTTGTCTTCATACCAATCATCTAGGCCTATGGTCTGGACGATGCTAACATTTTAAAATCTACACTCCAGAGGGATGGGAGCATTTTAAAGCCTTTTGAGTCTCAAGTGCTCACACTGTTACCTGCTTACACTACCTCCCTACTTCAGGGTCTTCATTCATATATTGGTCAGGACAAGCTGTCCCTATAGCAAGATGCTCCATAATCTGTTGGTCTAGTAGGTATTGATATTTCTGTAACAAATAAGGTAGCATCTTGGTAAAAAAAAGTATCCCCTTTCGAGATTGGTATCCAAGCATGGATGAAGCTGTGGGAGAGAACAATACCCGTCTTCCCTTGAAAAAGCTTTGCTTTCTTGAAAAATATTCAAAAGGATGTTTGATACCCCTTTTTGACAGATTAAGGTATTTTTACTCCCCTGCTGCCCGTTCACCTTCCAGAGAACATAAAAACCAGCTTCCCCCACATAAAAGGGAAAAAAATGGGATGACAGCCATACCTAAATGTTGCAGTGGTTAGTTTTGCATGTTTTAAGGTGACTGGGGTTGATTGGAATGAGGTCATGCTGACTGGGGTCCTGGAGTGAGTTGTAAACAGATTGGTTTGTGATAGTTTAAGTAATGTGGGCTTGGTTACTCTCTCACTAGCCCCATTGTTTGATTGGACACACGTTATTTGCCATACTAAGATCATGGCACCACATTGTTTATGGTATCGTCAACCAGAGTTTCCTATTAAACAAAAAAAAAATCTAGTGCTATTATTTCATAAATTTTAGTACTCAATGTATATCTGATGCCAGTTTTCAAACAGTTCGTGGTAACGAACTGTAAGTAAGAAGCGATCCATCTCAATAGTAACCGAAACTCTAAAAAAAAGGATTTTTGATACCAATAGATACATGAAAAGAATCTGATTTTTATGCTGATTTTAAATATATAAGTTTCATTAATTTTAGTCTTACTCATCAAAAGTTACGTGCCTCAGAAAATTTGCCTTATTTTCGAAAAAAGGGGGAAAGACCACCTAGAAGTAAAAGTTCGCAAAAATTTGCGAATTGCAAATAGGTAAATGCCTCTCTGCAAAAATTTGGAATTTTGTATTTTTTGCCAGAAGAAAGATCACGGATGCATGTTTATTTGTTTTTTTTTTCTCAGGAGTGGTTGTATCGACCAAGTAGTCCTAAAATATCGTGGGGGGGGCTCATTTGAACAGAAATTAAAAGTTCCAGTGCCCTTTTTATGGGACCAAAAAATGGACGGCAACTAGGTCCCCTTCCACGCTCATTCTTTTTTCCCAAACTCACCCGATCAAAATTTTGAGATAGCCATTTTGTTCCGCATAGTTGAAAAATACAATAACTATGTCATTGAGTATGACTTAATCCCCCACAGTCCCCGGGGGAAGGTCTAGAAGTTTCAAAACTCCTATCTGCAAAATTGTGGAATTTTGTATTTTTTTTTGCCAGAAGAAAGATCACGGATGCGTATTTATTTGTTTTTTTCCCAAGGGTGATCGTATCGACTCAGTGGTCCTAGAATATCGCGGGAGGGCTCATTTAAACGGAAATTAAAAGTTCTACTGCCCTTTTTAAGTGACCAAAAAATGGAGGGCAACTAGGCCCCCTCCCATGCTCATTTTTCCCATAGTCATCCGATCAAAATTTTAAGATAGCTTTTTTGTTCAGTATGGTCGAAAATATAATAGCTATGTCTTTGAGGATGACTTAATCTCCCATAGTCCACGGGAGAAAGTCTGCAAGTTATAAACTTTGCCCAATGTTTACATGTCGTATTGGTTATTGGGAAGTATACAGAAGTTTTCAGGGGGATTTTTTCTGGTAGTTGGGGAGGGGGACGGATAGGGGGTTAATTGGGAGGATCTTTCCATGGAGGAAGTTTTCATGGGCCAAGAGACATTGCTATGAAGGGGGCGCTGGATTTCCCAGCATAATTTTAAAAACAATCAGAACTTAAATTTAAAGAAACAATTTTTTCAACTGAAAGTAAGGAGCAACATCAAAACTTAAAACGAATAGAAATTAGTGCGTATAAGATTGGATTCACCCCCTAGTCATTACCTCGATCTTTATGCTAAAGTTTTTTTTACTTTAATCAGAGCTATTTATTCTAATTAACGGACTTTGTGATTAAGGGGTCATTCTTAAATAATTGGAACAAAATTGAACTTATTGAGTTTTGAGTTTTTCATTGTTTGAAAAAAATAGAGTTGTGAGAAAGTCAAACTTTAGCGTAAAGAGCGAGGGGTTGAGGAGGGGACAGTCCCTTTCATATACGGAATAATTTCTGTTCGTTTTAGGTTTTAACGTCGTTCCTTACTTTCAGTTAAAAAAACTTGTTTTTTTTATTTAATTTTTGAACGTTTTTGAATTAATGCAGGTTTTGATTTTGGCTAACCGTACATGAATAATTAAAAAAAAATGAATATTAATTTTACTTTTATTTGGTTAAATGGCTTTCTCGAAACCTGTTTAATTTTATTTACGAACGTTTTTATTAGTAATAAATATACGTTACTTACGAATTAACTTAGGTAGCGAACCTCTATATTCTTATGTTTTTAATACGTATATTAAAGGGTTTGCTCCCTAGTCAATACCTTGCTCTTTAAGCTAAAGTTCGAATTTTGTTCCAATTCTTTAAAAATGACCTCTTAATCACAAATGCCGTTAATTAGAATAAATAGCTCTTATGAAAGTACTAAATAATCTTTGGCTTAAAGAGCGAGGTATTGACTAGGGGATGAACCCAATCATACACGTAATGTTTTGTGTCGTTTTAAGCTTTGATGTTGCTCCTTACTTTCAGTTAAAAAACTTGTTTTTTTATATATATTTTCTGATCTTTAAATAAATAATGCTGTGAAATCCGGCGCCCCCTTCATAGCAATGTTCCTTCTCCCATGAAAACTTCCTTCATTGTAAGATCCTCCCACATAACTCCCGACCCACTCCCCCCCACTACCAGAAAAAATCCCTTCTGAAAACGTCTGTATACTTCCCAATAACCAATACTATATGTTAACATTGGGTAAAGTTCATAACTTTCAGCCCTCCCCCCGGGGACTAAGGGGGATTCGGGGGGATTAAGTCATCCAAAAAGACATAGTTATCATATTTTCGACCATCCTGAGCAAAATGGCTATCTCAAAATTTTGATCGGGTGACTTTGGGAAAAAAATGAGCGTGGGAGGGGGCCCAGTTGCCCTCCATTTTTTGGTCACTTAAAAAGGGCACTAGAACTTTTAATTTCCGTTCGAATGACCCCTCCCACGATATTCTACGACCACTGGGTCGATACGATCCCCCCGGGAGAAAAAAACAACAAATAAACACGCATCCGTGATCTTTCTTCCACATTTTTGTAGATAGGAGCTTGAAACCTCCGCAGTAGGGTTCTCTGATACGCTGAATATGATGGTGTGATTTTAATTGAGGTTGTATAACTTTTAGGGGGTCTTTCCTCCTTTTTTTCGAAAATCAGCCAAATTTTCTCAGGCGCGTAACTTTTGATAGGTAGGACTGAAATATGAAATATATATATAAATAAATGAAATATATATATTTGAAATCAGCATTAAAATCTGATTCTTTTGATGTATGTATTAGCATCAAAATTCCGTTTTCTACAGTTTCGGTTACCATTGAGCCGGGTCGCTCCTTACTTACAGTTCGTTACCACGAACTGTTTGAAAGATTGACTCTGTCTCACAGCTTTATTTTTTAAAACAATAAAAAAAACTTTTGTGCAAAGAGCGAGGCATTGAGGAGGGGGCAGCCCCTTTCGTATAGAGACATTGTAACTGTATGTTGTAGTTGTAAATGTTTTATAATGTAATTATATAATGTAAACGTTTTATGTTTTATATGTATATAATATAAAACGTTTTTTGTTTATGTATATAATAGTAAATGTTTTATGTTTTATAACTTTAATAAATCAAATAATATTAACATTTTGATAACTAAATATCAGTATATGTGTATTAAACTGACAATGCACATTCATTTGTATTTTTTAAGTAAAGTGCAAATTATGTTCTGGCCTTGGGAAGGCATAGGGGTTTTGAGCCCAACTTAATATAATTTCTGCTCGTTTTGACTCTGACTCGGCTATTTATTGTAATTTCTGTTCGTTTTGGGTTTCATTTATTTTTCGATGCTGATTTGTGGTAGTTTCATGCTTGGTAGATTATTTGATTTTGTTTTTGCTCATTTTTTTAATGGAGTTCTTTACTTTTCTTTGAAAAACTTATTTTGTAGAAACAGTTTTTTAATTAATTTCTGTTCGTTTTGTATTGACATAGTCTTTCCAGGGAAAAAGAAAATAATACTTTGAATCTTTTCGTTTTTTTAAGACTTTATAGTTTGGCCTGCTATTTGTATGCTGGAGAAAAATTTTCATCAATTTTTACACCCGCTTTTAAAAATTTGGACACAAATAGTAGTGTTTAACTTAGTTTCATACCTCCTCTAGTTGACCTGAAATGGAAAACTTTATACCATTCGCAAAACAATCTGTTTACTTGCTTTGATAGCTTGGATACACTTACGCTATTTTGATTTGGTTCGATTTTAAGAGCAGAAGTAGCCCCGAAAGTTTGAACATAATACCCTCAGTCGTTCTTGGGATTCTGCTGAGATGCCTTATTGGGAATTAGCAGGAACACAGTGCATTTTGATTTAATCTTAAGACAACATTTAGTTTTTAAACATAATGGGCAAATGGGAGGGTGGGCTTGGGAGGGGGATTAGTTGCCCTCTAATCACTTTCGACTATTAAAAAGGGCATCAGCCCTTTTTATTTTCAATCGAATGAACCCTTTTCAAAGTTCCTACGACAACACTCTTCGTGCCCTGGTCTAAACAAAAAAAAAAATAAATAATAAAAATAATACATTATAGCCACATCGATCTTTACTACAAAAATGTCAAGCCTTCCAATCACTTTCGACTATTAAAAAGGGCACTAGGCCTTTCGATTTCCAATCGAATGAGCCGTTTTTGAGTGTCTACGGCAACACTTTCTAAAAAACACCTTATATTCCCCCAGGGCATAAATTACAACCCTTAGCCTAAGGGCTGTTAGGGAGGTTGTCATCCTCTAAGACCTAATTTCTAGAACTTTCAACTAAACAAAGTGGCCATCTCAAAATTTTGATTGGATGTGTTTGAGGAAATGGTGGGCATGAGAGGGGCATTAGTCACTCTCCAATCACTTTCAAATATTAAAAAAGGCACTAGCCCTTTCAATTTCCAATCCAATGAGCCCTTTTGATGTTTCTACGACAACGCTTTCAATAAAAACCTTATATGGCCCCAGGGCATAACTTACAACCCTTGCCCTGAGGGTGGGGGGGGTGGTCATCCTCAAAGACCTAATTTCCAGAACTTTCTACTACGTTGAAAAAAATGGCTATCTGAAAAATTTTGATTGGATGTGTTTGGGGGAATGGTGGGCGTGAAGGGGGGGGGGGTTGAGTTACCCTCCCATCACTTTTGACTATTAAAAAGGGCACTAGCCCTCTCATTTTCCAATTGAATGAGCCCTTTTTGTAGTTTTTACGACAATTCTATCTATACAAACCTTATATGCCCCCAGGGCATAACTTACAACCTTTGTCCTGGGGGCTCTGAGGGATTTGTGATCCTTAAATACATAATTTCCAGAACTTCCAACTACTTTGAACAAAATGGCTATCTATAAACTTTGATTGAATGTTCTTGAGGAATGTTCTTGGGGAATGTTCTTGGGGAATTTATATAGAATTTTGGGAAATTCTTTATAAACCTTATATGCCCCCAGGCCATAACTTACAACCCTTGCACTGAGGGCTCTGAGGGGGTTATCGTCCTAAAAGACCTAATTTCCAGAATTTCCAACTACGTTGAACAAAATGGATATCTCAAAATTTTGATTGGACGTGTTTGAGAAAATGGTGGGCGTGAGAGGGGTGTTAGTCGCTCTCCAATCACTTTCAACTATTAAAAAAGGCACTAGCCCTTTCACTTTCCAATTGAATGAGCCCTTTTGAAGTTTCTACGACAACGCTTTCAATTAAATCCTTATATGCCCCCAGGGCATAACTTACAACCCTTGCCCTGAGGGCTGTGGGGGGAGGGAGGGATTGTCATCCTTAAAGATCTGATTTCCAAAACTTTCAACTACGTTGAATAAAATGGCTATCTAAAAATTTTGATTAGATGTGTTTGGGGAAAAGGTGGGCGTGAAGGGGGGCTAGTTGCCCTCAAATCACTTGCGACTATTAAAAAGGGCACAAGTCCTTTGAATTTCCAATCGAATGAGCCTTTTGTAAAGTTTCTACGACAAAGATTTCAATAAAAACCTTATATGCCCCAAGGGCATAACTTACAACCCTTGGCTTGAAGGCTGGGGGGGGGGAGTATCCTCCTCAAAAACATAATTTCTATCCGGAAATCAACTACGCTGAACAAAATGGCTATCTCAAAATTTTGATTGGATGTGTTTCGGGAAATGGTGGGCGTGGAAGGGGTGTTAGTTTCCTTCCAATCGCTTTCGACTATTAAAAAGGGCACTAGCCACTCCAATTTCCAATTGAATGAACCCTTTTCGAAGTTTCTACTACAACGTCTTCGATACGAAGTGCCCTGCTCTAAAGGTAAAAAAAAAATTATACATTGTGCCAGCATCGTTCTTATATGCCCCCAGGGCATAACTTAACACCCTTGCCCTGAGGGTTGTGGGGCAGTGTCCTCCTCAGAAACATATTTTCTATCTGGAAATCAACTACGCGGAACAAAATGGCTATCTCAAAATTTTGATTGGATGTGTTTGGGTGAATGATGGGCGTGGAAGGGGTGTTAGTTGCCTTCCAATCGCTTTTGACTATCAAAAAGGGCACTAGCCACTCCAATTTCCAATTGAATGAGCCCTTTTCGAAGTTTCTACTACAACGTCTTCGATACGAAGTGCCCTGGTATAAGACGACGAAAAAAAAAAAATAATAATAATACATTGTGCCCACAGCGCTATTGCGCTGCCTATGATTCTTAGCTTAGAATCGTTGATTTGAGCTAAAGTTTTCACTTGTGCTTTAAAATAAAAATCACGATTGAAGCTTTCCAGTGTTTAAAATTTGAAACAAATCATAACAGTTCCGGCTTTTTCAATCAAACAGTTCATGGTAACGAACTGTAAGTAAGGAGCGAGCCGGCTCAATAGTAACTGAAACTAAAAAAATGGAATTTTGATACCAATAGATACATGAAAAGAATCAGATTTTTATGCTTATTTCAAATATATAAGTTTCATCAAGTTTAGTCTTACTCATCAAAAGTTACGTGAAAAGATACCTGAGAAAATTTGCCGCATTTTCGATAAAAGGGGGAAACACCCTCTAAAAGTCATAGAACTTTAATGAAAATTAAATAAAAAAACAAGTTTTTTTAAGTGAAAGTAAGCAGCGAGATTAAAACTTAAAACGAACAGAAATTATTTCGTATATCAAAGGGGCTGTCCCCTCCTTAACGCCTCGCTCTTTACGTTAAAGTTTTTATTGTTTTAAAAAATAAAGTTGTGAGACAGAGTCAAACTTTAGCGTAAAGAGCGAGGCGTTGAGGAAGGGACAGCCGCTTTCATACACGGAGTAATTTCTGTTCGTTTTAAGTTTTAATGTCGCTCCTCACTTTCAGTTAAAAAAACTTGTTTTTTTTATTTAATTTCTAATCGTTTTTGAATTAATGCAGCTTTGATTTTGGCTCACCGTACATGAATAATCAAGACGAAATTTGCATATTAATTTTACTTTGTTTTTGGCTAAATGACGTTCTCGAAATTTTGTTCTGACTTAACTTACGAATTAACTTACGTAACGAACTTCTATATTCGTATGTTTGTATTACGTATATTGGGGAGTTCGCCCCCTAGTCATTACCTCGCTCTTTACGCTAAAGTTCAAATTCTGTTCCGATTCCTTAAGAATGATCCCTTAATTACAAAGGCCATGGATTAGAATAAATAGCTCTGATGAAAGTATAAAAAAAAACTTTGCCATAAATAGGGAGTTAATGACTAGGGGGCAAACCCAATCAAATACGTAATAATTTCTGTTCACTTTAAGTTTTGATGTTGCTCCTTACTTTCAGTTGAAAAAACTGTCATTGTCGTTTCAGTTGAAAAAATGTCGTCCATGGAAAGATCCTCCCACTTAACACCCGATCTACCCCCCTCCCGCAAATAGCAGATAAAATCCCCCCTGAAAACTTATGTATACTTCCCAATAACCAATACGACATGTAAACATTGGACAAAGTTTATAACTTGCAGACCTTTTCCCGGGGACTATGGGGGATTAAGTCATCCTCAAAGACATAGCTATTGTATTTTTCGACCATACTGAACAAAATAGCTATCTCAAAATTTTGATCGGGTGACTATGGGAAAAATGAGTATGGGAGGGGGGCTAGTTGCCCTCCATTTTCGATCACTTAAAAAGGGCAGTATAACTTTTACTTTCCGTTTAAATGAGCCCTCCCGCGATATTCTAGGACCACTGAGTCGATACGATCACCCCTGGGGAAAAAAACAAATAAATACGCATCCGTGATCTTTCTTCTGGCAAAAAAAAAATACAAAATTCCACAATTTTGCAGATAGGAGTTTGAAACTTCTATAGTAGGGTTCTCTGATACTCTGAATCTGATAATGTGTTTCCATTAAAGTTCTACGACTTTTAGGGGTGTTCCCCCCTTTTTTCGAAAATAAGGCGAATTTTCTCAGGCATGTAACTTTTAAAGGTAAGACTAAACTTGATGAAACCTATATATTTGAAATCAGCATAAAAATTTGATTCTTTTGATGTATCTATCGGTGTCAAAATTCCTCTTTTTAGACTTTGGTTACTATTGAGCCGGGTCGCTCCTTACTGATAGTTCGTTACCACGAACTGTTTGATCACACCATCAGATACAGAGTATCAGAGAACCCTGCTATAGAAGTTTCAAGCTCCTATCGGCAAAAAAATGGAGGGCAACTAGGCCCCCTCTTACGCTCATTTTTTCCCCAAAGTCACCCAATCAAAATTTTGATATAGCCATATTGTTCAGCATGGTCGAAAAATACAATAACCATGTCTTTGAGGATGACTTAATCCCCCACAGTCCCCAGGGGAAGGTCTGCAAGTTATGAACTTTGCCCTATGCTATGAACTTTGCCCTATGCTATAACTTTTAGGGGGTCTTTCCTCCTTTTTTCGAAAATCAGCCAAATTTTCTCAGGCGCGTAACTTTTGATAGGTAGGACTGAAATATGAAATATATATATAAATAAATGAAATATATATATTTGAAATCAGCATTAAAATCTGATTCTTTTGATGTATATATTAGCATCAAAATTCCGTTTTCTACAGTTTCGGTTACCATTGAGCCGGGTCGCTCCTTACTTACAGTTCGTTACCACGAACTGTTTGAAAGATTGACTCTGTCTCACAGCTTTATTTTTTAAAACAATAAAAAAAACTTTTGTGCAAAGAGCGAGGCATTGTAACTGTATGTTGTAGTTGTAAATGTTTTATAATGTAATTATATAATGTAAACGTTTGATGTTTTATATGTATATAATATAAAACGTTTTTTGTTTATGTATATAATAGTAAATGTTTTATGTTTTATAACTTTAATAGATCAAATAATATTAACATTTTGATAACTAAATATCAGTATATGTGTATTAAACTGACAATGCACATTCATTTGTATTTTTTTAAGTAAAGTGCAAATTATGTTCTGGCCTTGGGAAGGCATAGGGGTTTTGAGCCCAACTTAATTTAATTTCTGCTCGTTTTGACTCTGACTCGGCTATTTATTGTAATTTCTGTTCGTTTTGGGTTTCATTTATTTTTCGATGCTGATTTGTGGTAGTTTCATGCTTGGTAGATTATTTGATTTTATTTTTGCTCATTTTTTTAATGGAGTTCTTTACTTTTCTTTGAAAAACTTATTTTGTAGAAACAGTTTTTAAATTAATTTCTGTTCGTTTTGTATTGACATAGTCTTTCCAGGGAAAAAGAAAATAATACTTTGAATCTTTTCGTTTTTTTAAGACTTCATAGTTTGGCCTGCTATTTGTATGCTGGAGAAAAATTTTCATCAATTTTTACACCCGCTTTTAAAAATTTGGACACAAATAGTAGTGTTTAACTTAGTTTCATACCTCCTCTAGTTGACCTGAAATGGAAAACTTTATACCATTCGCAAAACAATCTGTTTACTTGCTTTGATAGCTTGGATACACTTACGCTATTTTGATTTGGTTAGATTTTAAGAGCAGAAGTAGCCCCGAAAGCTTGAACATAATACCCTCAGTCGTTCTTGGGATTCTGCTGAGATGCCTTATTGGGAATTAGCAGGAACACAGTGCATTTTGATTTAATCTTAAGACAACATTTAGTTTTTAAACATAATGGGCAAATGGGAGGGTGGGCTTGGGAGGGGGATTAGTTGCCCTCTAATCACTTTCGACTATTAAAAAGGGCATCAGCCCTTTTTATTTTCAATCGAATGAACCCTTTTCAAAGTTCCTACGACAACACTCTTCGTGCCCTGGTCTAAACAAAAAAAAATAAATAATAAAAATAATACATTATAGCCACATCGATCTTTACTACAAAAATGTCAAGCCTTCCAATCACTTTCGACTATTAAAAAGGGCACTAGGCCTTTCGATTTCCAATCGAATGAGCCCTTTTTGAGTGTCTACAGCAACACTTTCTAAAAACACCTTATATTCCCCCAGGGCATAAATTACAACCCTTAGCCTAAGGGCTGTTAGGGAGGTTGTCATCCTCTAAGACCTAATTTCTAGAACTTTCAACTAAACAAAGTGGCCATCTCAAAATTTTGATTGGATGTGTTTGAGGAAATGGTGGGCATGAGAGGGGCATTAGTCACTCTCCAATCACTTTCAAATATTAAAAAAGGCACTAGCCCTTTCAATTTCCAATCCAATGAGCCCTTTTGATGTTTCTACGACAACGCTTTCAATAAAAACCTTATATGGCCCCAGGGCATAACTTACAACCCTTGCCCTGAGGGTGGGGGGGGTGGTCATCCTCAAAGACCTAATTTCCAGAACTTTCTACTACGTTGAAAAAAATGGCTATCTGAAAAATTTTGATTGGATGTGTTTGGGGGAATGGTGGGCGTGAAGTGGGGGGGGGGGGGGGGGTTGAGTTACCCTCCCATCACTTTCGACTATTAAAAAGGGCACTAGCCCTCTCATTTTCCAATTGAATGAGCCCTTTTTGTAGTTTTTACGACAACTCTATCTATACAAACCTTATATGCCCCCAGGGCATAACTTACAACCTTTGTCCTGGGGGCTCTGAGGGATTTGTGATCCTTAAATACATAATTTCCAGAACTTCCAACTACTTTGAACAAAATGGCTATCTATAAACTTTGATTGAATGTTCTTGGGGAATGTTCTTGGGGAATGTTCTTGGGGAATTTATATAGAATTTTGGGAAATTCTTTATAAACCTTATATGCCCCCAGGCCATAACTTACAACCCTTGCACTGAGGGCTCTGAGGGGGTTATCGTCCTAAAAGACCTAATTTCCAGAATTTCCAACTACGTTGAACAAAATGGATATCTCAAAATTTTGATTGGACGTGTTTGAGAAAATGGTGGGCGTGAGAGGGGCGTTAGTCGCTCTCCAATCACTTTCAACTATTAAAAAAGGCACTAGCCCTTTCACTTTCCAATTGAATGAGCCCTTTTGAAGTTTCTACGACAACGCTTTCAATTAAATCCTTATATGCCCCCAGGGCATAACTTACAACCCTTGCCCTGAGGGCTGTGGGGGGAGGGAGGGATTGTCATCCTTAAAGATCTGATTTCCAAAACTTTCAACTACGTTGAATAAAATGGCTATCTAAAAATTTTGATTAGATGTGTTTGGGGAAAAGGTGGGCGTGAAGGGGGGCTAGTTGCCCTCAAATCACTTGCGACTATTAAAAAGGGCACAAGTCCTTTGAATTTCCAATCGAATGAGCCTTTTGTAAAGTTTCTACGACAAAGATTTCAATAAAAACCTTATATGCCCCAAGGGCATAACTTACAACCCTTGGCTTGAAGGCTGGGGGGGGGGGGAGTATCCTCCTCAAAAACATAATTTCTATCCGGAAATCAACTACGCTGAACAAAATGGCTATCTCAAAATTTTGATTGGATGTGTTTCGGGAAATGGTGGGCGTGGAAGGGGTGTTAGTTTCCTTCCAATCGCTTTCGACTATTAAAAAGGGCACTAGCCACTCCAATTTCCAATTGAATGAACCCTTTTCGAAGTTTCTACGACAACTCCTTCGATACGAAGTGCCCTGGTATAAAGGTAAAAAAAAATAATACATTGTGCCAGCATCGTTCTTATATGCCCCCAGGGCATAACTTAACACCCTTGCCCTGAGGGTTGTGGGGCAGTGTCCTCCTCAGAAACATATTTTCTATCTGGAAATCAACTACGCGGAACAAAATGGCTATCTCAAAATTTTGATTGGATGTGTTTGGGTGAATGATGGGCGTGGAAGGGGTGTTAGTTGCCTTCCAATCGCTTTTGACTATCAAAAAGGGCACTAGCCACTCCAATTTCCAATCGAATGAACCCTTTTCGAAGTTTCTACGACAACTCCTTCGATACGAAGTGCCCTGGTATAAGACGACGAAAAAAAAAAAAAAATAATAATAATACATTGTGCCCACAGCGCTATTGCGCTGCCTATGATTCTTAGCTTAGAATCGTTGATTTGAGCTAAAGTTTTCACTTGTGCTTTAAAATAAAAATCACGATTGAAGCTTTCCAGTGTTTAAAATTTGAAACAAATCATAACAGTTCCGGCTTTTTCAATCAAACAGTTCATGGTAACGAACTGTAAGTAAGGAGCGAGCCGGCTCAATAGTAACTGAAACTAAAAAAATGGAATTTTGATACCAATAGATACATGAAAAGAATCAGATTTTTATGCTTATTTCAAATATATAAGTTTCATCAAGTTTAGTCTTACTCATCAAAAGTTACGTGAAAGATACCTGAGAAAATTTGCCGCATTTTCGATAAAAGGGGGAAACACCCTCTAAAAGTCATAGAACTTTAATGAAAATTAAATAAAAAAACAAGTTTTTTTAAGTGAAAGTAAGCAGCGAGATTAAAACTTAAAACGAACAGAAATTATTTCGTATAACAAAGGGGCTGTCCCCTCCTTAACGCCTCGCTCTTTACGTTAAAGTTTTTATTGTTTTAAAAAATAAAGTTGTGAGACAGAGTCAAACTTTAGCGTAAAGAGCGAGGCGTTGAGGAAGGGACAGCCGCTTTCATACACGGAATAATTTCTGTTCGTTTTAAGTTTTAATGTCGCTCCTCACTTTCAGTTAAAAAAACTTGTTTTTTTTTTATTTAATTTCTAATCGTTTTTGAATTAATGCAGCTTTGATTTTGGCTCACCGTACATGAATAATCAAGACGAAATTTGCATATTAATTTTACTTTGTTTTTGGCTAAATGACGTTCTCGAAATTTTGTTCTGACTTAACTTACGAATTAACTTACGTAACGAACTTCTATATTCGTATGTTTGTATTACGTATATTGGGGAGTTCGCCCCCTAGTCATCACCTCGCTCTTTACGCTAAAGTTCAAATTCTGTTCCGATTCCTTAAGAATGATCCCTTAATTACAAAGGCCATGGATTAGAATAAATAGCTCTGATGAAAGTATAAAAAAAAACTTTGCCATAAATAGGGAGTTAATGACTAGGGGGCAAACCCAATCAAATACGTAATAATTTCTGTTCACTTTAAGTTTTGATGTTGCTCCTTACTTTCAGTTGAAAAAACTGTCATTGTCGTTTCAGTTGAAAAAATGTCGTCCATGGAAAGATCCTCCCACTTAACACCCGATGTACCCTCCCGCAAATAACAGATAAAATCTCCCCTGAAAACTTATGTATACTTCCCAATAACCAATACGACATGTAAACATTGGACAAAGTTTATAACTTGCAGACCTTTTCCCGGGGACTATGGGGGATTAAGTCATCCTCAAAGACATAGCTATTGTATTTTTCGACCATACTGAACAAAATAGCTATCTCAAAATTTTGATCGGGTGACTATGGGAAAAATGAGTATGGGAGGGGGGCTAGTTGCCCTCCATTTTCGATCACTTAAAAAGGGCAGTATAACTTTTACTTTCCGTTTAAATGAGCCCTCCCGCGATATTCTAGGACCACTGAGTCGATACGATCACCCCTGGGGAAAAAAAACAAATAAATACGCATCCGTGATCTTTCTTCTGGCAAAAAAAAAAAAATACAAAATCCCACAATTTTGCAGATAGGAGTTTGAAACTTCTATAGTAGGGTTCTCTGATACTCTGAATCTGATAATGTGTTTCCATTAAAGTTCTACGACTTTTAGGGGTGTTCCCCCCTTTTTTCGAAAATAAGGCGAATTTTCTCAGGCATGTAACTTTTAAAGGTAAGACTAAACTTGATGAAACCTATATATTTGAAATCAGCATAAAAATTTGATTCTTTTGATGTATCTATTGGTGTCAAAATTCCTCTTTTTAGACTTTGGTTACTATTGAGCCGGGTCGCTCCTTACTGATAGTTCGTTACCACGAACTGTTTGATCACACCATCAGATACAGAGTATCAGAGAACCCTACTATAGAAGTTTCAAGCTCCTATCGGCAAAAAAATGGAGGGCAACTAGGCCCCCTCTTACGCTCATTTTTTCCCCAAAGTCACCCGATCAAAATTTTGATATAGCCATATTGTTCAGCATGGTCGAAAAATACAATAACCATGTCTTTGAGGATGACTTAATCCCCACAGTCCCCAGGGGAAAGTCTGCAAGTTATGAACTTTGCCCTATGCTTACATGTAGTATTGGTTATTGGGAAGTATACAGAAGTTTTCAGGGAGAATTTTTTCTGGTAGTTGGGTGGAGGGGGGGGGGTAGGGGGTTACGTCGGAGGATCTTTCCTTGGAGGAAGTTTTCATAGGGGAAGGGACATTGCTATGAAGGCAGCGCCGGATTTCCCAGCATTATTTAAAAAAAACGATCAAAAATTAAATAAAAAAAACTATTTTTTTCAACTGAAAGTAAGGAGCAAAATCAAAACTTAAAACGAACAGAAATTATTATGTATATGATTGGGTTCGCCCCCTATCAGTTATCTCACTCTTTACGCTAAGTTTTTTTTGTACTTTCATCAGAGCTATTTATTCTAATTAACGGCCTTTGTGATTACGGGGTCATTCTTAAAGAATTGGAAAAATTTGAACTTTAGCGTAAAGAGCGAGTTATTGACTAGGGGGCAAACCCCCTAATATACATAATGAAAATATACGAATATAGAAGTTCGTTACGTAAGTTAATTCGTAAGTTGCGTCAGATCAAAAACTTCGAGAAAGCCATTTAGCCAAAAAAAGTAAAATTAATATGCAAATTTCGTTTTATTTATTCATGTACGGTGAGCCAAAATCAAAGCTGCATTAATTCAAAAACGATCAGGAATTACATAAAAAAGAGTATTTTTTAACTGAAAGTAAGGAGCGACATTAAAACTTAAAACGAACAAAAATTATTCCGTATATGAAAGGGGCTGTCCCCTCCTCAACGCCTCGCTCTTTACACTAAAGTTTGACTCTGTCTCACAACGTTGTTTTTAAAACAATAAGAAACTTTAGTGTAACGAGCAACGGTAATATTCCACACAACGGTAATATCCATGTAAATGGACGGCTAGGTTTTTTATCTTCACAAATTTGGCCTATCGCTGTAATTTTTATTGTTGGTGTGAACCTAGGGTAACCGACCATATCATAAAATGAGGAACCAAAGATTGTTTAGAATCTTTGTCTAAACCAAAGTCTTCTCTGACCAATCTTTGTCAATCATGTCAGAATCTTTGTCAAAAGAACCAAAGTCTTCTCTGACCAATAGGGAGAAAAATTCTGGAAATTTTTTAAAAGAAAAAATTCAAATTACCAAGGACAGTGAAACTCAAATCTGATTGTTTGAATCTGTTAAGTGGGGACGTACAACATAATATATCTACATAATTTAAAAAATTGCGAATTCAAAATTTTAACGAAATAAAATCTTATGCAGTTATGCAATTTATGGTGGAAGCAGGTGCCAAAAAAAGTGGGTGAAAAACTAGTGAGAAAATAAGCTTTAAAAACGAATGGCACCAAACATCTGAAAAAGAAAAAGCTTCAAAAAGAAGAAGAACCTCCAGAAAGACTCAAAGAGAGGCAGCTGTATTTGGGAATTAACAGATTTCTGATGTTTGAAGTTTTACGGATGAATAGCGTTGCCAAATCTAACTAAATACCTTTGTTATTTATTGTTATTTGTTATGTCTGTCTGTGTTTAAATAAAGCACAGGCAGTAATTTTGATCTTTTTTAGGGGCTTGTGTGGGCTTAATTAAAAATCAAGTAGTTGCGGGCATCAAGTCGTAGCTAATTGTAGAAAAAGCCAGGACACATAGTCCGGGTGAGAGGCAAATCTGGCATAAGCCGTTTTTAGGATTGTATAAAAATGATGTCATTTCACTTGTTGAAAGATAAGTTTTTCATCGTGGTAACACTAACAAAAACATCAAATTTTTGATACAGTCAGAAGAAAAACCTTGGAAAATTTCGGTTTTAAGGTGTGAATAGACCTAAGACAGGATAGGGGGCAAAAAGTGTTTTTGTTTCTATGTTCTTGACGCTTCACGGAAATGGTATTTTTATACTTGTTGCTTCTTTTGATTCCAATTATTAAGTACAGCGCTGATTTTGAGAAGCTTATTGAAAATTCTTTCGAGCAAACTTCCTGCTCTAGCTGAACAGGGAGATTACTGTATCTCGCCTTATTGAATAGGCAAAAAGTTCTCATCTTCTTATGACCAGTTTTCTTCCCATGTCTTTAGTCTACAAAGAGGATTAGAGGAAAAGCAGGTTTTGAAGAGCTGTTACTTGTCTCTGATCTCAACACGGAAATGTCGATAGATTCTTTTTTTAAACCAGTCATGAAGTTATTAGACAAATTTAGTGTGTCTGACCCAAAGCAGGCCTTAACAAGCAAACCAACCTATTGATTATTTCAAACAGTTCGTGGTAACGAACTGTAAGTAAGGAGCGACTCGGCTTAATAATAGGCTAACCGAAACTCTAAAAAAACGGAATTTTGATATCAATAGATACTTCAAAAGAATTGGATTAATATGCCGATTCCAAATAAATACGATTCGTCAAGTTTAGTGTTACCCGTCAAAAGTTTTGAGCCTGAGAAAATTCACCTGATTTTTTGGAAAATGGGGGACCCCCCCCTAAAATTCAAGTGATAAAAATCACACCATCAGATTCAGCGTATCCGAGAACCTTATTGTAGAAGTTATGAGCTCAAAACCGTGAAATTTTGCATTTTTGCCAGAAGAATGATCACGGATGCGTGTTTATTTGTTTGTTTGTTCGTTTTTTTTTTGTCAAAGAGTCTTAACGAACATCACACCACAAGATTCAGCGTAACACAGAACCCCACTGTGAAGTAGTTTCAAGCTTGTATCTGTAATAATGTGGAATTTTGAATTTTGTGGATCACGGACGCGTGTTTATTTGTTTGTTTGTTTTTTTCCCCAGGGGTGATCGTATCAAACCAATGGATTTTAAAGATCAGCAGACGGCTCAATCGAACGGAAATTAAAAGTTCTAGTGCCCTTTTCAAGTGACCAAAAAGATTGAGGGGCAGCTATGGGGGGTTGAACCATCCTGACCCAAACCTGTAAACAGCCTTGAATATAGACGTGTGCTAATGTATGAATTTCCAGAAGATTTTTTTTTTGTTTTATCGTAAATAACTTTATCGTAATTTTTTTTTGTTTTATCGTTTAAATAAGCGCATTTGTAGGTCATCTATAAAAGAAGGTCCTATTATGTTCTCTTAATAAAAAAAAATAATTGAATGTCACAAATCAATGAACCCAAGTTTATTTCCAAAATTGTTGTTTCCATTGAGGCTTCATTGAGGCTGGTTGAAGCTAATCTCTGGACATTCAAATATTTTGCATCACGAGTTGATACAACTAAGACTTTTATTTCAAAATTTGTGGTCCTTATTGAGATCCTCATGGTCCTGTCTTCATATGGTGAAAATTTCGACCCAATCGAAGAAAAATTAATATTTGGCTCATTTTGAGGCGTCAGAAATTAACACAATTCTGTTTTTTTTCTATCTCTTAAGCCCATTTTCCCCAGTCTACAGGCCGAGTAAAATATAAGCTGACCAGAGAAGAAAACTGGGCCCACTTGAAATATCACGAATCCAAACAAAAAAAAAGAAATTGGGTCCTCTTATGATGTTTTTTAGAAGGCCTCAAAAATTGAGGTCTTCTTATGTTTGTTTATATACCATGTAAGTTTCATGTCAATTGGAAAGAAAGAATTTTTTCTTTGGGGGGGGGGTGTTCTTGCTCTAGTATGGATATAACCAATTTTTCGATCAAAAGCCATTTCTTTATTCACTAGACTAAGGGGACCTACCTTCGTCCATTCTACATGGTCTGTAAGTTCGAGTGAATTATTGGAAACTATTTTTTTCCCAGTTTATGTGCCAAAAATTAATATAACAAATTATTTTCATAATTTATGTTTTCATTTAGGTCCTCTAGGCCATATGTAAACTCCCTGTAATTTATTTTTCTTTTTGTAAAAAAACAAACTTTTTTTCTTACTTTGTCACGAATCATTACAGCCAAAATTAATTTCATTTTTTTTTTCAGCACAGAGATCTACGTGGGCCATGAAATTTTGGATTGAACTTTCAAGCCAATAGGAGACACAATATTAATTGGCTCATTTTTGGGTATCTATAACCTTCATTCATTTGGCTTGTGATGGCCAAAAACACTCTAAGTCCAGCAGCTTCTTCTGGTCAGGGCTAATTAAAAATGTTCTGAGGCGTGGTCGGTCAGAAAAAAAACTACACATTTTTGACCCGTTTTCAGGTGAGTCAGACCAGTCTTTCAAGTTTGCTTTCTCTGTTTCTGAGTCTTCTTGACCCAAAGACTTACGGATCATATAGGTTCAAGCTGTTCGGGAAAATAAAACTTTTTGGTCCTTTTTGGGCCCCATTTTCTCGTAAACCAACATGTTTTGAATTTTTATGTGAAGAGGCCACTTGTCCCAAGGACTTGCAAATACAAGTTTTAAGCTGAACGAAAAGTAAAGTTATTTTCCACATATTTTCAGATAGGTAAGTAAATTTTAAGCTGTAAAAAAAAGGCCCATTTTGGGTTCCCATTTCGGAGGCACCAATTAAAAAAAAATATGTACTTAGATTTCCTTGTTCCAAAGACCTAAGGATATGAGTTTCAAGCCTATCGATTATTTTTTGTCCTTTTTAGCTCAATTTTGGGATCGCGTGCTATTTTTGGGCCATTTTTGGGGGCAATTCTGGGCGATTTTGAAGTATATTACTTATATTAAAACGACAGAGGCACTGCTCTTAGCAAGCTGTCAACCTGACAAATGATGAAAAAAATAACTTTAGGTTGAAAACATCATACATGATCAGCGAAAACTCCCTTCAGATAGATTTGGAATTTAAAATGGGAGCTGCGCCCTCATCTGAAATCTCCGAGATTTTTTACAAAGTTTCTTATTCCTATTACAAAGTTTATACATCATTATGCCACTTTTTGTGTTTTCAGATTCTAGACAAGAACCAAAAAAAATCAGAGCAAGTAGGTTTCTGCTTAAGCGTCAAAATATTTTCTTATTAACCAAAACGCAGGGAAACTCTATGAAAAATCAAGGGATTCCCTACTTTCCATTACAGAGTGTCACAGCCCATAGTAACCGAAAGTTGAAAATGCGTTTAGAGAAAAACTACCAAGTGAAAAAAATTGCCATCTAAGACTGATTCAGGAATGGTAACTGTTATTTCGGTTCGTCTTAAAAGTGTGAAAAAATTATTGCGAAAAAAAATTCATAGTGATTAAAAAAAGCTTAAAACCCCTTAAAAATGGCGTCTGATCAAAATGAAAATTGTATCATTGGAATCTGCATGGTTGAAAACCTTGAATAGGGATATTACAGCCCCCTCGGTGAACAACAAGGAAAGTCACTTTTTTACGTCGGTAGCACTATTCTGTCTCCCGTTTTTTTTTTCTTTTTTTTCAACCATGTCTAGGGGGTAACTAAAACATTATAGAGAGATGAGTAATAGCTCATTCGAACGAAAATTGAATTTGATAGTGCCCTTTTTAAGTGGCCATAAAGATTGGAAGGCAAATAGCCCTCCCCCTCCCTACAGGCCCTCTCCCCCCGAAGTCATCCAATAAAAATTTTGAGACAGCCATTTGGTTCAATATAGTTCAAAGGGACGATATCTATGGTTTTTGTGATGATATGGCCCTTCATAGTCCCTGGGGAATGGGCTGTACGCTGTATCGGTATCGGACGTATCGATATTACGCGTATTGTTATGGTCGTATTGTTATTGGGCGTTCTGGCAATGGGCAGGTATCGAGATCGGGCATATCAGTACCGGGGCATCGGGCATATCATAGTAATAAAAAAGGTAAAGATGTACTAAAGAAAAATGACCTGTTTCAGTGGGTGTTTGAATAATGCAGGCTTATCTTAGTTTTGACTATATTTTTGGAGAAACTAAATTTAAGCTGGGAGGGGGGGGGGGGTAAACTGAGAGGGGAAGGGGAAGTTGTCCCCTATACCCCATAGAAAATTACGCCCCTGACCCCAACCCCTACCACTTAGTGGTTGGAGAAGTGGAGGCATGTGGTTCTGGAACCACTCAAAGTTGTGTAATAAAATAAGGATTACTTATTGTTATACTTACTTATTCAAATTATTTACTTGACAATTCCACCGTAATATTCTCTCCATACGGTACGTAAGATTGTGCATCCAAAGAGGAAGAAAGACAAATGAAAATAGTTCTCTTGGAGAATTCAGGCAATTCTTCCCAAAATTTTTGAAATGAAAACAAACTTAGTTTATAATACCATATATCGTACCTACACAAGAAATGATCTTTTTTGAAATTTCCATTCAATTCTGAGTAATGAGTGGCTTTTTATTTAGGGACAGGTCAAATAAATCCCTAAGCCTAAAGGCACATTTCTGTTGAGCTAGCAAAATTTCCCGCAAATATTTTGATACATAAACTTGTCCGCTAAGTTAACCTTTTGTGTCGTAGCTACTCGCCTGGAGCTACTTTATTAAGTTCTACTAAATTTAATTTTTTTAAAACAAAGAATTAAAGATCTATTTTTTGTAAGAATTAAAAAAACCTAAACCTATTTCTTCTTTTTTTTTTTTACAAAAAAAAAGACATTATGTTTTGATTATTTTTTTTCCACTCTAAACATGATTTTTCTTCAATTCTTGTACGGCTCTTAGTTCTGCTCCTTAATAAGGTTTGAGTTGAGATGTCTTAACTCCCCTAGATTGGAGGTGATCAGAAATTATATAAAAAAAAGTTTTCAACTGAAACTAAGGACCAACCTTAAGACTTAAAACGAACAGAAATCGCTCCGTATAAATAAAAGAGGTCATAGAAGTTTTGTTTTTAAATTAAATTTTAATCAAAAACGAGCATAGATTAATTAAAAAAAAAATTTTCCAAGGGAAGTAAAGAGCGAAGTTGAAACTTAAAACGAACACAAATTATTACTTCACAACCTATCTAACATATATCAATAAAAGTAATGCAAATAAATCAACTGGTGATATTTCCCTATGTTTGTAGTTTATTTAACAAACAAATTACATGAATAAATTATTTTCTAAACTGGCCGACGGAGAGCAGGGCTCGATGTGTCGGCCAAAAACATAAAAAAAAAAATTGCCGAAATAACAAATAAAGCGTATCAATAATGAAAAAAAAGACACACATGGTAGGAGATAACAGAGGAGGCCACCCCAGCGCGAGAACACCACAACAAAATTCATACTAAAATCCAAATTCACCAATTCCAACATCCAGGCAAAGAACAATTTTTGAAATATGTGAACAATTTTTGAATTTTTGAATATATAACTGGTGATATTTCCCTATGTTTGTAACGTTACAGAAAACTAGTGCTTTACTGAAAACACAAAACAATATAGGAGTTTTGGTACGGTAAAAGCCAACCTTTTAAGTACACTTTTAACAGTATAAAAATAAAGCATTTTTAGATTTTTGTTTTATTTATATTTTTTTTTCGTTTTAATTTGACATCACTTCTGCACAATGAGCTCAGTTCAATGAATGACTGTCATTTTGGACCTGAAAAGGACATTTCATGATTATTTTGTAAGCAAGTTCGAAGTGTCACTACAGACTCGCTTTAGAATTTGTATTACAACTTAAAATTCTCCGTTTTATAGAGAGAAATAACTGGATTTCAAGAGTTCATATTACGGTTGATGTGTTCTTCATTTCGAATAATACTAGGTGAGATCAAGATGTTGATCTCACCTATGAAAAGTGTTATAGATTAATTTGATATTGTAAGGCTACGTATTTACTTTTGACTCCCAAATCAATATTCTTATTTTTTCTACTTGGATTTTGGGTTTTCAGTAAAGCGCTAGTTTTCTGTAACGCTATAAACATAGGAAAATATCACCAGTTGATTTATTTGCATTAGTTTTATTGATGTATGTTAGATAGGCTATGAAGTAATATTTTTTTGTTCGTTTTAAGTTTCAACTTCGCTCTTTATTCACTCGGAAAAACTTTGTTTCATTGAATTAATAACAATACAAAGAACCTTTTTTTCGCTTTGTGCGTGGAAAAAAATTTACTTTATGTGCTAAAGGACCCTCACTCAGGGGTTCTACGGCTATTTAGGATAACGGCATTATCGTCATTTCCACGAAACTTCCACCCGGGCCACATATTCCATTGGGTCATACATTTCTTCAAAAGTATGACTAAATGGAAAATTTTCTCAAAGAGCACGTGTCAGTAAGGTTTTGTGTAGTCTTAGCCCCTTCCAGAAAAAAATCTTGGCTTTTAAATACCCTCCTTTGCAAGATAGGAGAGAAAAATGCAATCCGAAGTCAGGTTTCAGATTCGTTATTATTGTTTGTTGCATACTATGGGGGGGCAGAGGGGGCTCCAGCTACCCCCCCCCTGGCTGAATGATGCTACCGTATATTTAATATTTTTGTTTTGAGATTTCTATTATACAGCATTGGAAGTGCCGATTAGACCAGGTAAGACCCCCCCCTCCTGAAATTCTGCTTATGGGCGGCCATGTACCAAGTAGCCTATCTGGCAGTACAAACATTTGCATCAGTGCTTCTCTTGTTTCAGTAGTTTCTTCCTGGTAACGTAAAACGGATGAATAACCATATGATTAGTTGCAAGATAAACGTTAGAAATTACGCTTTATAATTATCGAAGGAGCTACTACTACCCGAAGAAACCGCAATTTAAAATGAATCCTTCCTGGTTTGTTGTTATGTTAGAAATAGTTCTATGAACCCTTTCACCTACCTGTTCATCATAATTACTTTTTTGAAGCGTCTTCAACTCTATCAAAAATTCAATCGTTAAACTGATGGATTGGCGGTAATCGGTACATTGGTTAAGAAGCTCCTCAATCCGTTCATGGTTAAAGAACGGCATATACAGTTCAAGCCTTGTTAATAAAAACCGAACTGTACAAAACACAATTTTGACTCTATTTATGCGGGTTCAGTCCATATAAAACTTATTGATTTTTAATTTACCATCAATAGTTCTAACCATAAGGATATTTGCCTAATCTTTGGAAGAGGTTTGAGTTTTATGAAAGTTAATAAGAAAAAACAAATTTATCTGGTGAGAGTGAAGAGCGATATTATAACTTAAAGCGATAATGTAACTTAAAGTGAAAACTATTACTACATATGAGGAGAGGTTACCGACCCCCTCAGCCCTCGCTCTTCATGCCAAATTTTGACAACCGTTTTCCTCAAAGTATTTTTGAGTCCAAAAATAAGACTAGTTTGCAACAGCAAGTTGTGGTGTAAACTTCTAGTTGAGAGGGTTCTTGCTATCTTGTAAAGTTGTTGAACTAGGTGAACGGAATTTTGAAAGAGAGAGAGAGAGAGAGAGAGAGAGAGAGAGAGAGAGAGAGAGAGAGAGAGAGAGAGAGAGAGAGAGAGAGAGAGAGAGACTGACCTTCATGTATGATATGATCCTTATCTACCACTTCTTCTATCTTACGCTCATCTTCATCTCCAAAATATATTCCTCCTGTATCACCATTATCTAACTGAATTATAGTATCTGTTACTATTGCGGCTTTGGACAAGCTACACTTCAGACCATTGATTACTGGTGGAGAAGGGGGCACTAAGGTGCCGTTACTTTTTGGCTGCAGATGTGACGGTGAGAAATAACTGCCTTTACTTTGTTTTATATGAGGATTATTCACCTCCATATGAACAATTTTCATAAATTGCATCTGGGAAGCCAGCTTGTGAAGCTCCTCCTGAGAGTAAAGACATTAAATTAGGTAAATTAATTGCATGCGTTTTCTGTGCAACTGTAGTAAGATTGGATTTGGGAAATTTGATTTGGTTTATAAAGATGGAAAAAATAAAATAAGGACTTTTTTCATCTCGGATAGACAGAAGGATAGATATTATTATTATTATTATTATTTATTTTATAACCTATGAAAAATACAAGGTTTGACGATGGAGTATAACAAAAAGAAAGAAATGAAAAAAAGCAAAAATGAAAACAGGAGCAAATACGTACAAACTAAAACTCGAATTCGGAAAAGTAAGCCACACAATTCGGAAAAGTAAGCCACTCCAAAGGTGGTAAACCTCTTTAAGTGAAACATACAAATAAATAAAATACGAAAATGATAATAACCAAGCAAAACAGGAAACTAGCCAAAAAAATATATTTATTATAAAAAAACACAGGGCCATGACAACAAACAAAATAACAGAATAATCAACATCATTAACACATCAACGAAAAATTAGAAAAAAATATGCAGAATTAAATAAAAAACAAGTCACACACAATATTTCCAATATTTCTAATATTAGCAATATTTCCAGAACTCCCATCCCTCCCTTCCCTTAAAAAATTTCCTCTATGCGTCACTGCCAATTTGTTAAATTCTGTCATCTTTTTTATTGTCCCATGATCATTCGATCCAATTGCTGAAACCACAGTTTATAGAATTAGTATATTGTATAAACTGTGGCTGAAACACACCACTCATTCACCCCCAAATTATTAGGAAAGACATTGTTCTTTCCTTTAATCCCGTAAATCGGGACGAAGTGCCATAAAATGAAGCAGACCCTCGCCTGTTTCTCCACACATGGGATATAATTAAGGACCATCTTAATCTTTCTGTCTCTCTGCATATGCTAGAGAACTATCCCTTTGACATATACCACTTACTCTAATCGCTATTTGTACCCGCTTTAAAATGAATATCATACTCCCATATCTCTTTCCTATGTCGGTAGACTCAAAGGGACGTCAAGGCAGTGACTTCACACTGCAATTTCTGAATATCCTGGTCTTCCAACGTTTGGAAGTTAGCGTTTTGTTCTATTTAACTATTAGCACAGTTAAAGATGATGTACTTGTTTCAGTGATATCCGCAAACAAAGGATATTTAATTGGTCGCACTATGAGATTTCTGAGTCCTGGTGTAGTAAAGTCACAATCAAGGTAAAACATAGGAATTTAGTACTAAATAGTTGCTAATAGCAATTTAAAATAGCTATGGCTGACTCAAAAGGGTCCACTCCGATTGACAATTGAGGATACCCGATTCCCAGGAAACCCCAAGTAAAATATCCCTGTCTTTGAGAATATTACTCTAAACAAGTACTTTGTCCTGATCTGGTAGATATTTTATTGACTAAAAAAAATTTCATCAAATAATTGTATGAGCCCAAAAAAACATTCAGAAAAACCAACTATTAATAAACGAAAGTTTGATATCCCCTCACGTATATCAAGTCTCAATTTTTATATTCTAAAGTAAGAATCGGAAAATTTTCCACGCTCTTTTCTTCTTTCTTAGAAAATACTTCTTGAGTACCGTATAAATTATGTACATTTGTCCCTTCGCCATCACCTGATTCGATTTGTTCGTTGATTTTGTTATCTTTTGTGCTTTTGTTAATGCGCCAAATTTTTATTTGAGTTATAAATATGTGTGAGTTATAGGTAAAAAAATAAAATGAGTAAAGTATTTTATTTTTAGACTTAGGATCCAAACTTGGTGTCATCCAGTCACCACCACTTGTTGTGCATATCCGAGCACCACTGGTTCGAACGCATTGGATATTTACATCACGATGTGCCTATTCGCGTTACGGATCGCACGCTCCGCCCCATAGGAAGCACACTTCTACCACACGTGCACGATTTTCGGAAGTTGGTAGTCCCTACGGCCTGAATATAGTTAAAACAAATTTATATGCTATCGAAAAAATAGGTCTGTGTTCAACCAGCTTTTGAGTGTCTTTTCGGTTGTGAACATCATTTTCTAAAAAATAAAATCGTTCATTTATGCGTTAATAGTGGACTACATGAAAAAATTAATGAGTGTTGAAAGTCACGCACAACGACGTCATTCATTTTGAGTGTTGTCTTGAAAATAATGGTTTCAACATAATCCTAGTCATGAACACAAACCAATTTAAATATGAGTAATATAGGCTAATTCAAATGTTTTATTTAAATATTCTAGGCTTAAGGTACGAAAACACATTCAGAGTACAGACCGGAATTGTATATATACATATTTTGAATAATAAAAAGTGATTGCAGTAATACTGAGAGCCATACAGAGGGAAGTGAGCTGCTAGAAGGGAAAAATATACTGCTCGAAATAACAACCGTTTTCAGCATAGTGCAAATGACGCTCTAGTTTTTCGCAGGTTTCGGGACGTTACCCCAACTCTTGTTCGTAGTAATTTCTGTTCGTTTTTATTTTGACTATTCATTTTCATTTCTGTTGGTTTGAGGATTCATTTATTAATCCATGGCATTATCTGTTATCTTAATATTATTCCTTTAAATTTTTGTTTTTTTAAGTTTGAATTATTCTAAGACCTTATTTCATTAGTTTCAGTGTGTCAATTTACTTTTATTTGAAAAAGTTTTTTCCTGAAAAACGTTACGTAAATGTATTCTATATCTTTAAACCAGCAATAATTTATTTATTTATTTTTTCTCGAAAGCGGCTCCATATTTTTTCGGGAAACTTGGCATCATGGGATATTCTGACCTAAAAAAGCGATCCATAAGTCAGAAGTTTGAGAAAATTCGTTATGAGCCTTAATTTTGGAAAAAAAAAGATTTATGTGAGTGACGTCATATTTATGAATACATTCGGAAAGCATACATACGTCATATATGCCTTAGTAGTGGTTGTATTGTATCGTCTTCAGTGTCTATGATATAAACAAAATTACACAAGAAACATATGATTGACAAGAAAAATCATATGATTGGCGTAATATTTATGAGATCATATCAAGAGATTAAATTACATCATTTGCGCTCCCCCCCCTCAGGACTGAATGTATCGTTTTTATATCTATGACGCATGCAAAATTCCAAAAGGCTCAGTAAAAAAAAATCCCAAGGGTAATTAGTCTATTTACAAAATGTGTATATATATATATATATATATATATATATATATATATATATATATATATATATATATATATATATATATATATATATATATATATATATATATATATATATATATATAATATATATATATATATGTGTGTGTGTGTGTGTGTGTGTGTGTGAGGGTTATATTTCATACCCTCACACACACACACACACACACACCCTGTGTGAGGGTGTGTGTGTATATTTCATTAGGTTAATCCTAATGAAATATACCTAAATATGAAGAAAATGGGTACTTTTGTATTATATGCTACACACGAAAGAAGTCAAGTTTGGTCAATGCTAGTGAAATAAAATAAAATAGGATGAATGTATAATAGTTTAAAAACAAATTTGGGCCATATATTTGCACATTAGGGGGTGGGGGGGGGGTATAGCATAGTATATATTAAATACGTAACCTAACCTAGGTACCTTTTTACCCCCCTAAACCCCGAAAAATAATCGTTTAAATATTGTAAACTCAATAAGAAACCTCGCTTTGCAATCAATTTAGATAGCAAATACCCGTTTGACGGGTCTCCATGTCTGGTTTGCTTGTACAGTCTACGTCTATGGCGCTGTGTAGCATATAATTCACCAGTACCAGAAAATGTAATACTTTAGTAACAAAATTATTGAAAATGCAACAAAGAATTATGAAAAGCAGACGGCCCAGAACATTTTATATTAAATATCTAACCTAACCAAAATACCAACTCTATATATTAAGTATTTAATTTAAATATACCATATAATAGTTTATTTCACTGTGCCTAACTTAACTGTTTCCGAAAGCAGACATACAAATTGGTTTTACGCAGACAGATTAGATCCCCTTCTTGAGTTTGGTGGCTATAATACATAATTACCATAGAAACAAATATAGCTGTGTTGACACTAATGCGGGGCTCCCGTGGCCTCCTCAAGGTTTATAAAGCTTTTCATCAAATTGCGCTTCGTAAAGCTTGTCCCGCTAGCGCAATAATTTCACCCTTTTGACCTTACAACAATTTTTCATAGGGAATAATATGAATAACAATTTCATAATATATATAATAATATATATAATAATTTCATAGCGAGACGTGGAGCTGAGAAAACCATGGTCTTAAGTATTGTTTTCCTTTTAATAAGTAAGGCTTAAATGAAAATAGTTTTTTGGTCTAACCCTTATTCATAACCTTAACATGCAGAATATTCAAACAATTATACACTATTACATATGTAGACACTTATTTGTTTGTGGTTCATTTGAAACTTTTCACAAATCTTCTGCTCTTAGCTGAACTTAGCGGACTTTCTTAAAAAGTTCAACCTTTTTCCGACAGCAAAAGTCAACAAAGTTATGCGAGGAAACGGTCGGTACTTGTGTATTATACGAGAAATACACTCAAGAACTTGTATCGCGAACATGAGACATTACCCGTTTTCACGGTGTTAACACCGGACAATTAGCTTCTGCTTATAGAATTAAAGAAGGGGGGCCCACCCAGAGCGAAAAATATTGGATATGTAACCTAACCTAACCAAAATACGAACTAATTATCTAATTAAAATATGCCTACAATGTATTTTTCCACCGAGCCGAAGCTAATTGTCTGGTATTACCACCGTGAAAAACGGGTAATATCTCATGTTCGCGATACAGGTTCTTGAGTGTTCCTCGTATCAACCCGGGAAAATTTGGCTGATTTTAGAAAAATAGGGGAAAGATCCCCTAAAAGTTATAGAACCTTAATGAAAATCACACCATCATATTCAGCGTATCAGAGAACCCTACAGTAAAGGTTTCAAGCACCTATCTACAAAAATGTGGAATTTTGTATTTTTTGCCAGAAGAAAGATCACGGATGCGTGTTTATTTTATTTTTTTCCCAGGGGTGATCGTATCGACTCAGTTGTTCTAGAATATCGTGGGAAGGCTCATTGGAGCCCTCGCTCTCAACGCCTCGCTCTTTACGCTAAAGTTTGACTTTCTCACAACTCTATTTTTTTTTAAACAATAAAAAACTTAAACGTAAAGAGTGAGGCGTTGAGGAGGGGACAGCCCCTTTCATATAAGGAATAATTTCTGTTCGTTTTAAGTTTTAACGTCGTTCCTTACTTTCAGTTAAAAAAAACTTGTTTTTTTGTATTTAATAATACATAAGCACCAAACGGTCTGTTAACTTTATTGACGCCGTGGGAACCCTGCATAAAACTTGAGGGTCAGAAAGACGTAGTGTTTTATTCCAGCTTTTTAAGGGCTTACACATACGAATAATAAGCTGGCTCTTTCACAGAAAAGATGGCGCATTCTTGGCAAATTATTTTACATTTCTATAACATGGACACTAAACGAAAACAAATTGATTGGCCATGCCACCAAGCGAGCTAGTAAGCAACTCTAAAATCTCATATTGAGAAAACGAAGTCAGCGTAAGAAAATAGTCAACCGATCATTAACCTATAGAGAAACCCTAGTTCCAAAGGTGATGTAAAATACGCAAGTTATGAATACATACGTCTGTCTACCTCTTTAGAGCAGGTTGAAATCGCATTTTTATTTTAGCTACCCTATCATTGAAGTGTAAGAATGGAATAGTTTTTTATTCTCTTTTTGTTTATGCTTTTTTTATCAAATAGACCACCAACACCAGTATGTCTGAATTTACCATAGATCTAAATGATCCTGTAAATTTGAATTGGGCTTACCTGGCTTATGCACTATGTTGTTGATTAATGTTTTCACCAGCCTCTTTTTCAAAAGTAAATAAAATCAAAATTTTCGAGTCTGGTAAAAGTGGTAACACAAAAAAAAAAAAAATCTATTTACATTTCAATTCGTTTCATTGTGAAAAACATTATTTTTTTTACCAAATTCAATTCTTTACCTTTTTTACAGACCCTAGCCCCCCAAGCAATTGTCCTATTGAATGCTCAAACTGTAAGTACGGAGCAACCCGGCTCAATAGTAACCGAAACTCTAAAAAACGGAATTTTGACACCAATAGATACATCAAAAGAATTAGATTTTTTTGCTGATTTCAAATATATAAGTTTAGTCTTACCTATCAAAAGTTTATAGCCTGAGAAAATTTGCCTTATTTTCAAAAAAGGGGAAAACACCTCCTAAAAGAATCATAAAATCTTAATGAAAATCACACCATCAGATTCAGCGTATCAGAGAACCCTACTGTAGAGGTTTCAAGTCCCTATCTGCAAAAATGTGGAATTTTGTATTTTTTGCCAGATGAAAGATCACGGATGCGTGTTTATTTTACTATTTTTTTTCCAGGGGTCCCTTAGTGGTCCTAGTACACCGTGAGGACTCATTCAAACGGAAATTAGAAGTTCTAGTGCCCTTTTTAAGTAACCAAAAACTTGGAGGGCAACTAGGCCCCCTCCCCCACTCATTTTTCCCCAAAGTCACCCGATCAAAATTTTGAGATAACCATTTTGTTCAGCATAGTTGAAAAAGCTAATAACTATGTCTTTGAGGATGAATTAAGTCTCCACAGTCCCCGGGGGAAGGGCTGCAAGCTGGGAACTTTGTCCATTGCTTTCATATAGTATTAGTAATTACGAAACATACAGACATTTTTAGAGGGGGGGGGGTTCTGGTGGCGGGGGGGGGGGTCACGTAGGAGGATCTTTCCATGGATGAATTTTTCATTTACATGAAGGGGAAGGGAATTTTCCATGAAGGGGGTGCCGGATTTCCCAGCATTATTTAAAACACGATCAGAAATTAAATAGAAAACAAGTTTTTTTAATTGAAAGTAAGGAGCAGCATTAAAAATTAAAACGGACAGTAATTATTACGTATATGAGGGGGTTTTGTCCCCTCGTCAATACCTCACTCTTTACGCTAAAGTTTTTTTTTAGTACTTTCAAAAGAGCTATTTATTCTAATTAAACGGTTTTTGTGATTCAGAGGTCATTCTTAAAGAATTAGAACAAATTCGAGATTTAGCGTACAGATCAAGGTATTGATGAGAAGGCAAACTCTCTCATATGCGTAATAATTACTGTTCGTTTTAAGTTTTAATGGTGCTCCTTACTTTCAGTGGAATTTTTTTTAAATTTAATTTCTACCAGGTACCAGGCTTAATTCTAATATCCTTGTAGTGTGAACAATATATCGCTTTCTCACGACCGCTTTTACAAGCTGAGTTGTACCAGTCTCTGAACTTACCCTTAGAGGGACTGGGTCAAATCAGCCAAAGTTAGGGTACGGGCTTGTTTGTTTTTTTTTTTTTTTTTTTTTTTTAAGATGCAACACTAAACTTTTCATACAATAGTGTTAGAAATAAAGTTTTGTTATTTTCTTAAGACAAAAAGATCTTTATTAGACAGGAAGGGGCTTCCATATTTGAGCCTAAAAAGAAAAAAAAAAGAAAATTAAGAAATGTTGCTGCCCAAGAAACACGAATTTCCTAATAGCAAATATATTCTCCAAAAAATAAAATATTCAATGAAATGAATTAAAAAAGAAAGCAAGATTATATAAGTGAATTCGGCCCCATAGGTTATGTCTAGTCATAGGAAAGAACAGCAGGAGGAATTATCACGGGCCTCAGGCTTCTCTTTTGTCTAATTTTAATTACACAAAAACAAATCTGAAAAGAAATTATATCGCAATCAGCACAATACATTTTTATTTCAATTGCTCAGTATTTTTAAGAATTAAAAATATTAATCATTGTTTTTGTTTCTCTAAAATTCTTGCACTCAATTGTGTTCGTTGTGGGCATAGGTTTCCCTATGATGCCCTTCCTAATTCAGACTACTAAATTTCTACCGATGTCAACTATCATTCGTACCGTACATTCAATTATATTCGTAACGTAAAATATTTTTGAGAAAAACTGCAAAGGCATTGGGAGGGAAGGACCAGAGAGTGATTTGGAGGTTTTAGAGGAAGAAAAGATATGAAAGAGTTCTTTCTAGGTTTACAGCAAAACCACATTGTAAAACAAATCAGCGACTATGGTCAGATGAGATGAATAATTTAATGGTCTTTGTAACATGACTTGTATTTTATTTAATGGTTTTGTTGAAAGGTTAATTTTTTAATCGTTTGTCTACAAATTATTAACAATTAATTAAAGCTGATCTTGGGGATAGACTAATACGAGAGTTTAATAATCTTCCTTAAAATGCTGCAAAATTAGAAAGAAAGATTATTAGCAAGAATGCAAAATTTCAAAAATACAAATTTCAAAAATTTCAAAAATGCACTTTCAAAAATGCAAAATTAAAATGCTGCAAAATTTTAACTTCTTTTTGAAATTGCAACTTCATGTTTAATCATTTTTCTATTTATTTAGCTAATTGACGTAACTTGTGAACCCTTAAGTTTTGACTGCAAAAAGCTCCGTTTAACAAAACGAAACTGACGGAAGAATAAATTTGTTTTCGGATAAATAAAACGGCCATAAATTCTTCTTATATACTTTACTCAAACCAAAATTTTTCTTGTTACGCTACAATCACAACATATTCAAAAATAAAGAACCAATTTTCGAAAAACATGTAAAATTTGTAATACGTATTTGGTTACTATGGGGCGTGGCTCCTTCTTCACAAGGTTGCAACTACCCCTACAGCCATGATTTGACTACATTTACCATCTGAGTAGATTGGTTAAACTAGTTAACCATTAAATCATTATTACTAAAATCATTAAATAATAATTAAAACGAATAAATGTTATCCACTAATTCAGATAAGAAGTGCCCATGGATTCGGGAAAATCTAGTATTTTGGGGGCAGGACCCTCAAACACCTACGAATGTCGTTGACCCAATAGATTTTCAAGTAGTTTTTGTACCAAACAGAAAAAGAGAAATTACTGTTCTACAATTGTGTGGTATAAAGGGTGATTTAAATTTACGGGCTTGCAATTATGACGTTTCGTTCTAAACCAATCACATTATTCATTAAGCTTAAGTCAGAAAAGAGAGCCAAGTAACATCTCCTTTTTAACCTGATTAATCGTCCTGTGCTAAAATTTAAAACAGGTAAAAGGAATGAAAAATTAAATTCTACCTGATTGGTTTTTCTCTGTGAAATTTTAAGCCAATGAAAAGACCGAATAATTTTTGAGTCCAAAGATTTTATACAAGTAATTTGAACCTAAGGCTTATTTTACTACTTTTAAAATCTATAAACTTTTCATTTTGCTAGATTTCATTATCAAACCAACAACCAATCGCAAATCTACTGTTGTTTTATTGCATTGTGATACACCAGAGAGACAACCTAGTTTGTAGGGGCGACTCTAAAGCATTTTTATTGGTGGAGGGGGCAAGAACGGTCCATGTCCAGATATTCAAGGAGCATGGGCTAAACAATAATTTTTCTCGACATTATTTAGGGGGCAACTGCCCCCTTTGCCCCTCCCAAACGACGCCCCTGCTAGTTTGTACCACTTTGATGTTTTGTTGTTAATGTACGGTAAACATCATCATTCTCGTTAGCATTAAAATGTGATTATTATTGTTTATATTTTATATTTTATATTTTATACTTTATTGTTTATATTTTTTTCCGTTTTCTTCATATGTTTAGTTAAATTGGTTGTCTTTTCTTCCGCTGAAACGTGAAGCCGAAATGTTCGAATTTTTATTATTATTAGTGAAAAAATACTTTTTTGTTATTTACCATCGTCTTAATTGGAATATTATACCCGTTTCTATATTTTAACTAAATAAAAAAACAAGTTTTTTTAACTGAAAGTAAGGAACGACGTTAAAACTTAAAACCATAGATCATATAATTATCCAGTATGATCTTTCCCTATCTCACCCATTATAAAAACCCGGACTAAGGTGCGAGTGCTCCAGAGAACGTTTTTGCAGATAGAAACATGGGCGGCATCAGATCTTTTCACGGGTAGACAAGTCAGACTGTGATCTAATCGGAAACAAGTGGAAACCCGCTATTACGAATAATGCACTTTGTTGGAAACAATCGGAAACAGACTAACCCGCTAATACAGAAAGAAGTGGGAGGAGCTTTTTGTTCGCACCGAGAACGAAGACCAGAAATGATCTGCGATAAGCTTACTGGATAATTATATGAACTGTGCTTAAAACGAACAGAAATTATTCTGTATATGAAAGGGGGTGTACCCTCCTCAACGCCTCGCTCTTTACGCTAAAGTTTTTTATTGTTTAAAAGAAAAACAGAGTTGTGAGAAAGTCAAACTTTAGCGTAAAGAGCGAGGCGTTGAGGAGGGCGCAGCCCCTTTCATATACGGAATAATTTCTGTTCGTTCTAAGTTTTAACGTCGTTCCTTACTTTCAGTTAAAAAAACTTTTTTTTTTTATTTAATTTTTGAACGTTTTTGAATTAATGCAGGTTTTGATTTTGGCTCACCGTACATGAATAATTAAAACAAAATTTGTATATTAATTTTACTTTTTTTTGGTTAAATGGCTTTCTCGAAATTTGTTTAATTTTATTTACGAATGTTTTTATTAGTAATAAATATCCGTAACTTACGAATTAACTTACGTAACGAACTTCTATATTCATAGATTTTTAATACGTATATTAGGGGGTTTGCCCCCTAGTCAATACCTTGCTTTTTAAGCTAAAGTTCGAATTTTGTTCCAATTCTTTAAAAATGACCCCTTAATCACAAAGACCGTTAATTACAATAAATAGCTCTTATGAAAGTACTAAAGAATAGTTGGTTTAAAGAGCGAGGTATTGACTAGGGGGTGAACCCAATCATATACGTAATGTTTTCTGTTCGTTTTAAGTTTTGATGTTGCTCCTTACTTTCAGTTGAAAAACTTGTTTTATTTTATTTTATTTCTGATCTTTTTCTTTAATAATGCTAGGAAATCCGGCGCCCCCTTCATAGCAATGTCCCTTCCCCCATGAAAACTTCCTTCATGGAAAGATCCTCCCATATAACCTCCGACCCCCCCCCACCTACCAGAAAAAAATTCCCTGAAAACGTCTGTATACTTCCCAATAACCAATACTATATGTTAACAATGGGAAAAGTTCATAACTTTCAGCCCTACCCCCGGGGATTTCGGGGGATTAAGTCATCCTAAAAGACATATTTGTCATATTTTGGACCATGCTGAACAAAATGGCCAACTCAAAATTTTGATCGGGTGACTTTGGGAAAAAAATGAGCGTGGGGGGGGGGCTAGTTGCCCTCCATTTTTTTGGTCACTTAAAATGGGCGCCAGAACTTTCAATTTCCGTTTCAATGAGCCCTCCCATGATATTCTAGGACCACTGGGTTGATACGATCACCCCTGGAAAAAAAAAAAAAAAAAAAAAAAAAAAAAAAAAAAAAAAAAAAAAAAAAAAAAAAAAAAAAAAAAACGCATCCGTGATCTTTCTTCTGGCAAAAAATGCAAAATTCCACATTTTCGTAGATAGGTGCTTGAAACCTCTACGGTAGGGTTCTCTGATACGCTGAATATGATGGTGTGATTTTTATTAAGGTTTTATAACTTTTAGGGGGTCTTTCCACCTTTTTTCTAAAATCAGCCAAATTTTCTCAGACGCGTAACTTTTGATGGGTAAGACTAAACTTGATGAAACTTATATATTTGAAATCAGCATTAAAATCTGATTTTTGATGTATCTATTGGTATCAAAATCTCGTTTTCTAGAGTTTTGGTTACCATTGAGCTGGGCCGCTCCTTACTTATAATTTTTTTTATTTTTTTTACCGTTCTACGTTTTGAAAGTGGATTTTGCCTCAAGCCTCCCTTTTATTTTTATTTACAACATGATATACAACACTTGATATTTGACTTACCCATTACTATTACTAGACAGCTTGTCTCGTACAAACAAAATCTTAATTTCAGTTTAAATTTTAACAAATTACTGCAATTGCTTAGTAATTTCTTATGAAAGTTCTCAAAACATGTTTTGGGTTATAATAAAGATTATATGAATATATAGAATTTAAAATTTACTATAATTTATAGTTTTACTCAAATAATAATTTTTGTAATAACGGTTTCTTTGTTTAAGGAAAAAAATTTGACAAAAAACAATATACGTTTGAAACTACAAGAGATAACTTGAAGAATCAAATAGTCTCAGTCTCTATCATCTCTATGATAATTTTTGGAGAGATTTGAAAATAAGGTGTGGTTTTTCCGACCTTTACGTTTAGAGCTCTGAAATATCTGAATAGATTGGACACGAGAGCTTCCTTCTAGAGAGAAATAGAGTGAATTATAAAACTGATCTAGAATTAAGCATATGTTTGACACGAAACTAATTACGTTTTTCAAAGGAATCCCTTTTAAGTTAAATTTCTTCACTATGAGATTTTTACAGAGACATCAGTCACAACCGTTATGGAAAAAAAAACATGATGATATCTTCATTACTCCTTGAGAAAAATCGTAACATTATAATTAGAAATTTTTTTGTTTTTCGGTCAGTGGACTCCTCCACAATGATGGAAAACTTTGTTTCTTTTCAGTATTTTCGAGAGATCATCCTCCCCAATTCTTTCCACTTGTTTGATCAAAGCAGTGGTCTTCGTTCTTTCATAGTTTAAATTATTAATACTTGAGGGTCTTTGACATGAAACTTGAGAATTTGTAAAAGTGTGTCCATCACTCAAATAGGAAGATTTTCTTTGGTAACCCACGAAGAAAAGGCCAATGACGAAGCATAGTTGCTTTGATGCCCTTAATTATATCGCTGCTCTACTTGCAGTATGCTTTACTCCAATCTATTCTATCCGGTACTTGCCATTCCCTGAGATGGGGTCTTGCACCCATTTTTTAGAAAAACCTTGAGAGTAAAACTTCTTTGAGTTGTTAAACTTCATTGGTACTCCAAACATACTTCATTGGTAATCAAACCATTCCTATGGCCCAATGGCTTTTTTGAAAATACATACATACATACATAGTCAAGGCAATTAAGCAAAACTACAATAATAAATAAAATCAACAAAATTAAACAGAAACCACTATTTTCAGAAAGCGGACCATTACTCACTGTATAGCTCAACTAGATTAAAAGTAAATGGTTTTTAGATTTGTGAAATATGTAAAAAATATTTTCGACTGTAAGTAAGGAACAGCATTAAGACTTGAAACGAACAGGAGTTATTAGATATATGAGGGGAGTTGTCCCCTTTTAAATCACTCGATCATTACGCTAAAGCTTTATAGCGTTAACAAAAAATTATTTTAAATCAACTTGTGTTTCAGCAGTCATTCTTAAGGGATTGGAACATAAAAGTTAGACTTCAGCGTAAAGAGCAAGGGATTGGGAGAGGGCCACCCGCCATTTATTGAATAATTTTTGTTTATTTCATTTTTTTTTCATTTTGCTCTTTACTTTCATTTTTTTTAATGTTAATTTTTCATTACTGATCGTTTTTCAAATCAGGCAGGGAAACCTCTTCTCTCTTCTGTGTAAATTTATGGCTAAGAAAATGCCTTTTCCCAGAGGCTGTGGAAGGTCGTGTCAGCCCCAAGGTAGAGCAATTGGACCTACATCTATATTGAATAAAAAGTCTTTCTCAAAATTGTGACCCAGTGTCTTTGGGAAGAAGGGGCATGGGAAAGAGACTAGTTCTCCTCTCATCATTTGGAATTACTTAAAAGGGCGCTAATACTTTTAGTTTAGACTTGGCCCTCTCTCAGTCATCTAGGTTCATTGGTGCGATACGACCACTCCTGGGGAAAGCGTAAAAATGACAAATAAACACGCTTTTGTCATCTTTCTTTGGGAAAAAATACAAAATTTCACATTTTCATAGATAAGAGCTAGGAACCTCTAAAATAAGATTCTCTGATATGCTGATTTGAGGGTATGAATTTCATTAAGATCATTCTTTTTTTTGGAGGTATTTACCCCGTATTTAAAAATAACGCAAATTCTTCGTTTCGCAGCTTTTGATGGTTTATATTAAAAATTCGGCTATTTATGATGTTTAATACCACGTTAATTCTTCAGGTCTTTATTGATTTTTGATTGGTATATGAAATATTGATTGGTATATGGCTGCTAAGGTTGAACTCAAAAACTTATATATTTGAAATCAGAATTAAAATCTGATTATTTTGATGTATCTATTGGTCTCAAAATTCCGTTTTTTAGAGTTTCGGTTACCATTGAACCGGGTCACTCCTTACTTACAGTTCGTTACCACGAACTGTTTGATTTCGTTTTATTATTGGATGGAAAGGCAGCGTGGTCTAAGAAATTATTTAAGTAGTCTCTGTTTCTCTGTGTTAATGCCACTTTGATTTGGAAATTTGTAGGGTATGTGCAAGGGCACCCATAAGGTGGGCAGGGGGGGCGCCCCCCTCTGGCTGAATGATGCTGCCTTATTTTTATATATTTTTTGAGATTTATATTATATAACATTCAAAGTGCCAATTAGACAAGGTTTGCCCCCCCCCCTGGGATTCAGGTTATGGGCGCCCATGTATACGTGAAGTATATTGAGGTATTTCTTAAAGTAAATGTCTTCTGAATCTTCAAAACTGAAGAAGATAAAACATATTCAGACACCCTTCATAAGATCTGAAAATTATTTTTAAATACAATGAAGAAGCTTGCCTCTTTAATTTAATATCCCATAAATAAAACAAAAAATAGACATAAATTATAGACACAAATAGAATAAAAATTCTGGATATAAAAGCTTCTTATTCGATTTATTTTCCTACTTGAACATTCAGAAATTATATAACCACAGCTTTGTTTAAAATGCAGATAAATTCAAGCACGAGCATGCATTAGATACTAAATATTTTTAAACAGATCTTAGCATGATTCCTTTTACTTTAAATCTTCTCTTAACATTTAAAAATTATAGAGAAAAATTACATAGACGCATTAGATACTAAATATTCTTAAACAGATCTTAGCATGATTCCTTTTACTTTAAATATTCTCTTAACATTTAAAAATTATAGAGAAAAATGTAAAAATATATTTATATAGAGTGATGTCCATTAGGAAGGGAATATGGGGACAATGTGCTTGAATCCTAGAATCACCCCCCCCCTCGACCCTATACTTTAAAAAAATATTCTTTTTTGGGCGGTGGGAATATGCTCATTGAGAAATGCCTTTTCCAGTCTGTTCATTGAAAAACTACAAACTTGGCCACTTAGACTTTGAAAAATACATTTTGCTGGACCTAAATTTTCGTGATTTCTCGTGTACATATGCATATAGATGAAAATATCTAAAGAAAAAGAAGAAACTTCAAAGGTGAGTTACTTCTAAGATAATAAGACAAAAACTATTCTCGGGTCGCTTCTTCAGAATGATTATCCCAGTGAAGCAAAAACTCCTATAAAAGCAAAAAAACCTAATGGATAGTCAATCAATTAACTGACAAGCCAAATTCATATACAAAATATTTGAAAACCAGTTTATTAGAATAACAAATAGGGCTACACCTTAATTTTAACCAATAAAATGCAACACTGATTCGACTGTTTCTAACTCTGAAGTTGACTGACAGGCTTTCAGCTATTTGTAACTCCTTATTATGAAGCTACGCACCCCGGCAGGAAGAATATGTTAACCAAAATAATGTGTTCGTTTAATTAGCAACAAGCCCACCAGTTGCAATGCAGAATGAGTACGATGCAACTAGACCCCGGCGCCGCGCCGATGAGGGAAGATCGGTGGCGGCCAGCCGCCGGCCCGCCGCCGGTAAGATGTCGCTGGCGCGATCTATGTTGACCGCGAACATTAATATTTTCATCAGTCTTTCTCAAGTTACAGCTTAAATTTACAAATTTACTTTCTCTACTCATTGACAGTACACTCTCATAGGATACTCCACCTAGTAGCTACTGGTAACAACCAAACTTTCATATTCTTGTAAAAGTCTCTCACCTTCCTTCACACTCCCTTTTCGTATTTTTTTAAAGCAGCCATATAATGTTCTATAAGATCCGTCTCTGCTTTAAATAAATAAAAAAAAATTAACTTTTTGGCATCCCTGCTTTCAACAAAAAAAATTCAAGGTACTATCACTTAATATAATAACGCCCTATGCCCCCCCCACCCCTCTGGATACCATCTTGATAGGATTCTGTCTCTGCTTTAAATTAAAAAAAATAATTAACTTATTGGCATCCCTGCTTTCAAAAAAAAAATCGAGGTATTATCATTTAAATATGATAGCTCCCGACCCCCCCCCCCCTCTGGATGCCACCATGATAGGATACCGTCTCTGCTTTAAATTAAAAAAAAAATTAATTTCTTGGCATCCCTGCTTTCAATAAAAAAAAATCGAGATATTATTATTTAAATGTCATTCCTCCCTACCCCCCTCTAGATACCACCTTGATAGGATACCGTCTCAGCTTTAAATTAAAAAAATAGTTTACTTAATAATTAACTAGGTCATATATGGTTCAAACAAACACGCGAAATAACATTAAACAGCTTAGTGTTCCTTGAAAAAAAAATTGAGGGTATGAGTAAAGGGGTACAATGACAACAATAAAAATGTCGAAATTATTCATATATACCTCAAATTATTGGAAAACTGAGTCATAGATTTGCCGTGGCATTCAATAAGATGCAAAGTATCTAATTAAAAGGGAGCACACACAAAGGCCAGTAGCCTATGAGAAATTGCAAACTACCCAAAGACAGTAAACAAGTCCCAATGGGGGCCCTGGGTCTAAAATTGACCTCTTCTATATACGTTCTAAATTACTTCCCAAAAATAGAATTCTTTCTTGAAAAGGGTTTTAAGCGAGGGATTAGTCAGTTACCGAAAGCTTGGTGTCAGTTTTGGAGTGAAACTTATATCGCCAATGGCACATCTTAGCCACGACAAGTTTTTTCGAGCATGCTTTATAAATGTTGTGCCACGCGTAGTACCCTCCCTCCGCGCATCGAGCATTCCATCTCGGTTACGTAATTTATAAAAATGGGCAATCCCTCGGTTTAAATAATATCTTTCTACAGTATTCTTCTCTCAAAAGCAAAATTTTGGCTCTTGTTAGAGATTAAAAAAAAACAAAAAAACACAAGTTTTTTCGACTCAAAATAAGGAGCAACATTAAAACTTAAAAGGAACAGAAATTATTCTTATATGGCGGGGGCTGCCCTCAGAAAAGCCTCTTATTCTATCTAAAAGATCTTTGTGTTTCAAGAGTCATTCTTATAGGATTAAAACCCAAAATTAATTCAAACTTTAGTACAAAGAGCGAGGTATTGAGGAGGGGTACCCTCCCCCCCCCCAAAAAAACGGAATAATTTCATTTGGTTGTAAATTTTAGTATTGCTCCTTACTTTCAGTTGAATTTTTTAGATTTAATCTCTGATTAAATCCGTGAAAAGTTCCTCTCGAGTAAAATCCCAGCAGAAAAATCCAAATCGAGTAAAATCCAAGTTGTCCCCTTGGACAACTCCATCCTCGACAAAAATCCCCCGGAAAATTTCTTGCGGACAATTCCGCCAGGGAAATTTTGCTTAGCCTACTTTCAATTGAAAAAAGACTTTTTTTTATTTATTTTCTTATCGTTTTCAAGTCTTACCGGAAATACCCTCCCCCCCTCTTCATTAATAATTTCCCCTCAATGTAAAATTTCTCTCGCGAAAAGCTCCCCCAATGTAAAATTTCTCTCGCGAAAAGCTCCCCAATGGAGACTTTCTCCCAATGACCTGCCCCCCTCCAGAAAAAACACAAAGAATTCCAACTCCGCTGAAAATTTCTCCCTGACAATCCACCTGGAATATCTCCACTGGCAAAATTGAGTCGTCAAAGAGAAAGTAAGACAAATAAAAAAGAATTTCGTATGGGAATTCTGGTAAATTTCCCCCTTTAAAATATCCTCTGGAAAGTTCACCCCTGGAAAGTTCATTTGAATGGGAAAATTCTCCCTTTGGAAAATCCCTCCTACAGGAGATGCCCCCCGTAAAATGTCTGTATACTTCATAATAACAAATACTATAGTAAACAAGGGGTAAATTTCATAGCTTGCAGCCCTTTCCTAGGGGCTCTAGGCGTCATTTTATCCTCAGAGGTATTTCTATTGGACCTTTCAACTATACTGAACAAAATAGTTGTCTCAAAATTTTGATTGGATGGGAAAAAAATGGCTTGAGAGGGGGGCTAGTTGCCCTCCCATCTTTTTGGTCACTTAAAAATGGCACTAAAACTTTGATTTCCGCTCAAATAAGCTTTCCCCGGATCTTCCCTGACCATTGGTTCGATACGATCACTCCTAGGAAAAAAAACAAAAAAAAACAACAAACAAAAAACTAAACAAAACAAAAATAAATAAATAAATAGGCTTCCGTGATCTTTCTTCTGGCAAAAAATAAAAATTCTACATTTTTGCAGATGAGAGCTTGACACTTCTACAATAAGGTTCTTTATTATGCTGAATCAGATGATACAATTTTCATTAAGATTCCGTTGACGTACCTATTGTTGTCAATATTCCGTTTTTAGAGTTTTGGTTACTATTGGACCAAGTCACTTTTTACCTACAATTCATTACCACGAACTGTTTGAAAACTGAAATTCCTTGCCGATGCCAAAGAGTATCTGATTGAAGAGAAATGTCATTTCAGACATTAACAGCACAAATAAAACTATATAAAGGATGTTTAAGAATTATTTGACACCTTTTTTGTGTTGGCGATCTTAATTACTATTTCTTACGTCCTACTTCTAACCTATTTCCCTGCACATTGGTAGCTATTGTCTTTTAAGAAATCTATATATTTTGTTGTTTTCTTTAGGCTTCTTTTTTATGGTTTTTGTAACATCTAATTTATATCTTGTTTCTAATCGTCATGAGCTGAATATAGGCTATGGTTCATGGTGTCGTTGTTACCGTGAATGTTCGATATTCGTGAATGTCGACATTCACCGGTGAATATCTGAAATACCTTTTTTTTCTCCCTGGATTTTGTCAGCGTTGACAGTCAAGCTTTTCAATTTAATACAAGGTTTGATGATGGCAGGTTAGGTTAGGTTTGGTTGGGATAGCTTAGGTTAGATTTTTAACCCATTTCTGATATTTATAACCAAATTTAACTTTATCTAACCTAACCTTAACTAACATAATATAACATATCCTAAATTTAACTTTTACCATCATAGCTTGCATAAGACTGGAAAAACTTACTAACAAAGCTAGTATAATCAAAGCAGAGAAAAAAAAATTTCGGTCATTCACCAGATTTTGGACATTTACAGTAACATCATTATTATATGAGGAGAGGTTGAAAATTATTGGAAACATGATCAAGACCCTTTTTTAATTTTAGTGCAATCTAATTTATTTCAAGGGTATGTCCTTATTAGAAAAGCTGGTATATTAGGATATAGCTGCTATGGCAAACTTTTGCACCTTAAAGATGTTTTTTATAGTAGCTCACCCCTCCACTAGAAAAAAAAGGTTTTAATGAAATTAGTGATTATATACCATTTAATGTGGCCCCATTCTTCTCCCTAGTGTAATTTAGATCAGTGGCATCTGCCCAGGTGATACTCAAATTTTTATATGCATTCATAGAAGATGGCATAAATTTTACGAAAAAAATTCAAATTTATTTGGCAATGCAGCTCTTCTTCAGGACATTCTTTTGCTTTTTTCCACCCCAATAATTGGGATATTGACTACACGTTTGCGCCTTGGTATAGATTTCCGCCAAAAGCCGCCCATGTTTCAGACTAAATGTTTCATATTAAGTGATTGTTTTACTGAATCTCCACAGATAATTGTAATTGTGATAAAACCTTATAATCAGTGGTGGATCCAGGGGGGCGCCAGTAGTAGAGAGGGGGAACCGACTCCGAACGGGACTCCATATACGGGCATAGAATACTGACAGAAGTTTACAACATTGCCGGATAAGAAAGGTACTATTTGGTACTTTAAAGCACCTTTTTCAAGGTCAATCAGGGATCCATATATGGGCATAGGATACTGACAGAAGTTTACAGCATTGCCGGATAAGAAAGGTACTATTTGGTACTTTAAAGCACCTTTTTCAAGGTCAATCAGGGGATGTTTCTAAGTGTATTGACTCCGGGACGAAGTTTGCACATGCGCACTGAATACTAACGGGGCAATGTATTGATCCGATAACAGGAACAGGATCACGTGTCTCTTTCTGGGCCAATCAGGGGATGTTTCTAAATGTATTGATCCGCTAACGGGAAGTGACGCAACTGATATAAGCAAGGATTTTTGCTATAGTTGTTATTAGTGTGTGAATAGAATTCAAGGAGTGAGAACAGTTTGACTTTACTCATTAGGATATATTTGTAATAACGAGTGGAATGTTTACACTATTAGAAGTTGATAGTGGAGTTGGTAGCAATGATAAAAGAGCACCAAACATGGCGGTGGACATCACGAGAGGATCACGGCTTTGTCTGGAATGGGATGAAGTATATGCAAGATATGTGATATCTTTGAGCAAATTTAAAATGGAGGATCAATTATGCTTTACTGCAAAAGTTGATATAGCGTATGTGAATAGACTTCAAAGTGCTTTAAGTGCAATAGTGAAGCATATCGAGGACAATAAGCTGTATCGCTAATTGTACATGTGTAATATTATTGTTGTAATTATACAATAAAATTGTTTCGAAATCGAAAATGTCCCTTTCTTTTTGTTAGAATGTTCTTGAAGTAGAACGATTCATGGTTAGTCTAGAGTCAGCAGTGAGAGTGATAGGATTGAAAAATGAATAAATTTGAGAAAGAGAGAATTAGATCGAATCTTGTGATTATGGAAAAACATTTGATTCAGAATGACGATTTCTCGAGTTATCCCTTCAACGGAAGATATTCTCACAGGAAACAATTGACAATATCATGAAAACTGATTCTCCCCCATTGGACTATTGTATGAAACTTTGTCGATGTGACTCAAATGCTTATACTCAATTTATTGATATATTAATTGGAACAAAGCAGAATAATATCGTTGATATACTTTTAAAAACATTGCCATAGATTCAATGTAGATGGCTCCCCCTTCGAAAGAGGTAGTGTCACAGAGTTACTCCTCTCCCCTCCCCCACTGATTTAATAGACATAGTTCCAGTTCAAACAACTGAAATGACTCCAATGGATTCTCACAGCCCTATTGTTGAACAAAGTGGGGGAGGGGGGATACTATACAAGAGGGGGAGGATAACAATACACAAATTACAATAATTCCAGATTTTCATCAATCAAATTCAATATTAAATACAATAAGCGTCTATACCGCAACCTTTGGGGATCCCTTTAATTCGCTTATGGGGGGGGGGGGGAATTTTATATTTGACCCTATAGATATTGTTCATGTATATGTAGATAAAATTCGTGCACTGTTAGAAAACCAGATTCAGTTGTGGGGGAAAGGACTCTATTAAGGTTTCGGTTGTTTTAAAAATATTTTATTTAAATGAGGGCAAAAGTGAGTTGTACGACCATTATGTACACACCAAGATGCTAGTGGTCTATCCCCATTTAGAAAATTATGAAACAGTTTTTATGCAATGGATAGACCACATTATTACGCATCTCGAAAATTATAATGAGAACGGAAGTGGGTCAATGGTTTTATTTATTGAAAATTTAAGTGTTAATATTTTTAAATTGAAAAAAGATTTTATTTTAAGAGGGGGGCTGGAGGGCCAAGGGCAACAGTTTTAAAATATAATCCAGATTTAGAGGGTTGTCAAGGCGTTCATTGAATCTGTTTTGAAACAGGTCATAAATGTTTCATGTACGCTTTCCTTATATCAGCATTCGAGCCTCTAGCACGTGACGCTTCAAATAAAATTTAGAATACTGGGCTCTACATGGGAAGGAGGGCTCTGATTTTCCCCCTGTAGATTTTACTTGTTTAGAGGGAAAATTTCCAGTAACGCTAAGATCAATTGATATTTTTGAAAGGGCCAATACCCATTAAAATATCGGCGTTACTGTGATTCAGTATGAAACTGAATTTGAGGATGGGGCTCGTTCTAATAAAAAGGGGGTGTTGTTCCCAGTAAGGGGCCCGTCAATTGAATTGTTGAAGCACTGGGTTTTGTTGTTGTATAAACTACCTAGTGAACCCAATGCAATTGGCCATTTTAACCCAATTACAGATATCAGTAGAGTTATGGGAGGGGGTAAGAATATGGGGGTATGTTTCTACTGTCCAACATGCCTGTCTAGATTTCATAGTGATTTAAAGCTAAAGAATCACATGAAGCATTGAAGGCGGCATTTCTACCAATCAGTGGAAATAGTTTCGGGTGACAGGGCTATTTTAAGATTTAAAAATTTTCCAAATACCTTCCTGCAAAGCAATAAGATCTCTTTAGATAATGAAGCTAGGCTAATGGATGTGAACGATCATCGATTTCCGAAACGAATCAAAGAGCATCAAGCTATAGCGGTTTGCTATGCCCACGCGCAAAGAGACAACTCTAACACAATGCAGTTGTTAGAAATAGTCGAGACGTTGGATGAGAACGAGTGCATGGTCAAGGCATTAACTAAATTAATTGTCACTGCGAATGGAGCTATTTCTCGTTTGAGAAATACACATTACCCAATGTTGTTGTCTGCAGAGGATTGTCTAGCGACTAAAAATAAAAAAATATGTTGGGTTTGTAAGGGGGAATTTGAAAAGGGGGCTAAGGGGAAAGGGACTAGGGGGAAAAGAGGGGAGAAGGGGAAAGTCAGGGACCATTTTCACTTGTGGCAGGAAATATCATCAGGGGGTAGTAATTTTTGAGGTGTAGCACATAAATCGTGCAACCTGAATGTAAGCCAACAGTTTTTTATACCGGTTTTCATTCACAATTCAAATTATGATATAAAATTTATTTTACCGGCTTTGGCACGTATGCACAGGGAGGGAGGGGGAGTAGATAGTCCATGGGTAAACAATTCATTTACCTACAATATTATCCCCAAATCAGCTGAGAAGTTGGTGCTTCTCGAGTTGAAATGGCAGGCGGAGGATAATGGGAATATGTGCTGGAATAAAATCCAGTTTTTAGATTCATTTAGTTTCTTCCCCAAGCCTTTGAGTCAATTGATTCAAGTGCAGAAAAGCGACAATATTGATAGTTTTCCTCTGCTTAAACAGCGCTTTCCAGACAGTGAAATGTATGACTGTTCGTCGTGCTAGCTACCGCTGGCACCACTTATTGGGGTGTAAGTACGGGTGTCGTCACTTATTGATGCAAAAATGGCGCAAAAAGGTTGCTATGCCACTTACTCGAAGGGGAGTGGAATCCAATATCGGATTCCTTCCCAAATTTTTCCAATCCAACTCGACATTCCATATCTCCCAACTTTCCCCCAACCCGTTGTAGGTCATTCATCTCTACTTTGTAACCATCTTGTTTTATTCCCCATGGGTCTTTGACCTCTTTTTCCCCCTTATTATCTATGTCTTCAAGGCAGAGCCCATCCAACATTTTATTTTTCTCTCTATTATTTATGTTTTCAAGGCACAGCCCATCCAACATTTTTTATTTTTTGCCACTGCAGGCTGAATCTCCAAATGTTGTCTCTTTTCTACACTTTTCTTTTCATCTCTACTTTTCTCAATTCTGTCATTCTCGCAAAATACTAAATCATCATGAAATTTGAATGGGACTCCAGTGTCCACCTTCTTTGACTGCATTTCTTCATTGTATCTCCGTTTAATATCTTTTTTCTCTCTTTTAGTCTTCTTTATTCTTACCGCAGAAACAAATATTTCGTCATCAAATGGGAAATGAATTCCGACATTTGGTTTTTCATATTTTACTAAAATTTCCCGAATTTTTCGAGGAAAAGCGCGTAAATAAATTCCGTCTCATTTTTCTCTGGTACAATCAGTGTTTCATTTTGGCAAATTTTTTTCGGCATCTCGCACTCGTTAAAAGTGTTCTCAATTTTTTCATTTTCTGGAAATTTGGATTTCCGACTTCCGATATCTCCAAAGTCTGCTCCTACTAAAACATCCACTGCTAGCATAGGTACTATGCCTACTTTTATCGTTTTTCTCTGGACCGTACCGTCTTTCTTTGCAATTTCTATTCTTACCCAAGCAGACGGGCATTGGTGCTTATCTCCATAATAAGATAATGTTGTAATATTATTTTTATGGTCTATTTCCGTCTTTTTAATTAGGTCCATTCGCACAAAACTTTGCTCGCTCTCTGAGTCAATTACCATTTCGGTCAATTTTCCGTTTAATTTTCCTTCTATTTTATGTGATTTCACAAACTCGTCAATATTTCATTGATTATGTGCTATAGCCCAATTCGATCTTTTATACGTTACTTTCTTTTCTTTATTATGGCAATTTTTAGAAAAAGGCTTCGAGAAATCAATTTTTACCAGATTATCATCATTTTGACTATCAAGCATTTCTTTTTTCCGATAGGGTGGCACAGCCTTCCAATATGTTTTATGGGCCGGTTCACCTCCCCCCGTAGTTAACGGAGTTGTATATTTTCTCGTAAAAGTGTTTAATGTTTGGTAATTTTCGTTTTCTCGCAATTGATTCTTAGACAAATTATTATGGCTATCTGACAGCCTAGAAGTTAGTTGTGATAAAATCTCACTTTTTGGAATTAGACCTATCATGGTTCTTTTAAACTCTTGGTGATGTCCTTCTTCTTTCTTTCTAGCTAGTTTATCAGCCTCTTACTTTCGTTCTCTATCTACCCTCTCCTTCTCTCATTCTTGTCTATCTTTCTCTCTTTCTCGTCTATCTGTTTAAATTTTGTCCATACGGGCCTGATGAAGTATTTCATTGGCTTGCCTATCTTTTTCAATTTGATCTATTCTTTCTTGTCTATCTTTCTCTCTTTGTTCCCGTTCTTTTCTATCTCTTTCGTCTTCTTCTCTATCTTCCTCCTCCTTTCGTTCTCTGGATATCCTATCAGCCTGTATTTTTTTCTTATATTCTCGGAACTCTCTCTCTCTAAGGCCTCCATATTAGCCTTTCTTTCTATTTTCCTACTTTTTCTCCGGGCTTCACTCGCCTTTCTCGATATTGAGTTAATCTCATCTCTGTCCGACATAATTTCAGAATTTCGTTAACTGAAATTACCTCTTCAGTCTAAATGAAAATTCTTTTATCCATTTAACTTCCGGTCTCTCGCGGAAAATTGTTTTGACACGCAGAAATTTTAGCCTTATATTTTTGAATACTAATTAGTTGCACGATATATTGATTCGTAAATTTTTCAATTATGATCTCACAAGGCATAGCCCATAATAGATCTTCATAATTGTATTAATTGATTCAGTATTTCCTTCTTTTCTCTTTATATGTAATCACAATAGGCTACTATCAGTATGTAGGCTAACTCGACTAGTCTCTTCGAAAACGCGGAATTATTTTATTATCAACGCTGTTAATAATTCCTGTTCTTGCTGCCACCAATGTTCGTAGTGCTAGCTACCGCTGGCACCACTTATTGGTGTGTAAGTACGGGTGTCGCCACTTATTGATGCAAAAATGGCGCAAAAAGGTTGCTATGCCACTTACTCGAAGGGGAAAACCCCTTGTCGGCCCAAATGTTAGTGGGATTCCCGCTCTTACCCCAACGGTTCTGCAAATATCGGGTTTGGTACTACCCTATTTACAGTATACCCTGTCCCAGGGTATGATAACGCGATCGAGTGGTCAAATGGCCACTTTGTAAAGCCAAATGTTTCCGCCTTTGGGTTACGGCTAGAAAATCTCTTTACTCTCTCCTTGGAGGTAACAAACATCTCTGTCAATATAATAATGACGGTACCTCGTAGCTCTATTCCTACCCTGCCTGGGTTACGGAAAATAGTACACAGTTTGTAGAAAATACCTTACTTGTATTCTTCCAGAAGGGTCACATATAACAACAGAAATATCCTTCCCCAATCGGGGTCAAAACGCAGACTAAAACATAATAATACTTTTTACAGCACTGTTTGTGTGGGTGGACCTCCGCTTGGCCCAGCCAATCAGCTACATTCCAATTCAAACCCAATTCTAACTCTTAGATTTATCTCTCAATGACTCCCAAACCAGAAAGTGAAAAATAAACTTGGTTCACAGCTTACCTATTGCAAAACCACTATCGCTTAGTAACGGAATTTAACCTGTCTTTTGAAATTATGCTATAAGCAAATGTAATTAAGAAAACGAAAACAGGTCATTTATCTGAAAGAAAAAGAAACAGGGGTTGGAACCCCAACAATGACCTACTGACCTGTAAGGGCGTATATGCTTACGACTATTACTGTTCTGGCGCTCAGTTAAGTGAGGAGAAACTACCTCCAATTGATGCTTTCTATAATTCACTCACCAATAGTGAATGCACTGCCGAGGAACATGAATTTGCCGAGAGGGTTTGGGCTAAGGGTAATTGTACAAATGGGTGGGATTACTGTAGACTGTACTTGACCAGTGACGTTTTAACTCTTTTAGATATTGTCTCTAAGAACACAGACCAAATTTATTCAGAGTTTGGATTAGATATAGGTTATTTTTTTTTCACACCACATTTGGTGATGGACTTGATTTTAAAAATTAGTAGGGAGGAAATAGGGTTGATCACTGATGTGGATCAACACCTTTTTGTAGAAAGATCAATGATGGGAGGGTATATTTTTCATGGGGATCGCGTTTTAACAACAGATCCAAGCGGACCAGACACTGGTATAAAGTCAAATGCAGTTTTCCTTGACATGAACTCATTGAACCCCTCGGCAATGTCTCACTACTCTTTGCCGTGCGGAAAAAATAAATGGCTTGAGAATCCTTGTGAGATCCCCGACATTCACACCGTCGAGGATAATGGGCCACAAGGATGGTTCTTTGAAATTGACAGGTACATACCATTGGAACTTAACGTTTCTGTCAGGGATTTTGTATTCCCTTGCGTCAATCGACCAGTGACCAAGGAATCGATGATCCCCTACAATCGATCATTGGTTGATGATATGGGCATGCACTGGACCCCCTCCAAGCAGAAACTGGTTGCAGACCTAGATCCTAAACAGAATATCGTTGTTCATCATGTGCTTTTGCGATGGATGGTGAACAATGGTTTCAAGATCACAAAAACAAATAGGGCCCTGCAATTCAGTCAGAAACCCTATTTGAAGACGTTTATCGACACCTCTGTCGGTAAACGCTCTCGGGCAACAAGTAAAGTTGAAAAGGAAATGTACAAGCTCATTTTAAATCCAGCGTTTGGCAAAATGTGTGAAAGCGTACGAAACAGATCCCGTTGTGACGTCGTAACCTGCCCCCAAGATTGTGCACGAATTATAGCCGACCCCAATTTTACAATATTCACGAGCATAGAGCCGAACATGGTTCTTCTACACAGGAAAAAGAGAAATGTTGTACTGAACAAGAATATAGCGGGAGGTAGTTCAGTACTGGAAATTTCCAAAAGCTGATGTTGTCGTTTTTTTACAATGTGTGCGAGGCACAATGGCCAAGGGAGGGGGAGGTTCAAGTTTATTATGGAGATACAGATTCTCTGCTGTTAAAAGTTAAAACCGGGGATTTATTAAATGATTTAGAAAAAGGGGTGTACATCAGCTTGCGGATGGATTTCACTAATTGGAATGCGTCCCTCTACCCCGAGTTGGTGAAACGTCAAGCTCCCAATCAGCTACTAATGTTAAAATCAGAGACGGGGTGCGATTTAATATCCAATGGGTGTTCCTCGGTCCTAAGGTTTATTGTGTAGAAACCCACGACAAAGATGTAAAGCAAGCGTGTAAAGGGGTGCCTACACATTTTGTAAAAAATAATTTCAACATGAGTGTCTACAGAACCAGTGTAGATAGTTTTCTAGTGCCAAGAGCACAAGTGTAAGCAATTTGCTCCCTGCAGTATAAAAACTATACTGTTAGAGTTGAAAAGAATGCCATGTCGTGTATACCTTCAGACCGGGTTGAATGTTTAGACTATCGCAACCAACTCGGTCTGGATAAATTAACCTAACCTAACCTCACCCTTAAAGCAAATTGTGGTCCACATTTTTTCTTGGAGACTGCAAATCCATAAATTAACTTAAATGCTCAAATGCAGTACAATCTAAGCTAACCTGACCAACCTGATAAATTAACTTAAATGCTCAAATAGTAGTACAACCTAACCTGCTACAGCAGCGACGGATATTGTATATAGTTTTTCCACGCGGTCCCCGGGGGGGTGGGGGGCCCCGCCCGTGGCTGGCCTTCGGTCCGCGGCTCCCACCCGCGGCCAGCCTTCGGCCCGTGGCTCTCGGGGGTGGAGGGTATTCACATCCTTTAAATTCATAGTGTTCAACTGTGCTGCTATTGTTAGTGTTCGTGTTGCAAGTTGTTTTTTTTATTTTTTTGTGAAAAATGTTGTTCTTATTGAACAAATAGTGCTATTGCTATTCGTGCTGTTGTACAAAAATGTGTGTGTACTATTGCTGTTGTACAAATAGTGTGTGCTATTCGTGCTGCAGATTTTAAGTTGTACAAAATGTGTGTACTATTGCTGTTGTACAAATAGTGTGTGCTATTGATGTTCGTGCTGTACAAAAAGTGTTTTTCTCAATAAATGAAAAATGTTGTTGTACAAAAAAAAGAAAAAAAAGTGTTTTTTTTTAATAAATGAAAAATGTTGTTGTACAAATAGTGTTTTTGTTAGTAAATACTGTTGTTGTTCTTGTTGAAAAAATAGTGTGTACTATTGCTGCTGTACAGAAAAGTGTTTTTTGTCAATAAATATTGTTGTTCTTCTTGCTGTACAAAAAAAGTGTTTTTGTTAATAAATATTGTTGTTCTTGTTGAACAAATAGTGTGTACTATTCATGTTGCTGTACAGAAAAGTGTTTTTGTTAATAAATGCTATTGTTCATGTTGAACAACCTTTGTGTGTGCTATTCATGCTGTAAAAAAAAAGTGTTGATGTTAATAAATGAATGAAATATTGTTTTTGTTGTTCTTGTAGGCTACTAGATAGATCTATGGGAAAAGTATTATATATTCATTGGACAAGTATGGTTTATAGTTAGTGGTAGTCCGACTGTTGTCAACAGCAGCATGTATCAATTTAAAACACCATTCAGATCGTTTCTGTGTGGTACATCAATGTCTGGGAAAACAACACTTTTAGCTAAAATAATTCAAAATTGCAATAAAATGTTTTTGGAAAAACCAAAGAAACTTTATTATTGCTGTAGTATTTGGCGGGAATCCTACGATCAAACAAAAGCTATTGCCGAATCCATGCCAATACAAATCATACGGGGACTTGATGTTTTCAATAGTATTGAACCAAACTCTTGGCTGATTATTAATGATTTGGCTGAATCAATTGAAATGTTATCACAGGAAATGCTACAACTGTTTACCGTTCGCTCTCATCATGAAAACATTTCCATAACTCTAGTTCTACACAATCTGTTTCATCAGAGCAAATGTATGAGAACCCTTGCTTTTCATTGCACCATCTATATTATCTACCGAGTCGTTCATGATTCTAGCTCGCTAATAACTCTCAATAAGCAAATATATTCAGGTGCTCCAAAATTTCTGCCGTCAGCGTACACTCAGGCGACAAATAAGCCCTACGGGTACATTTTGCTAGATCTTAATCAGAATACACCCGAGGATCTATGTACAGTCACAGATATTTTCGACAAAGAAATTACAGTATATCTTCCGGTGAACAGTAAAAAACCTATTAGTTGCCATCATGACACTGAAGAAACTACACGAACAACGGCATTTATTTTCCGTTTTAGGCACTTCAAAACCTCCACTTAGGAAGGCCATACTCAAACATGGTGTTGACAATGATTTCATTAATCTAATATCTGAACTTTGTTTAAATTTAACTAAGGGCAATGTAAACTTTCCAGAAGGTGTTAGACAAGAGACAAAGCAACATCGTTCTACTGTACGTGCCTTGGCTTGCAAAAACAAAGGAAAGATTTTTATAAGAAAACGTCTCCTTCAAGCGGGCGGTAGCTTTTTTACACTTTTACTGCCAATAATTGCTATATTGATTCAATATTGGAAAATACTAGCAGCAGCAGCAGCAATTATTTTATAACACCGATGATGGTGGCTAGACAAAAGCGAAGACGTATTGATTCACCCTCCAGTGTGCAAAAGGGCAGTGGACATTACACTACGTGTTTGCGTTCAAAATGGATGAAGTTTTAAAACATGTCTATGAAAATATTGGTGAGGCGGGAAGTCTAAATTCCCCCACAACGCTTTCTAAAGTTACCTCTGACATAGATGGCAGCACATTAAAAAAAGCAAAAGAGTATCTAGAAAATGAACCGAGTTACACTCTGCATCGGAATCGCAGGCTTCGTGGCAAACAATATCGACAAACTAAAGCCTTTTTCCCACTGCATATAATGCAAACTGATCTTTTAACTTTACACGCGATTCAACGGCGTCACAATACACCTTAAAAATATATTCTAGTGGCAATCAGTGTCTTTAGTCGCTATGCCTATGCCATTCCATTGCAATCAAAGAGAGGTGTTGAAGTTTCTCATGCTTTAGAAAGTATTCTTGAACAGGATTGCTATAGAAAAATTCAATCGGATAGCGGTAGCAAATTTGTTAATCCTCATGTGGAAAAAGTTCTATTGAAATATAATACACTGCTGTATCATAGCCACAGCCCAATAAAGGCTGCATTGGCTGAACGATTGATAAGAACGATTCGTCTATTAATTTCAAGATATTGTACGCTGAAAAATACTGTTACTTTTCTTCATGATTTAGATAAAATCATGCAAATATACAACCAACTACCACATTGATCATTGTCCAATGTTAGCCCTCAGGAAGTTCATTGCAGTGAAAATACATTTGATGCAGTTCTAAAGCAATATTCCAGTGAAGAAAAAAAATGTGAAGAAGAAATTCAATGTTGGTGATACTATTCGAATTAATAGAACCACCAATATTTTTGAAAAGGGGAATTATTTATGGAGCACTGAACTTTTTAAAGTGTCCAAAATCCTAGACACTATACCCACGACATATCGACTGCGAGACACCAAAGATGATGAGATTCTCGGCGGTTTTTATGAATATGAACTACAAAAAGTTAGAAACACTAGTGAAATTTATCAAATTGAAAAGATATTAAAGAGTCGTACTCGCAGGGGCAAGAGACAGTTGCTTGTTCGCTGGCTAGGATACAACTCTGATTTTGATTCTTGGGCTGTAGTTGAAGATATTGACAATGCCCAATGATTTCTATGTGACTTTCTTGTCCAATGTTTCTGATCCTCTCTGCAATGATTTGAAAAAAAACAAGTGATTTTTGGACGAAACTCTCTCCCACCATCAAATTCGACGACGATGGAAAGTATGAAGTGGCTCTTTTCGACTGTATTTTCAAAAATACATACGATATCCCGAGAAAATATCGCAAATATGATATACAAATTAGACGCAATGATTGGCCGCCGCCGCCCTCAGGTGATCAAGAACAAATTCAAAAGATCAATTGGATGAATTATCCATATATTGAATTACCCTACGAAGAACTGACCTGTATGAATGATTTATGTCGTTCTATCAATAAAAGAATTTCCGCTCTTAAAAAGGAGCCTTTCATTTCAACTATTCAAAGGAGGAGGGTAAGATCTACATTAGTTCACCCATTGCCGATGAAAAGGTTATTCTCAATGATAATCTAAAAGATGTTCTTAGCTTTAAGCTCAATATAATCAATGGTAAAAGTGCTGGAAACACTAATTTTATTTTTGCTAACTACCTGCCTGCCTTCTCCACGGACACTTGTATATTTCTCTACGCTTCATTTGTTGAAACATCCCGGATTGGCAATAGCAATGATCCCCTCTTACGAGTTCTTGAACGAAAAACTAATCAAGAACATATTCACCATTACAATATAAAGCATCTTCAGTATATCCCCGTAAACACTTCCTATTTGGACCTCTGTCAGTTAACACTAAGAACTGAATTAGGTGATCCCCTAGCAATAACAAAAGGTTTTGCTGTGATTACATGCCATTTTCGACCCATTCAACAACAAGATGTCTAATAGAAAAGTGGTATTCATTTGTCCTGATACTGGCTGCTATGTTAATACTCTTGGTCCAAGACAACAGGGCAATGGAATGGACTATTACAAAGGTCGCTCATCGATGTCTGGCTGTGGTCTTGGCAGTCGGTTTGCTAAGCTGTTTCGCTCTGCAGTACCTCTGGCTAGAAAATATATTGTACCGGCTGCGACAGATTTTACATCCTCTACACTATACAATTGGGGCTCTGGCAAGGATTTTAAAAAAGTGCTTCGGAAAATCTTAGGTCCCTTGCGCAAGCCCTTGGCGAACAATGGAAATCATGACAAAGTGGAAAATGTTTAAAAAGGTCGAGAAACAGTGCATCACTCATCAGTCTCCACTCAGGTCAGAAACAAAAGACATCACCCTTGTCAAATAAAAGAAGGAAAAAGACGACAATAAGCACTAGTAGAAGAAGAAGCCCCAGGAAGAGAATTGTTAGATTGAAACTAGATTTCTTTTCCTAAGATGGCATATCTACCGCATAAGGATTCCCAACCTTCGATCACTTCATCTTTAAATCTATTCAATGCAGAAAATGTTGATGTGAGTGTAAAACATGGATACTATGAACAATTTTATCCACAACAATCCCTCTCCGATAATATCCACTTTCAAATTTATTCCAATGAAGACTACTTTATGGACATGTCTTCAACATTTATAGATTTACAAATGAAAGTCCGGAAATCCGATATTATATTACCAATTCTTGCCAATGGAATATCCTATGAAAATTGTACATTACATAATTTATTTCGTCAAATCAGTGTCTACATAAATGGCACACTGGTGATCACAAGCAACAATCTCTCAAATTATACAAGCTATATGCAATTCATGCTGATGACACCCAAGTCATACAAGGAATTGAGAGGCACCTCCAATGTATATGAATATATTACTAATACTTATAGTACAGGTGTACTTAAAATGCTACAACTAGTGAATTACATCAAGTTGGAAAAATATATCATGAAATATTTAATATACCCCAATGGCTACCACCTAATATTAAAGTGGATATAAAATGTCCTCTTGCACCATCCAATTTCATTTTACGAAAAAAACTTGCTGCCAATCCTGATGTAACTCTCTCCCTCACCTCGGCAATATTACACGTACGCAAACAACAGGTTATGAGTTCTGTTGCTTTGGCAGTGGAAAATCTGAGAGCCAGTGGAAATAATATTAAACTACTTGTTCCTCATACAATCACCAATCAGCTTCATATTGCCACAGGCTCACGTACCTTCACCGACTCATCCTTTATCAATGGCGAAATTCCGTCAAAATTAGCCTTGGCATTTGTAAAAAGCGCTAGTGCAAAAGGATCGTGGACTGGATGCCCACATAAATTTGAAATATTTGGGCTTTCATTTCTTGTCTGCAAAGTAAATGGAATCCCACTCTACAATCTATCTTTTGATAAATCCTATAGGACATTGGTTGAGTTGACCATGCAAACCCTAGATCATGATCCACAACTATTTGAAAATGGTATAACTGAAGAAATGTTTGCTAAAACACATGCTATCATTGTATTGGATTTGTCTGGCACCCAGGATATGAGCATAGTACGAACGGGGAGTGTGCGCTTAGAGTGTATATTTGCCGACCCATTAGCTGAGAGTATTGCACTAATCTCGCTAAATCAATTTGAAACCTATTGGGAAATCATTCCTGAAGGCAGTGTTCTACTAGACTTGGCACCATGAACACCAGTCAAATAATCAATGTATTTAATATGGACCCCTACATGTCCAAATAAAGATCCTATTGTCTGCCCTCGGACTTTCTTGGAAAAATTCAAAGTGCCAACAATACCCTAATCATTGTTAATAGCAGTCCTTCGACTGTGAATACTGGTCATTGGTTGTGCATCTTTCAAACTATGAAGACGATTGAATTTTTTGATCCTCTCGGCCTACCCTATACATTCTACACTCCACACATCAGCAACTATATTGAGAGCAGTGGGAAAACTATTATTCAAAATCGGAAGAGAGTGCAGGATCTGACGACTAAGACATGTGGCTTTCATGCACTACTATATTTCGTGTTCAGATGTCGCGGCTATACTTACAAGCAGTTTCTCAACATTTATGTAGACAATCCACGTCTGAACGACTTTCTAGTGGAAAATATCCTCTCAGACCTGTATAATATTGATTTTAGTGCCCTACGAGTAAAGTGTTTAAAAAATGTATGTGAATTTGTTTATTAATAAATGTAAAATGTATATACACAACAATGTCTTTATTCTTCACTTTAGATTTCTTCTTCTTCGGTGTATAGGCAACTGTCGTGAACCACTAATGCTGGTAGATCATTTGAATTCACTGTATATTGATCTTGACTGACTGCAAAGTCAGGGTCACATTTTCTACAGTATAATGTAACTTCACTCTTGTCATATCTCTTTGTATAGTCAATGATACTATTTGCATTCATATTATGAAATTCACGTGTTTCAATCTGTCTATTTGAAGCAATATCACATACAGTGTTTTCAAATGGTGAACCACATTCGGTAACTGCCAAATAAAAATCACTAGGTTTATAGTCATAATTGGCAGTTTCGTAACAACGATGACGTAGAAACTAAAATGTCTTGTTACCCCAACAGTTGAATCGTAGACCTGATTCTTCCTCCCAAAATAATTTAAATCCACAACGATACCAATCTCGTAGAAATAAACTATAATCACGCTTGGGGTTCTTTCCAATCATACCAGGGTAAGTATTCTCCCAATGATCACATTTGTCATAGTGGCAATTGGAACATGGATGTCCTCTAGGGTGAGAGTCACAAATCTTTTCAAGACATGAATTACATCCTTTAATTTGTACTGCATATCCTCTATGTAATTTACAAGGATTACATAATTTACACTTTACGTTATAGTCATCGATAATTGTACAATTCTCACATGATGACCAACTGCCAAGAGTGTACATGCATAGTGGACATGTATAGAAAATTTTTTTGGTTTCCGATGTCAACTCTCTCACAGCTAAAAAGAAACTGATCCTCGTTCGATAAATTCAGTGAGGGGAATGGGAGAGGAGTAACTCTGCGACGCTACCTCTTTCGAAGGGGGAGCCATCTACATTGAATTTATGGCAATTTTTTCAAAAGTGTATCCACGATATTATTCTGCTTTGTTCCAATTAATATATCAATAAATTGAGTATAAGCATTCGAGTCACATCTACAACGTTTCATACAATAGTCCAATGTGGGAGAATCAGTTTTCATTTTATTGTCAAGTGTTCCCTGTGAGAATATCTTCCTTTGAATAGATAACTCTAGAAAATCATTATCTAGAATCAGCCGTTTTTCCATAATCATAAGATTCGATCTAATTCTCTCTTTCTCAAATCTATCCATTTTTTAGAGTCCTAACACTCTCACAACCAACTTTAGACTAACCAGGATTCTTTTTTTCTACTCTAAAAAATATACGCTAGCCTACTATAGAAAGAAAAATATCTTCGATTTCAAAACAATTTTATTGTATAATTACAACAATAATATTACACATGTACAATTAGCAATACAGCTTATTGTCTTCGATATTTTTCACTATTGCACTTTGAAGTCTATTCACATGTGCTATATCAACTTTTGCAGCGAAGCATAATTGATCCTCCATTTTAAATTTGCTCAAAGATATCACATATCTTGCATATACTAAATCCCATTCCAGACAAAGTCATGATCCTCTCGTGATTTCCACCGCAATGTTTGGGGCTCTTGTATCATTGCTACCAACTCCACTATCAACTTCTAATAGTGTAAACATTCCACTCATTATTACCAATATATCCTAATGAGTAAAGTCAAACTGTTCTCACTCATTGAATTCTATTCACACACTAATAACAACTATAGCAAAAATCCTTCCTTATATCAGTTGCGTCACTTCCCGTTAGCAGATCAATACATTGCCCCGTTAGTATTCAGTGATCATGTGCAAACTTCGTCCCGGAGTCAATACACTTAGAAACATCACCTGATTGACCTTGAAAAAGGTGCTTTAAAGTACCAAATAGTACCTTTCTTATCCGGCAATGTTGTAAACCTCTGTCAGTATTCTATGCCAATATATGGAGTTCCGTTCGGAGTCAATACACTTAGAAACATCCCCTGATTGACCTTGAGAAAGGTGCTTTAAAGTACTAAATAGCACTTTTCTTATCCGGCAATGTTGTAAACTTCTGTCAGTATTCTATGCCCATATATGGAGTCCCGTCCCGGAGTCAATACACTTAGAAACATCACCTGATTGACCTTGAAAAAGGTGCTTTAAAGTACCAAATAGTACCTTTCTTATCCGGCAATGTTGTAAACTTCTGTCAGTATTCTATGCCAATATATAAAGTCCCGTTCGGAGTCGGATCCCCCTCTCTACTGGCGCCCCCCTAGCGTAGTCTAAAGTAGTCTAATTTACTTAATTAACTCAATATATACCATTTAATGTGACCACATTCTTCTCCCTAGTGTAGTGTAAATAGGGCGAATCAGGGGCAGCTGCCCTGGTGATGCTCAAATTTTTAAATGCATTCGTAGAAGATGGCATTTTCAAATTGATCCGGCAATCTCGCTCTTCTTGAGGACATTCTTTCCTTTTTTTCACCCCACTAAATTGGATCTTGACTACACGTTTATACCTCGGTATAGATTGCCGCCATAAGTTGGCCATGTTTCACACTAAATATTTCATGTTCAGTGATTCTTCGTTGAGTTCTCCACAGATAATTGTAATTGTGATAAAACCTTATAATCTACTTTTTCTTCCGATTCTAACAATATAAAACTGATTGATTTTAGAACTAACTATAGAAAGATATCAGCATAAGGACTTTTGTATTATTTACTAGATTAGGATGCAACCGATTGAAAGGGGCAAAAAGTTGTCTGTCCCTGCTATATTCTTTGTATTATTCCCAAGGGCGTATTTAGGATTTTTTTTGGGGGGTGGGGGGGGGGGGTAAACTAGGAAACTTTAAAAACCGCATCAAAAATTTGTTTATATCCATTTTTGTTACGTTTTTACGAGTCGGAGAAAAATTTCCTGGGCGGGGGGATTCAAACCCTGTAATCCCCCCGGATTCGGCCTTGATTATTCCTGACTCTTTTTATGTTTTTTATTTTCAACTTTTGTTATTTGTTAGCGGAGAGCAAAAAAAAAAAAAAAAACACTAATAAAGAGCAACAATTGAAATTGGGAAATATGACCCCTCCTGTTTTCTTCTTTACGTAATTTCAATTGGCCTCTTATGTTTTTTATGCTCTGCCCTTGTTATTTCTTAACATACAGCAATAAAAACCATTGATAAAGAGCAATAATACTACTGAATTTTCTGTAACCTCATTTGTCAATAACAATATTATTGCTCATAATATTACTTTGCTATTATGGGCTGATGAAATTCTCATTCCAGAAAATATCGTTATTCACGCAAATAAGGTAAAAGTGTACGTAATAAAAAGATCTTAAGGCCCTTTACTTAATCATTAGTAACCAACTATGCCTTTTTGTTTACTTAAAATATAGTGAAACATAAATGACCCATAAATATAAATGACCCTATAAATGAAACATAAATATTCTAGGTATCCTATATTTGGATCCTTCCAATTTTTGTGCTGGGTTTGAAGGTTCCAAAAGTTTCTTCACATCACCTTTTCAGTAGTTGTATTAGAACTCAACATTATTGTCTTTAGTTCAATCCTACATCAACTCTAGTTTGCATTGTACACAAAGTTACTAAGTGAATTTAACCCTCCACCCCTCTCCCAATGATTTCTGATGCTACTATCATGTTACTAATAGAACAACTGAAGGTCAGGTTTTAACTTAGGTCTGCCAACCAAGGATTCTATTTTTTATTTAATGGAGATTTTCATGTCTTTGTCCTTCATTACCTACCGTATTTTATCATCATTAGTCTTTATTTTTACCAGACCAGTATTGGTCTTTGACAAAGACCAAAAATAAATTTTAAATGTTTCTTCCTTTTTTAACTTTAATAAATCCAAAATTATACAGAATTTTAGGAAATAATATCAGCATACATATTATAAAGTCAATCTACATTCATTTGTTTTTTTCAGTAATATGTTTTATGATGGCTATTATTTTCTTCTTTTCGATATTCTGAGAAATCAGAACACATAACTCGAAATAAGGATTGTTTTCACTAAAGTGCCAATTGTGTTCTGGTTCACTCCTGCCCTACTCTGGTCTACTCTAACATACTATCGTCTGCTCTACTCCTTCTAAACAGTCTATCAAAAGACATTAAAAGACGTCTCGCCCTCGGGAGTTCCAGCTTCAAAGCCCTTGTGCCCATATGGCGTAGCAAGGATTTGTCTTTGCTGCTTAAGACATGACTTTTCGATACCCTGATCATCCCCATCGCAATTTACTCATGTGAAACATGGGCGCTGAAGGTGGAAGGCCTCTGCCGCATCGCCGGGATCACTTACCTTGATAGAATCTCAAATGTCAAACTTCTCGAGCGCCTTAAAATACAACAAACAATTCTGATGAAGATCCAGGTCCAGCAACTTTGATGGCTCAGTCACGTACATCGGATGAGTCATTCCCGTCTCCCGAAAATCGCCTTCGAAGGCCAAATTCACGGTTCTCGTCCTCGTGGTCGTCCCCCAAAAATGTGGAAGAAAAACTTTGCACCTCACTGCCTCTCGGACCTTCTTTACCTAGCAGAAGACCGTGAAGCATACAAAAGGCACATCCACGCCATTACGAAGAAAAAGACCCCAAGACGACCTTCAAGGACGGAGGGGACTTAAGTCAAGTAAGTCAAGTCAAGTGTCGTTTGTAAGACTCCATGGCATTTATTATAAGTAACCCAGAATTAGAATAAGATCTTCAAACCTCTGCACTTGCCAGGCATACCAATTGGAGGGGGAGAACTAACCACTAGAGCCTTAAAAATACCTTCCCCTTTGTATTTTGTTTAAAAAATAATTACTAGAACATTACTCAATAAGGTTTTTCTTGTGTGAATTAGGGTATGGGGGGTACGCATTGCCGTGGGGGAGTTTTCTATAGGCGAGGGGATGCACCGGACATCATTTTTGTTTCTAAAATCCTCTTTACCGATCAAAGCTCCGTACCCTGGTTTTAAAACTCAAAACAGAGTAAGTCTTATAATGGCTGGTACTTGATTAATAATTATTAGGTCAATCTTTAGTGCATTGTTAAACCTAACCCCTACAGCTTAAAAAATGCCTTCTTTTAAACAAATTACTTTAAAACAAATATAGTTTAAAAAAATATTTTGTTATTATACTTTATTATATATTTTATCAAACTTAAAACGAAATACAAAGGAAAATACTTTAACAAAATAATTTTTTGAACAAAAATACTTTATGTTTTAGAAAACTACATAATAGCACAAAAACTTGTTTCTTATATGAATCAGGGTATGGGGTACGTGTTTCGGAAGGGAGAATTTTCAGGGGGAGAGATGATACGCCGGACAACTTTTTTCTGTTTAAAATTCACTTCACCGAGCTAGGTACTTCAATCAAACAGTTCCTGGTAACGAACTGTAATTAAGGGTCGACCCGGCTCAATAGTAACCGAAACTCGGAATTTGGATACCAGTAGATACATCAAAAGAATGGAATTTTTATGCTGATTTCAAATATATAAGTTTCACCAAGTTTAGTCTTACCCATCAAAAGTTAGGAGCCTAAAAATATTTGCCTTATTCTAAAAAAAAGGGGGAAAAACTCCCTAAAAGTGATAAAATCTTAACGAAAATCAAACCATCAGATTCAGAGTAACAGAAAACTCTCCTGTGGATGTTTCAAGGTCCTATCTGCGAAAATGTGGAATTTTGTATTTTTTTTACCAGAAGAAAGATCATGGATGCGTGTTTATTTGTTTGTTTTTTATTCCCAGGGGTGATCGTATCGATGCCGTAGTCCTAGAATATCGTAAGAGGAATCATTTGAAGGGAAATTAAAATTCTAGTGCCCTTTTTAAGTGACCAAAAAAATTTGGAGGACAATTTGGCCACCTCCCACGCTCATTTTGTTCCCGAAGTCACCCCATCAAAATTTTTAGATAGCCATTTTGTTCAGCATAGTCGAAAATTTAACAAATATGTCTTTGAGGATGACTTAATCCCCCACAGTTCCCGGGGAAAGGGCTGCAAGTTATGAACTTTGCCCATTTTTTACATGTATTATTGGTTATTGGGAAGTATAAAAAACGTTTTCAGGAGGGATTTTTTCTGGTGGGGGGGGGGGTTGAAAAGGGGGTTAAGTGGAAGGATAGTTCCATGGAGGATGTTTCCTTGGGAGAAGAGACATCATAGGCAGTAAACATCTGCCATCTGCCTAAGAAAAGAACGATGTGGGCACAATGTGTTTTTTCTCCACCCGGGCACTTCGTATCAAATATGTGGGAGGATTTTTCCATGCAGAAAGTTTTCATGGGAAAAGGGACATTGCTATAAAGGGGGTGCCGGATTTCCGAGCATTATTTAAAAAACGATCAGAAATTTAAAAAAAAAATCAATTGAAAGTAAGGAGCGACATTAAAACTTAAAACGAACAGAAATTATTCCATATATTAAAGGGGCTGTCCTCTCCTTAACGTCTCGCTCTTTACGCTAAAGTTTGACTCTTTCTCATAACTCTACTTTTTAAAACAATAAAGTTAGGTTAGGCTAAGTTGTTTAAGTTAGGTTAGGTTAGGTTAGCTTATCATGAGCGCTCATGATAAGCTAACCTAATCTAACCTAACTTAAACACGGAGAAATGTTTCTATTTATTTATTAATATTTATGTATACCTAACCTAACCTAACCTATGGTTTTGGAGATTAGATGAACGAGCTTGAAAAATTGTCGTTAATAATAGAAAGATGCACTCATTTTCTAATTTAGAAATTTGAGGAGTAAATCCCTAAGACAAAGGAGCTAAAATTTAATTTAAAAGTTAGCTTACGGCTCCGGAAAAAATCGGTAAAATTGTCCCTGAAAATTTCATCCCTGGAAAACCCCCCTCCACATGTAAAATCAATCCCTGTGCAAAATCCTTCCACTCGGAGATTTTTTATTTTCTTTGGAGAAAATTAGAATTGGACTGTAACTTCTTTCTTTTCTTTGAGAAAATTCAGAAGAAAACTTTTCTTCACTTCGTTGTGAAAACTCATAATTAAAGTGGAACCTTTTCTCTTCTCTGGGAAAACATTCAGAAGGGAACTTGAACTTTTCTTCACTTCTTTGAGAAAATATAGAATTAAAGCAGAACCCTTTCTCTTCTTGGAGGAAAAATTCAGAATCAAAGTATCTACAGAAAATTTAGAAGAGAACTTAAAATTTTTCATCTCTTTGAGAAAAACCAGAACTGAAGTGGAACCTTTTTATTTTCTTTGAAAAATTAGAAGAGAACTTGAACTTTTCTTCACTTCATTGAGAAAATTTAGAATTCAAGTGGAACTTTTTATCTTCATAGCAAATATTCACTTCTAAGGTATAACTTTTTCTATCTTCTACGGGAAAATTTAGAATGGAACTTTAATTTCTTATGTCTTTGGGGAAACAAGAACTGAAGTGGAAGCTTTTTTTTCTCTGGTGAAATTAGAATTGAAGTGTGTTCTTTGGTAAAATTCAGAATCGAAGTGGAACTTTTCTATCTTATATGAAAAAATTTGGAACAGTATTTTAAATTTTTCATCTCTTTGAGAAAGATCTGAACTGAAGTGGAAAATTTTTATTTTCCCTGGAAAAATAGAATTGATCAATAACTTATTTCTTTTCATTGAGAAAGTTCAGAAGAGATGTTTAACTTTTCTTCACTTCGTAGAGAAAATTTAGAATTCAAGTGGAACTTTTTATCTTCATAGCAAATATTCACAACTATGGTATAGCTTTTTCTATCTTCTATGGAAAAATTTAGAATAGAACTTTAAATTTCTTTGTGTCTTTGTGAAATTAAAAACTGAAGTTGAAGATTTTTATTTTCTCTGGAGAAATTAGAATTGAATTGTGTTCTTTGGTAAAATTCAGAAGAGAACTTGAATTTTTCTATCCTCTATGAAAAATTTAGAACATTATTTTAAATTTTTTCATCTGTTTGAGAAAAATCTGAAGTGAAGTGGAAAATTTTTATATTATTTTGGAAAAATAGAATTGATCAATAACTTATTTCTTTTTCATTGAGAAAATTCAGAAGAGAACTTGCTTTTCTTCACTTCGTTGAGAAAATTTAAAATTGAAGTCGGACTTTTTATCTTCATAGCAAACATTCACAACTATGCTATAGCTTTTTCTATCTACTACGGAAAAATTTAGAATAGAACTTTAAATTTCTTTATGTCTTGGTGACCTTAAAACTAAAGTGGGAGATTTTTATTTTCTCTGGAGAAATTAGAATTGAATTGTGTTCTTTGGTAAAATTCAGAAGAGAACTTGAACTTTTCTATCTTCTATGAAAAATTTGGAATATTATTTTAAATTTTTTCATCTCTTTGAGTAAAATCTGAACTGAAGTGGAAAATTTTTATATTATTTGGAAAAATAGAATTGATCAATAATTTATTTCTTTTTCATTGAAAAAATTCAGAATAGAAGTGGAACTTTTCTTCACTTCGTTTATAAAATTTAGAATGGAACTTCAAATTTCCTTGTGTCTTTGTGAAATTAAAAACTGAAGTGGAAGATTTTTATTTTCTCTGGAGAAATGTGTTCTTTGGTAAAATTCTTTTTATATTATTTGGAAAAATAGAATTGAACAATAACTTAGTTCTTATTCATTGAGAAAATTTAGAATTAAAGTGGAACTTTTTATCTTCAAGGTAAGTATTTGCATCTAAGGTATAACTTTTTCTATCTTCTACGGTAAAATTTAGAATGGAACTTTAATTTTTGTGTCTTTGGGGAAATAAGAACTGAAGTGGAAGCTTTTTATTTTCTCTGGTGAAATTAGAATTGAAGTGTGTTCTTTGGTAAAATTCAGAAGAGAACTTGAACTTTTCTATCTTCTATGAAAAATTTGGAACATTATTTTAAATTTTTTCATCTCTTTGAGAAAGAACTGAATTGAAGTGGAAAATTTTTATATTATTTTGGAAAAATAGAATTGATCAGTAATTTATTTCTTTTTCATTGAGAAAATTCAGAATAGAACATGAACTTTTCTTCACTTCGTTGAGAAAATTTAAAATTGAAGTAGAACTTTTTATCTTCCGGGAAAATATTCAAAACTATGGTATAGCTTTTTCTATCTACTACGGAAAAATTTAGAATAGAACTTTAAATTTCTTTATGTCTTGGTGAACTTAAAACTGAAGTGGAAGATTTTTATTTTCTCTGAAGAAATTAGAATTGAATTGTGTTCTTCAGTAAAATTCAGAAGTGAAATTGGACTTTTCTATCTTCTATGAAAAATTTGGAACATTATTTTAAATTTTTTCATCTCTTTGAGAAAAATCTGAACTGAAGTTGAAAATTTTTATTTTCTTTGGAAAAATAGAATTGATCAATAACTAATTTCTTTTTCATTGAGAAAATTCAGAATAGAACTTGAAATTTTCTTCACTTCGTTGAGAAAATTTAAAATTGAAGTAGAACTTTTTATCTTCCGGGAAAATATTCACAATTATGGTATAGCTTTTTCAATCTAATACAGAAAAATTTAGAATTTTTAAAATTGGTTTAGGAAGGATATTAAGAAAAGAACTTCTTCTGAAAAGATATGATAAAGCCTTTTGAAAAGTATTGCTTGATGTTGGGGTGTGCAAAAAGTCGTAAAGTAAAGTTGTGGGTGAAAAAGATGAGTACTTCAACTTGTAAAATTGGTTTAGGAAGGACATTACGTAAAGAACTTGTTCTGAAAAGATATAATAAAGCCTTTTGAAAAGTATTGCTTGATGTTGGGGTGTGCAAAAAGTCGTGAAGTAAAGTTGTGGGTGAAAAAGATGACTACTTCAATTTGTAAAATTGGTTTAGGAGGGACATTACGTAAAGAACTTATTCTGAAAAGATATAATAAAGACTTTTGAAAAATATTGCTTGATGTTGGAGCATGCAAAAAGTCGTAAAGTAAAGTTGTGCCTGAAAAGGATGAGTACTTCAACTTTTAAAATTGGTTTAGGAATGGACATTAAGAAAGGAACTTGTTCTGAAAAGATATAATAAAGCCTTTAGAAAAGTATTGCTTGATGTTGGAATATGCAAAAAATCGTAAAGTAAAGTTGTGGGTGAAAAGGATGAGTACTTCAACTTTTAAAATTGGTGTAGGAAAGGACATTAAGAAAGGAACTTGTTCTGAAAAGATATAATAAAGCCTTTTGAAAAGTATTGCTTGATGTTGGAATATGCAAAAAAGTTTTAAAGTAAAGTCGTGGGTGAAAAAGATGAGTACTTCAACTTGTAAAATTGGTTTAGGAAGGACATTACGTAAATAACTTGTTCTGAAAAGATATAAAAAAGCCTTTTGAAAAGTATTGCTTGATGTTGGGGTATTCAAAAAGTCGTAAAGTAAAGTTGTTGTGAAAAGGATGAGTACTTCAACTTGTAAAATTGGTTTAGGAAGGACATTAAGAAAGGAACTTGTTCTGAAAAGATATTAAAAAGCCTTTTGAAAAGTATTGCTTGATGTTGGGGTATTCAAAAAGTTGTAAAGTGAAGTCGTGGCGAAGAGGATGTGTACTTCAACTTGTAAAATGAGATTTAAGAGGGGTATTAAGAAAGGAACTTGTTCTGAAAAGATATAATAAAGTCTTTTGAAAAGTATTGCTTGATGTTGTGGTGTGCAAAAATTCGTAAAGTAAAGTTGTGGGTGAAAAAGATGAGTACTTCAACTTGTAAAATTGGTTTAGGAGGGACATTACGCAAAGAACTTGTTTTGAAAAGATATAATAAAGCCTTTTGAAAAGTATTGCTTGATGTTGGGGTATTCAAAAAGCCTTAAAGTAAAGTTGTGGGTGAAAAAGATAAGTACTTCAACTTGTAAAATTGGTTTAGGAGGGATATTAAGAAAAGAACTTGTTCTGAAAAGATATAATAAAGCCTTTTGAAAAGTATTGCTGGATGTTGGGGTATTCAAAAAGTTGTAAAGTAAAGTTGTGGTGAAAAGGATGAGTACTTCAACTTGTAAAATGGGTTTAGGAAAGGACATTAAGAAAAGAATTTGTTCTGAAAAGATATAATAAAGCCTTTTGAAAAGTACTGCTTGATGTTGGAGTATGCAGAAATTCGTAAAGTAAAATTGTGGGTGAAGAAGATGAGTACTTCAACTTGTAAAATTGGTTTAGGAAGGACATTACGTATAGAACTTGTTATGAAAAGATATAAAAAAGCCTTTGAAAGTATTGCATGGTGTTGGGGTATTCAAAAAGTTGTAAAGTAAAGTTATGTTGAAAAGGATGAGTACTTCAACTTGTAAAATTGGTTTAAGAAGGACATTGAGAAAGGAACTTGTTCTGAAAAGATATAAAAAAGCCTTTTGAAAAGTATTGCTGGATGTTGGGGTATTCAAAAAGTTGTAAAGTAAAGTTGTGGTGAAAAGGATGAGTACTTCAACTTGTAAAATGGGTTTAAGAGGGGTATTCAGAAAGGAACTTGTTCTGAAAAGATATAATAAAGCCTTTTAAAATGTGGGGGCCCCTCTCTGTCTCAAGTATGCTAAAAAAGTATTAAAAAATGGGGGTCAAAAACGTTTGGGGGCTCTTTGGGGCCTCGGGGGGCCTTTGGGGGCCTGGGGGGTGTTTTGGGGCCCAGGGGCCCGGGGGGCCTTTAGGGGCTCGGGGGCCCTTTGGGGGCTCGCGGGACCGGGGGCCCATTGGGGGCCCGGGGGGCCATTGGGGGCCGGGGGGTTTCTTCGGGGTTGGGATAGAGGGGTCGGGGTCCTTTGGGGCTGGGGTGGGAGGGTTGTTGGGGTAGGGGACCTCACAAGACTGTTCAAATGGAACTTGTGTATTATAATGACCACAGAGTTTCACCCTCAAATCATCTTCTAAATCATCTTCTAAAATCATCTTCTAAAATGCCTCAAACGGTTTCGCTTCAATCATCTTCTAAAATGTCTCAAACGGTTTCACCCAAATAATCCCTAAACGTAATTTCTGCGTGTTCCTTTTGTTTTGGCATCCCTTTGCTGTCACATTTGAAATTCCCAGGAATCCCTTTCCCGCGTTAATCTCTTCATCTCTAAGATGTTCCTAGCTACGCTATTATGGTTTCGATAGAATATCAATTTATCACTCTGACCTAAAGATCAGAGAAGCCGTATTTAAAAAAAGGATTTTTCTATCTCTTTAGACTCCCGCATAATTCCAAGATAACAAGTGATGTCATTTCTAATTCCTGACACTAAAGATCAAAGAAGCCATATTTAAAAATAGAATATTAATTTATCTCTGTCACGTAAGATCTGAGAAGCCATATTTAAAAATAGAATTTCTATCTCTTTAGAATCCCGTATAATTCCTATGAAACAAGTGATGCCATTTCTAATTCCCCTTTCGTAGATCAATAATTCCCCTCGATTATGCAAATCAATTTCTCAGAAATTCTGTCCCCTTCTTTTATGTAATCAATTTCTCGGAAATCCTCTCCCCACCGATTATGTAAATCAATTTCTCGGAAATCCACTTCCCCCTCGGTTACGCAATCAATTTCTCGGAAATCCACTTCCCCCTCGAGTTCTAGATCAATACATCTCTCCCCACCGTCAATGCGCATGTGCAAACGTCACCCAAGTGTCATTACACAATCACGAACAACAACAAATCAATTGACCTTGACCTCATTAGACTCGATCGATAATCCTTGAATAAATTATGTCCCGTCGGCGTTAGACTCAATTGTAGATGGCAGCAGCCATCTAGTTCCGGACCTCCTGATAGCTTCCTACTAACATTTCAACATTCTGCATATAGTTAAAAATACTTTTAACGCTAAATTTTTCTGTACTTTAAGAAAGGTCCTTATTATTAAATTTAAACGACCCTTATGCTTCAGAAATTATTACGTATATAAGGGGTTCGCCCCCTTGTCAATACCTCGTTCTTTACGCTAAAGTTTTTTTTATAGCAATTTCATAAGAGCTATTTATTCTAATTAAACCCTTTGTAATTCAGGGGTCATTCTTAAAATATTGTAAGAAGATTCAAACATTAGCATAAAGAGCGAGGTATTGACGAGGGGGATGAACCCCCTCATATACTTAATAAAAATATACGAATATAGAATTTCGTTACGTAAGCTAATTCGTAAGTTACGTATATTTATTACTAATAAAAACGTTCACAAAATGAAATTAAAAGTTTTAGTGCCCATTTTAAGGAACCCAAAAAAATTGGAGAGCAACTAGGCACTCTCCCTCGGCCTTTTTTTCTTAAATTCGTACGATCAAAATTTTGAGAAAGCCATTTAGCAAAAAAAGAAAAAGTTAATATGCAAATTTCGTTTTAATTATTCATATACGTTTAGCTAATTTCAAAACCTGTATTAATTCAAAAACGTTCAGAAATTAAATTGAAAAAACAAGTTTTTTTAAGAGAAAGTAAGGAGTGGCATTAAAACTTAAAACGAACAGAAATTATTCCATATATGAAGGGGGTTGCCTCCTCCTCACCTCGCTCTTTATGCTGAACTTTTTTAATACTTTTGAAAAAAGCTTCTCTTTTTTCAAATTAAACGAACATAGTGTTTCAGAAACCGTTCTTAGAGAATCGGGAGAAAATTCAAACTTTAGCGGAAAGAGCGAACTTTGAACTTTGACTTTATTCAATATAAACACACAAATAAAACACAACTCCAGGGACTGATCAATGATCCCTATGGCCTAAAAGCGAGGTGTTGAGAAGGAGGCAACCCCCTTCATATATGGAATAATTTCTGTTCGTTTTTTTAATGTCGTTCCTTACTTCCTAATAAAAAAAAAACTTGTTTTTTTTATTTAATCAAGTACAAGCACAAAGTTGTTAACATTGGTAAAACAGCTAGTTTTTTTACGTGACCTCTCTCGTCAGTAATAATAATTATTGGTAATAATGAAATTTTTTATTGCCACATCATGCGAATTTTGACCAAGAAAACATTTTTAGTCAAAGAATATCCACGGTTAAACCAAAACGTAAAAGCCCCTCTAGCATCTGTAATCAGTGGTTAAGTCTGTCCTTTTTGTTTATGTAAAACACACAAAAACATATAAGATTCTCGCTTAAAAACGTATAATCACCTTCTTTGTCATACATAATTACATGTCAACCTTGTCGGTATTGGTAAAACTGCAAATATAGTTTTTTATTTCATCACTGAAGAAGGTAAAAGTTGGTCGACTGGAACACTCTCTGCACATGTTACTGTGACTTAAATTTTTTTTCTTACATGATATTGTATTAACAATATGGAGGTCAAGTGCCCAGCTTTAGTGATTGATTGCACAAATTGGCAGAAAACTGTTTACTTCTTTACAATTCGTGACGAATATAACCCAAAAATGTGAAATGACAGGATTAGAACTGGTATTTTTCTATGCGGTTTAATCACCTTGACATTTCATTTTCACACAAAATGCTTTACGGGATTTTATAGGGTTATACGCAAAATCATAGACGAGTCAATTACCGGATGGGATTTTGCAAGTTTCTTGCGCTTTTTGTACTCTGCCTTCGATAAACAGTGGCGGATCCAGGGGGCCCTGGGCCCCAAAAAAATTTTCTGATGCCCTCCTTCCCTATCCTTTTTTTCACTCTTTTTTTTAGATTAAATTTGTCAATTTGGTCAATTATTGGCCTTTGTAACATTGGACCCCCGAAGATTTTGCTCATTGGCGCCCTTGTCACATTGGCCCCCTTCAAGATTTTGCTCTAGATCCGCCCCTGTCAATAAAAGCGCAAAGTTTTAGTGACAGATTTAGAGAAGATTTAGTGACAAGCCTAGCTTGGGTTTCATTCTATATTTAGTTTTAATCCGATTTTCTATATTATTAATTGATTTTGACTCATTTGCTTCTTTTTAATATGATATAACTTGATTTAAAATAATACATCTTTGGGAAAAACCTCATAAAATATTTTCAAAATAATTCAAAAAGATTATGCACTGGTCAAATCTAACACTAATGATCCATTGATTACTTTGTGTGTAGCTATCAATGACAGAAACGATTGCAACTTCATGTATACTGGATGTTTGACAAGGGACAGTCATGAGGCAGTAAAGAGATAGGGGGTGGGATAAATCCCAGTTAAAATATCTAAGATAATAAATTTAATCCCTATAAAGCATAACCCAAATTTTAGTGTGAAGGTTGGAGAAGGACCTTAAACGGTCAGCGGCTCTGCTCACAAATTGGATACTTTCTGTTTATTTTAAGTGTGAACGTCATTCTCTACTTTAATTATAAAGCTATATGTATGATTTTTCAATCTACAAGTAAGAGACTTTAGATCACAGCCAAAATCGGCAGAAAATAAGAGCCAGAGTCACACCCAAAATCGGCCGCCAAAATCGGCGGCCAAAATCGGCCGCGAAGAGTCACGCCAAAATCGCCAGAAAGTAAGAGAATTTTGTTTTTCGTTTTTATTATGGTTTTCATAACTACGGTCCACCCCAAACATGAAGAGGCCACATCGTTCTTTTCCAAGTGATCCCAATTGGGGGCTTCTATGACAGGTTGGTGGAAATCATTCAACAAAGCCCAGTCAACGGCTACAGTTTACGGCATTGAGTTTTCTTATACATTAATTGAAAAAACTTTTTCCACAAAATAAGTTTTTCAAAGAAAAGTAAAGAACTCCATTAAACAAAAAATGAGCAAAAATAAAATCAAATAATCTACCAGGCGTGAAACTACCACAAATCAGCATTGATAAATAAATGAAACCCAAAACGAACAGAAATTACAATAATTAACCGAGTCCAACTCAAAATGAGCAGAAATTAACATATGTTGGGTGCAAAACCCCTATGCCTTCCTAAGGCCAGAACAAAATTTGCACTTTACTGAAAAAAATATAAATGTTTTTACTTTTATAACTTTAATAAATCAAATAATATTAACATTTTGATTACTAAATATCAGTATATGCGTATTAAAATGACAACATTCAAGTTTCTACGACAAAAATTTCAGTAAAAACCTTATATGCCTCCAGGACATAACTTATAATCCTTGCCCTGAGGGTTGTGGGGGAGTGTCCACCTCGAAAATATGTTTTTTATCTGGAAATCAACTACGCTGGACAAAATGGCTATCTCATAATTTTTATTGGATGTGTTTGAGGGAATGATGGGTGTGGGGGGGACTAGTTGCCCTCCAATCACTTTTGACTATTAAAAAGGGCACTATCCCTTTGAATTTCCAATCGAATGAGCTTTTTTTGAAGTTTCTACGACAACGCCTTCTTTAAAAAACTTTATATGCCCCCAGGGCATAACTTACAACCCTTGCCCTGAAGACTGTGGGGGGATTATCCTGCTCAAAGGTATAATTTCCTGAACTTTGAACTGCCTGTAACAAAATGGCTATCTTAAAATCTTTATTGGATGTGTTAGGGGAAATGGTGGGCGCGGAAGGGGTGTTAGTTGCTTTCCAATCACTTTCGACTATGAAAAAGGGAACTAGGCATTTCAATTTCCATTCGAATGAGCCCTTTTTAAGTTTCTACGACAACGCTTTATATAAAAACCTTAAATGCCCCCTGGGCATAATTTACAACCCTTGCCCTGAGGGCTGTGGGGGTTGTCATCCTCAAAGACCTAATTTCCAGAACTTAAAACTACGTTGAATAAAATGGCTATCTCAAAGTTTTGATTAGATGTGTTTGGGGAAAAGGTGGACGTGAGAGGCGAGTTAGTTGCCCTCTAATCACTTTCGACTATTTAAAAGGGTACTAGCCCTTTGAATTTCCAATCGAATGAGCCTTTTTTAAAGTTTCTACGACAACGCCTTCTATAAAAAACTTTATATGCCCCCAGGGCATAACTTACAACCCTTGCCCTAAGGGCTTGCCTTAAGGGGGACTGTCCTCAAAAACAAAATTTTTATCTAGAAATCAACTACGCTGAACAAAATGGCTATCTCAAAATTTTGATTGGATGTGTTTCGGGAAATGGTGGGCGTGGAAGGGGTGTTAGTCAACTTCCAATCACTTTTGACTATTAAAAAGGGCACAAGCCACTCCAATCTCCAATAGAATGAGCGCTTTTCGAAGTGCCCTGCTCTAAAGGAAAAAATTAATAAATAAGACATTGTGCTAACATCGTTCTTATATGCCCCCAGGGCATAACTTACAACCCTTGCACTGAGGGCTCTGAGGGGGTTATCATCCTAAAAGACCTAATTTCCAGAACGTTCAACTACGTTGAACAAAATGGATATCTCAAAATTTTGATTGGATGTGTTTTGGAAAATGGTGGGTGAGAGAGGGGCGTTAGTCGCTATCCAATCACTTTCAACTATTAAAAAAGGCAATAACCCTTTCAATTTCCAATTGAATGAGCCCTTTTGAACTTTCTACGACAACGCTTTCAATAATCACTTCGGCGAGACCATAGTTTCCGAAGCAGAAATTCAAATTGAGAGTGTTTTAAGCCAACATAGGCTGACTGAGTCACAACAAGAATGCCTGACGACTATTTAATGTGTGACTTTTCGTTTTTAACTAATTTATCCCTTTTTAATGACACTGCTTTTAATTATCCCGATATAGAAAGTAATCAGCATGCCAACCCTATAAGCAGCCCCCCCTGGTACCTTAACACACGCTAGTTCAACATCCGAAGCATCCGGGATAAGTGGCTCAAGTTTAAAGATTAAATCAAACATTTCGTGGTAACGTGATGTAAGTAAGGCGCGACCCGGCTCAATGGTAACCGAAACTCTAAAAAACGGAATTTTGATACCAATAGATACATCAAAAGAATCAGATTTTAATTCTGATTTCAAATATATAAGTTTCATCAAGTTTAATCTTACCTATCAAAAGTTACGCGCCTGAGAAAATTTGGCTGATTTTCGAAAAAAGGGGGAAAGACCACCTAAAAGTTATAGAACCTTAATGAAAATCACACCATCATATTCGTATCATAGAACCCTGCTGTAGAGGTTTCAAGCTCCTATGTGGAATTTTCAATTTTCTGCCAGAAGAAAGATCACGGATGCGTGTTTATTTTTTTTTTTATTTATTTTTCTTATTTTTATTTTTTTTTCTTTTCTTTTCCCCAGGGGTGATCGTATCGACCCAGTGGTCCTAGAATATCGTGGGAGGGCTCATTGGAACGGAAATTAAAAGTTCTAGTGCCCTTTTTAAGTGACCAAAAAAATGGAGGGCAACTAGGCCCCCTCCAACGCTCATTTTTTTCCCAAAGTCACCCGATCAAAATTTTGAGATAGCCATTTTGTTCAGCATGGTCGAAAATATTGTAACTGTGTCTTTTAGGATGACTTAATCCCTCGAAGCCCCCAGGGGGAGGGCTGAAAGTTATGAACTTTACCCAATGTTAACATGTAGTATTGGTTATTGGGACCCGGCTCAATGGTAACCGAAACTCTAGAAAACGGTATTTTGATACAAATTGATACATCAAAAGAATCTGATTTTAATGTTGATTTCAAATATATAAGTTTCATCAAGTTTAATTCTACCCATCAAAAGTTACGCGCCTGAGAAAATTTGGCTGATTTTCTAAAAAAGGGGGAAAGACCCCTAAAAATTATAGAACCTTAATGAAAATCACACCATCATATTCCGCGTATCAGAGAACCCTACTGTAGAGATTTCAAGCTCCTATCTACAAAAATGTGGAATTTTGCATTTTTTGCCAGAAGAAAGATCACGGGTGCGTAGTCCCCGAAGCCGCGCCACGCCGAAATGACGGCGGCGAATGTGTGATTCAGTATCGGCGGCGGCGCGCCGCCAGGCGCGCCGAAATTTTTTTGGCGGCGCGCCGCCGATTTTAGACCGGCGGCGCGCCACGGCGCGCCGATTTTTCTAATAAAAAATAATAATAAAAATTCCACTTCACCAAGCACGTTCAACCTCGATTTTAGTAAGTATTTTTAAATGGTTGGCTAAAAACATACAAGAACAATATGACAAAACAAGAATTTTTTGGGCCGTGCGGAAAGTGTTTATGTTCACCGTCGATCAGACCAAGTAGAATTCTCATTTTTAGCCACTAGACCCAGGGAAACCTATGTTGTTAAAGGAAGTGAAAAAACAAAAGAAAAACAAATAACAACATCGAAAAAACACTGTATACAAATCAGATACCATGGCTTAACAACACCAACAATTTTAAATCAGCGGTTACATCACTTCAGTTACAATTGATGTAACAAAAGTCAGTTTGTTCACTCTGCCTGGAGCCATTGATCTTTTTGCAGTCACTATCAGTCCTGTCGTGCTAAAAAGCCGTTTAGCTGGGGCACATGTGGCCGATACAGCCAGAACTTGACGAGCGTAAACTGCCACTCGCGGGATCTGATACTAGTACTGGACCTTGGGGTCCCACAGAATGCCGCAAATGGGCTTCTTCTTTGTATCTGCTGAAATAAGTTGTTTTATAAGGGAGAACAAACCTGCACCTTCACCATAGGGCTCCTGCGCACTACACTACAGGAGGAACTAAACTGCACCTTTACCCTCTTTTCTTATCAACACGGAATAACCCTCCGAAATTCTTTTCTGAAAGAAGTGGTCAATATATAACGTTTCAAGTCAAAGTTTAAGGCTACTTCAACTTCAGTGTGCTCTGCTAACTGTGCAAAAAAATGTAATTCATTTCTATAGATATATTTCTATTCTAGCTCTAGATAATCTACCAAGCGGGAAACTACCGCAAATCAGCATCTATAAATAAATGAAACCCAAAACGAACAAAAATAACAATAAATAACTGAGTCAAACTCAAAACGAGCAGAAATTAACATAAGTTGGGCTCAAAACCCCCTATGCCTTCCCAAGGCCAGAACATAATTTTCACTTTACTGAAAAAATATAAATGTTTTTACTTTTATAACTTTAATAAATCAAATAAAATTAACATTTTGATTACTAAATATCAGTATATGTATATTAAACTGACAATGCATATTCATTTGAATTTTTGTCAGTGAAGTACAAATTATGTTCTGGCCTTGGGAAGGCATAGGGGTTTTGAGCCCAACTTATGTTAATTTCTGCTCGTTTTGAGTTTGACTCGGTTATTTATTGTAATTTCTGTTCGTTTTGAGTTTCATTTATTTATCGATGCTGATTTGTGGTAGTTTCACGCTTGGTAGATTATTTGACTTTAATTTTGCTCATTTTTGGTTTAATGGAGTTCTTTACTTTTCTTTGAAAAAACTTATTTTTTGGAAACAGTTTTTTTAATTAATTTCTGTTCGTTTTATATTGACATAGTCTTTTCAGGGAAAAAGAAAATCATACTTTAAATCTTTTCGTTTTTGTAAGAATTTATAGTTTGGCCTGCTATTTGTATGCTGGAAAACAATTTTCAGCAAAATTTAACAACATAGACCCTTATAAAAATCTGGACACAAATAATAGTGTTTAATTTAGTTTCATACCTCCTCTAGTTGAATTGAAATGGAAAACTTGATAACATTCGCAAAAAAATTTGTTTACTTTCTTTGATAGCTTGGATACACTTACGCTATTTTGGTTTGGTCAAATTTTAAGAGCAGAAGAAGCCCTGAAAGTTTGAACATAATACCCTCAGTCGTTCTTGGGATACTGCTGAGATGCCTTATTGGGAATTAGCATAAACACAGTGCATTTTGATTTAATCTTAAGGCAACATTTACTTTTTAAACATAAAGGCAAATGGGAGGGTGGGCGTGGGAGGGGGATTAGTTTCCCTCCAATCACTTTCGACTATTAAAAAGGACATCAGCCTTTTCTATTTTCAATCGAATGAGCCGTTTTCGAAGTTCCTACGACAACTTCTTCGATACGAAGTGCCCTGGTCTAAACAACAACAACAACAAAAAATGATACATTATACCCACATCGATCTCTACTATAAAAATGTCAAGCCTTCCAATCACTTTCGATTATTAAAAAGGGCACTAGGCTTTTCGATTTCCAAACTAATGATCCCTTTTTGAATTTCTACGACAACGCTTTCTATAAACACCGTATATGCCCCCAGGGCATGAATTACAACCCTTACCCTAAGGGCTGTGAGGGTGGTTGTCATCCTCTAAGACCTAATTTCCAGAACTTTCAACTAAAACAAAATGGCTATCTCAAAATTTTGATTGTATGTGTTTCGGGAAATGGTGGGCGTGGAAGGGGTGTTAGTTGCCTTCCAATCATTTTCGACTATTAAAAAGGGCACAAGACACTCCAATCTCTAATTGAATGAGCCCTTTTCAAAGTTTCTACGACAACTTCTTCGATATGAAATGCCCTGGTCTAAAGGAAAAAATAATAAATAATACATTGTGCCAACATCGTTCTTATATACCTCCAGGGCATAACTACAAAACCCTTGCCCTAAGGGTTGTGGGGGAGTAACCTCCTCAAAAAACATATTTTCTCTCTGGAAATCAGTTACTCTGAACAAAATGGCTATCTTAAAATTTTGATTGGATGTGTCTGGGGAAAGGGTGGGCGTGGAAGGGGTGTTAGCTGCCTTCCAATCACTTTCGACTATTAAAAAGGGCACTAGTTATTCCAATTTCCAATCAAATGAGCCCTTTTTGAAGTTTCTACTACAACTCCTTCGATAAGAATTGCCCTGGTATGGAAAACAAAAAAAAAATAAATAATACATTGTGCCAACATTGTTCTTTACTTAGACATCTCGATTGCGCTGCCTATGACAACATCCTGAATTGCCTAATGCTCTTTTACCTACCTCTTTTCATCCGAAAAATCAGAAAGAAGAATGAACAGAATTTTAAAGTGGAAGGTAGAATTTTTGTTTCAATAAAAATTTCTTCTTCTCCTTCCTATGAACCGATATACATGGCGAGCCCAAGATGACAGTATTTATTTTTAAGAAACAGATTAGCCGGGATGACGGTTGAAGCCCGGAGGTCGATAACAATAACCAAAAAAGAGAAAAAAAACGGCGGCGTATTAGTGACACCGCCGCCGATAGAATCAGCGGCGGCGTCAGCGCGCTGATGCAAGCTCGGCGGTGCGCCGCCGTTTTTTTTTCGGCGGCGCGCCGCCGATTTTCGGAGCGGCTTCGGGGTCTACGGGTGCGTGTTTATTTGTTTTTTTTTTTTCCAGGGGTGATCGTATCGACCCAGTGGTCCTAGAATATCGTGGGAGGGCTCATTGGAATGGAAATTAAAAGTTCTAGTGCCCTTTTTAAGTGACCAAAAAAATGGAGGGCAACTAGGCCCCCTCCCACGCTCATTTTTTCCCAAAGTCACCTGATCAAAATTTTGAGATTTGTTCAGAATGTTCGAAAATATTATAAGTATGTCTTTTAGGATGACTTAATCCCCCGAAGTTCCCGGGAGGAGGGCTGAAAGTTATTAACTTTACCCAATGTTAACATATAGTATTGGTTATTGGGAAGTATACAGTACAGACGTTTTCAGGGGAGATTTTTCCTGGTAGTGGGGGGGGGGTGTCGGGGGTTATGTGGAAGGATCTTTCCATGAAGGAAGTTTTCATGGGGGACGGGATATTGCTATGAAGGGGACGCCGGATTTCCCAGCATTATTTAAAAAAAGATCAGAAATTAAATATAAAAAAAACAAGTTTTTCAACTGCAACAGCAGCAACATCAAAACTTTAAACGAACAGAAAATAATACATATATGATTGGGTTCACCCCCTAGTCAATACCTCACTCTTTAAGCCAAAGATTTTTTTAGTACTTTCATAAGAGCTATTTATTCTAATTAACGGCCTTTGTGATTAAGCGGTCAGTTTTAAAGAATTGGAACAAAATTCGAACTTTCGCTTAAAGAGCAAGGTATTGACTAGGGGGCGGACCCCCTAATATACGTATTAAAAATATATGAATATAGAAGTTCGTTACGTAAATTAATTCGTAAGTTACGTATATTTATTACTAATAAAAACGTACGTAAATAAAATGAAACAAGTTTCGAGAAAGCCATTTAACCAAATAAAAGTATATTAATATGAAAATTTTGTTTTAATTATTCATGTACTGTGATCCAAGATCAAAACCTGCATTTCTTCAAAAACGTTCAAAAATTAAATAAAAAAAACAAGTTTTTTTAACTGAAAGTAAGGAGCGACATTAAAACTTAAAACGAACAGAAATTATTCCGTACATTAATGGGCTGTCCCCTCCTCAACGCCTTGCTCTTTACGCTAAAGGTTGACTATCTCACAACTCTATTTTTTTTAAACAATAAAAAACTTTTGGTCACACTTGTCGATAAAATCAAAATTACGCATGTCTACAGCGCCAATTACGTTTGCCGTTCGTAATTTCTCGAGTTGAACATTGTTCAACTTTCAAACATAAATTTCTTGACTGACCAATCAGAGTCAAGGTTATTTTTTACCTTGACTCTTTACCAACATTATTTACCAACATTATTTTTTTTTCGTCAGTATTTTGTACCAAGAAGGGTTTCAAATGTAGGCATTCACGGAGAATCACAGGCTCAAGATCGTCGAGATAAGAATTCAATGGTGTGCGTGTAACTGAACCACCTTGTAACTGAACCCCCCTGTAACTGAACCCCCTATAAGCCCAATATATCAAACAACCTATGTTTTTTTTTAAACGACCTTGACTTGTATTTTTTTTAAATAGACTGACGCTATAAATAAAAAAGGAATTTTTTAAATATTCTTTTAATAAAAATGCGAATTAAGATACAGATATATTCAAGGGTATTATTCAAGGGTATATTCAAGGGTATTTACAGGATGATGGTCCAGGTGTCTTCTGCTCTACTGGAGTCCAAAAATTGCACAGATTTCCAATCGCAAGATAAAAACCTCCTCCTTATCCGCCCTGAATTTTGCAGTGAAAGTATTAGTTATTTCTTTCAAAAACATACGGCTGATTTTCGGCTGATAGAACTTTTTGAGTGAACATTCAAATTTTGCCCAAAAGTTAAATTGTATGGCAACATTTTAGCCAAAAATTTAGAAAATTATGTTAATATTCGCGCAATAACCCATAGCAAAACTGTGACAATTAAAAACGAGCAGAATCAACTTAAAAATGTTACCGAAAATAGTTTCATTAAAAAATAAGACCCGAAAAATTTTAAACAGAAACAAGCAAATATAATTCTAAATAATAAGTAAATAGTCATAATAAAATAAATAGTCGAACAAAATATAGTAAGTCAAACTGAAAATGACAGAAATTATGGATAAACAAAACTTAAAACTCACATAAAAGCCAACACACCCGTAATAACGGGCTCTGGGGGTATCCATATTTCAAATTCTTTCTGTTACTCTTTATATTCTGGTATTGCTTGTTTCTCTCACTTAAAAACAAAACGCAGACGGTGGAACAGAGGGGGGGGGGGGATTTGGTCTCTTTCGAGCAAAATCCCTAGTTCTGTAAGATTAATTCTATTCGTTGGCATATTTTACATCTTATTGGAGATTTTTTCACTTCTAGAGAGAAGTGCACCCTCCCCTTCCACCAAGTTAATGAGATTCAATCTATACTTGCGGGATAGGTTATTATTATGCAGATCTTTTCGAAACTAGTTAAAATATTGACGTGGAAAACATGAATTGAGAGTCTTTTTATGCCACTGGTAGCAACGGCGAAAAAATTGCTTATATAGTTCAAGGGCTTGGTGTTTGTTCAAACTGAGGGACTGCTCACTGTTCACCATTTAGTGTACGTACTCGAGCGTCACTTGCTCCACCACGCGTAGCCACTTTCCACCATGGGCTTGTTGACTTACTGCCATGCAATGCCCCTTCTTGCATCGCTTATAGCTAAGTTTTACCATGCGTGGCACAAGCCACATGGTGAACACAATTTTTGAAAGTGGACAGTCCCTATGTCAAAACCAAACACTATTTTAAGCTTTAAACTTGTTTAATGTGTATTTAGTTCAACGATTTCTCAAGAGGATTCTATACCATAAATTTAAAGGATCCCCGTACGTCGCTGATCATAAACTTTTTTAGTTTGTGCGCTCAAACTTCTTAAAACTGATTCGGCGGTCTTGCCTTAACTTGTAAAGCTTGGATAAAAGATTTGAATAAACTACAGAAAACTAAAGGGCGACGCCTAATCTCTCAGAAATCTTAGAAAAGCCACTTAACTTCTCCTGTTTTGTGCCGGAGATAGAGATATTCAGTTTTAATGAAACTGACATCATTAGAAAGTGCTAAATCTTTTTTCGATTAAACGGAACAGAATTTCTACTAAGTTCAAGAAAGGGTAGTCCTTACAAATTTTCTAGTATACCTGCTAGGAAAGCGCCAAATGTCAGCTCAATGGAAATATTAGCTGAACAATTTTCCAGCATTGGGAGTTGCTACCCAATGCTACCCAAATTTAATTGAAAAGGTTGCCGACAAAGGAGACATAAAATTTCTTTATCCAAAAAAACAAATTTCACAATAAAATCACAGCTTCTCGATAGTTATCGATGGCGGCTAGCTGTCCACGGGCCCTTTGTTTTTTGGCCCGTCAGCTGACGCTGAGCCACGCAAAAATAATCTTAAGTATCGAATCCTTTTAGATATTGTTTTAGATATTTGGTAAAAGAGATTTTCTGCGACAATCTTTGATCAAAACGTCTTTACTGTAAAGCAGGGCCGTATCCAGGATTTTTTTTGAGGGGGGGGGGGGTACTAAAAACTTCCAAAACGCATAAAAATTTGATTATATTCTTTTTTATGTTTTTACGAGCCGAACAAAAATTTTTTTTTGGGGGGGGGGAGGAGTTCAAACCCCTTAAGCCACCGGGATACGGCCTCGCCGTAAAGACAAGTTTTGCTTTTTGGCTGGTAGGGCTAACTAAAAAAAAGTCTGGCTATAAAGCGCCGTGTAGTTCTAGCTAGTGGACTACAAAGCTTTAGCTAAATAGATTTTCGTGCTAGTAGATTCTTGCGTTCGACTTTGCCGTGCAAATTTTGGCACTGTAAAACTTGCACTGATGAAAAAATTTACACTGCAAAAGACTTTGCAGTGCAAAAGTTACAGTGCAAATTTTGGCACTGCAAAAATTGCACTGATGAAAAATTTGCACTGCAAAAGACTTTGCAGTGCAAAATTTGCTTTAAGTAAAGCTTACTCAGCTTGGTGAGTGAATCCACATCAATAGTGAAAACAAAACTGAGACAGTGCCACGTTAGTGCAATTTTAGCCAACTGAGTCAGTGTCGGTACTAAGTCAATGCCATGCATATATGTTTTCTTTTAAGCCTGATTTAGTAGCTACTTTCGCTTAGTACTTCGCTGCAAACAAAAGCATGGCAACAATTGCCCTAAATTGCTGAAATTACCCTTATTTACTCGGAGTTTTTAATTTTTTTTTCTATTTTTGAAAAAAAAGTATAGCTGCCTGATTTCTTCAGGTTAGTTTTAAGTTTGAATTTATAATCATCGTTAATAATCATCGAGGTCTGGTATCTGTATGGTATCTGATGGTTAAGTTTAAGAGTCAGAATAAATAAACTTGACAAGAGTTAATAAATAAATAAACTGTAATTACAGCTCTTAATTCACGAACAGGTACCCGATTGGGTAGCAGTGATAAAATTATGTGATAGATAAAGGTCTTGGCTGGACAACAAACATAAAAAGGGGTAAAAATTTCGAAAGTAGCTTTCATCAAATGTAAATTAGGAGCCTGATATAAGGAACTCCATTTTATCCTTGCAAAACCCTAAACGACCTTTGCATAACTATAATTTCATAATAAAAAAATTAAAAAAAATTCTGGGGGCAGTGGGGAGAACTAATCATTTGTGTTTCCGCAAAGGCGAGATTATAGAGAAAATTAATATTTACAATTATGAGGTTTTTGGTGCATAATTCACTAACCTTCCCGAGCTTCCAGAGGAAAGAGCTTGAACAATCTCAACTTGCACCAAAGAAGTCTAGTCTTCGGATCAGAGATGTCATGTAGTCTTTGTAGAGGAACGGGGAGGGTTAGAGCAAAGATTCTTTTTTAAAAGAAGGAGCGAGAGGAAAAGATAAACAGACTTTTAGACTGTAGTTTAACGCTAGCCTGATTGAACACTCTATTAGATATGCAGACCCCTCGCCCAGAGACCTTATGCGCAGACACATAAATAGCCTCTTTTTTGAGGATGTAACCTAAAATAATGGGTCTTTAATAAACTTAAATTTACGATGCTAAGTAATTCTTATAGTGCGTGATTAACAATTCATTGCAGCAGAAATTTAAATTATAATTATTTCTATCAGATAAAATATAAACATCCTTGCTTACAAATTGATTTCTCAAACTTTAATAACGTTTTCATGGTATCATATAAATGACCTGCAAAATAATTTATTGAATAGTTTATCTACAACTATAATTATTATTCAAAATAATAGCCTATATGCATATTCAAGCAAATATCTAAATAATATGGAATTAACCTGAGATATACACCATGAGACTTTATACTGTTTGTGATATTTTCCACAGAGGGGAGGGGGATCTTTAAGAGGGGTTTGGTTTAGGTGGCTCTGGGTAGCTGTACACATGAAAACATGAACCCTAGTCAAATCTAGAGAAATTAGGCCCCTCTAGGAATTCATATTGTCACTAAAATCTGCAGGCAGCAGGGGCGTCAACTGGGTAGAGGGGAGGGAACAGGCGGGCATTTGCCACCCTAGATTAATTTGCGCACCCCCCCTTAGATTTTGAAAAACAACTTTTTTTGTATTTTTATTGAAAAATTTCCTTTTTTGGTTTTGTCTTTGAGAAAACTAAAAAACAGCAAACTTGCTCCCTTCCCCTAGATTTTGAAAAGCAAAGTTTGTCCCTCCCACATAGATTATTGTGAATCGACACAACTGGTTTGTAGCTTCACTTGATGATATTCACACTAACATTACTTGCGTGTGTTGCATCAATTGGACAAATCTTTTTGTTACGGGGCTCACAGTGCATTGTAGCCCACAAAAAATCTTTGGAAAACTTTGTGTGGAATTTATGAAAAATATATATTGTAATCACACAGATAATTTGTCACATAGTTATCAGGTTACATTAATTGGAATGTATCAATTGAAATGCGTGGTAAATATGCGTTGTCATTTGTGAAACCGAGATTGATAGTCCAAAATCTTAGATTAATTCATTGAACAGGTTATTCAAATCTTATTTTCTGAGTCCTATTTAGCACTTTTTTTTAGAAGTTTTAGCTGCCAAGAAAACGTTTTACATCTCCTTTTAGCACTTCCATAAATAGTTGTAACTAAAAATTTTAATATAAATGCCTATTTGGTATCTTGTATGCCTAACGAATTTCCTCCACATACGACTGGTTGTCTAATAAAATTAAAATAGCGCAAAACACAATTTTCTGGTTTTCTTCTGTCTTGTAAAAATTAATATCGCGTAATATACTGCATTTTGAAACTATGAAAAATTACCCCTAGCATAACTACTCCTAACATCTCCTAACATAGATAATCGAAAAATCAGATTAAACTTTTAATTTTTGTCTATTTGTTAGTGGATTTATGTTCAAGGCCATCAAGTCTAGCAAAAATAAATGGTTGCGTAAAATTTGAATAAAAAAACTTTTGAAAAACACAGACAATCCTGAATGTCATCTAATGATTCTCAACTCAGTTGAAATGCTGTAAGCTATTTTTTGAAATTCCTGTGCATCCTCTTATTATTTACAAGTGTGGTAAATCAAAAAGCGTTAGGTGATATTTAAGAAGAAACTTTTTACAACATAGTCTTTCCAACAAAGAAAGTGCTTTGGAATGGTTAAATTTGTTTCGTCCTTAATTTTCTATAACGAAGGGGGGGGGGGTAGTGTGTTAAATATTTGAAGTTTATTTTTGCAAAATTCGATATATCCTCTTCTATATTTTTCAGAAATGGCAGACCTATTTTTCAGAAATGGCAGACCAACACGTATTTTGACGGGACAATTTTGTTCTTCGTATCCTTAGTGCCTGTGAAATCATTACTCAGACAATTAGTCTTTGAAGGCCAATTAAAACCCAAAATACATTTTCCAGTTGTTTTTTTTTTTAACTGGAATAAAGTGTTTAATTGTATATATTAGCTAGCTTCAAATACTACTGCTGATACTATCATTAACAACACCTCACCGCAACACTCGGCTGGCTGAGAGTCGGCACACCTGCGCACATTCCTCCTCCACTCCAATCTGTTTAAAGCTTCAGACTTTGCTCCCAACCATGAAGATCAGATTTCCTCTATTTATTTTCTTATGATATCGTCCAACCCCAATCGGAGAAGACCTGTTTCTCGTTTTGTCCCAGATTCATGGTCAAGCAGCACGGTTTTTGGATATCTATAATCCCTCATTTGTAAAACATGCCCTAGCCATCTTAACCTTTCTTTTAATATAGACCTTGCAAGAGGGATCGACCCGCTTTTTCCCTAAAGCTTACTGTTTGTTACAAGGTCTGTAGCAGTAGTGCAAAAACTATCCTTACATATTTCTTCCGGACACAATCTAGCGTCTCTTCATCAATCCTTTGATGCACTCAAATTTCAGAGGTGTACTTAACTACCGTCGTTTTCGCGGCTTCCAATATTTTAATCTTAATTCACAGAGTTAACTTCCTATTCCTGTAATTTTTTCAATTGCAAAATAAAAAGAAAAAAAAAACACCCTGCGTCATAATTAATTATACTTTCACTACATCCACCATCTTTACCAATATCATCTAATATTACCACTTCATTCTAACATGCAGGACTGGACTATCAAGACTTTCAAGTGCTCACTCATTCACTAATTCAAATACGCTCAAATCATCTTCATAATCAAACTCTAGGAGCGATTTACCTTACCACTCGATACCATTGTCTCCCACAGTGTTGTGTTTTTTAGTCCGTATTATCTTTTTACAAGTTCGTATTAACAAGAAGATAAACCCCGGCTCAGCTTCTGAGCCTCAACTGAACCAACTACAAACCTCACTTCCTACCTCAACCAAAGCAATATTGTTCTCGGCACGTTTTAAACTTAATCATCTAGTACACCTTATAACAGTAGGATCTTGAGTAAGACTTTTCTATAAGCTGAATTAAATACCAGTTCAAAATATGTAGAACTGAGAATTAAAGGGGTTTGGTGATTCACAGACATCTCAGATACTAACTCAAGATTGAAAATTTGGTCAACGCATCCTCTCCTTCTCTTGAAAATACTCCATTCTTCTCTCATAACTTATCCACCGCATTTATTAGTCTTATTAGTACCATTATTCTAATAAATTTTATTCCTTTACAGATCAAGTTAATACCTCTGTAATTACTACACTCTCCCCTATGACATTTCTTATACAGAGATTTAATTAAAGTTTTCTTAAAGCTGCTAGGGACTTCCCCCTAAACAAAACCATAGTCAGAATCTTCAGTATTATTAACTTTAACTTCTCAATCTTTATTTTATCTCTAACTTCGTAACCACTATATTTAAAAAAAAATGATTTACCACACTATCATCCACTGAGGCCTTATTAATTTTTGTTCCCTTTAGTACTACCTCTAACTCTTCTTTACAAAATAAATCTTTCTTCACTTCCAAATTGTCAAACACTTAGTTTTTTCAGCTCTTTAAAACAAACCTTACCTTTAATTCTTCGTTTTCTTTTCTTATATCAAGTGGTGTATCATTTGCTACGCTAACACCAAGCAATGAAAATGTCGCACTGACACCATGTGCCTTCGCTCGGGGGTCATGTTCATCTCCCTTACCCCGCAGAATTAAACATATCTAAAAAAATTCCAAATTTAACTCCTTTTGTTCGTTTTGACGAGTAGTTACAAATTACATAGACGAGGAGTTAATTACGAGGAGTTAATTACATAGAGCTCCTTTGGTCAAATTGAAATGATTCTTTATCTTTGTCCTGAAATGTCGTCCAAATGCAGGCCTAGCGCTTCTAAGCCTAAAGGTCGACGTCTGAATAAGCAAATGCTTACACACGAAATCCTAGTGTGGTAGGTCGATTGTGATAATTTAAACGACCACATGCTACACTTTGTAGATTTGATAGGATGGCAGAAAAAAAACTTCAAAATATGGAAAAACTGAAAGAACTTTGTTCTATTCGATTTTTATTTGTGATAGTTTGTGAACAGTTAGAAATATATATATCTAGCCTTGAAGATAATACAAACATAATTTTGATACCAAAAGCTCCTAATTTGGGTGGTGGGGGAAAACATGCTCGGGTTACCCCTTTTAGTACAAATCAAAGTCCAGCAATGGATAGCCTTGGATATATCATGTACGTGCTCCGCTCTAACCTCAATGTAGTAACCTATGCCTTGGCACCACCTTCATTGATAAGGATTAGCATAAGGAACTTGGACTATTCTGGGACTTCTCTCACAGTGCGCTTGCTGCTTTGAATTGGAAAGCCTTCCTGAAAGAAGGTCCTGTTGATAAGGCTGCAGAAGTGTATCAGGGGATTTTGTATGATTTTATCAAAAATCATATACCACCTAAGCAGATACAAATATCAAGCGAAAAAAAAACGTGCTCTACAGTGCCTTGACGTGACCAAATCATCCGGTATAGACAGCATACCAAATATTGTCCTTAAGCACTGTAGAACAAAACTAACCATTCCTGTGTCACACTTGCTCTTTGGGTTTCCTTCCATTGAGTATCTAGTAAAAGCTGGAGTTCCTCAGGTTAGCCTACACTTTTCCTACACTTTTCCCACTTTTACACTTTTCCTACACCTACACTTTTCCTTGTGTATATTAGCGGCCTAGTGGACAATCCCTTTAGCCATCCATGCTATTTCGCTGGCAATAAAACGTGTTACTCAGCTATCCATAAACATTACAACCGTGTAAAAACTCCTCTATCCTTGCAATTGGATCTCCTGGAGATAGAAAACTTGTCTGATGCATAAATGACCAGCTTCAGTGTATCCAAGACTAAGGAGCTACTAATCATTAAAAAAAGGTTAAGTATTTGAATCTTGACTCCATCTTCAAGGATGAAGATGTCAAGAAGGTTGACAAAAACTGCCTCTCTGGAACATCATTTTCCCTCAGATCGTTCTTGGGATGCTCATCTAAATCGGGTTTGATCCTCCTGTATGAGAAAGCTAGGCATGATTCTTTGTTCTATAAGTCCGTTATCTCTCACAAGTCTTGGAGTAGGCCTGCTGATGGATATGGATGTCCACTGTTTGTAGGAGTTGCTAAATACCTAATAGCACGTCTCCAGAGGATTCGAAATAAGGTCTCAAGGGCAGTTTGTAGCACAGATCGAACAAATTTACAATCTCTAAGTGAGAGATTTGATTCGGTATCAATGGTTATTTTCCAAAAGAACATACACCTTCTTCCCTCTGACGAGAAGTTTTGGCTTTTACCACCATTTGCCAAGCCATGCGACAAACTGAGAGAAACATCGCACGGTCGAATTTGCCACAAAAGAAGAAAAAGTACTTAAAGAAGAGCTTTTTAAGACACCGCATCTCTATTTGGAATGGTTTCCCGAGGGGTATTATCCCTAAAAAACCTCTCTGTTGATTCCTTTAGAAGGAAGTTCAACATGCACAGCTCTAATGAACGAACCATGGCATATCAGGGAGTGGTATAATTTCGTTAAAACCCTGGGGGAGAGGGCGCAGAGTTGGAGCAAATCTTCCCGAATTGAATGAAAATGACACTGAAAACTAAAAAATGAGCCATATAGTACCATATAGGTGTAAAGAAAACTGATCTGTTTCTGTAGATGCTTGAATTATACAGGCTTATCTTAGTTTTGACAAGGTTTTTGAAGAAACTAAATTTCAGCTGGGGGAGAACTGGGGTCTGTGAGAGGGGTGAACCAAGGTCTTGGGAGGCATCTGCCCTCCCCTGCCTCATAGCAAATTATGCCCCTTATATCAGGCACTAAGTTTTAGCGGCCTGGACCCCGAAAGACACGTTTTTTTATATAAACATATTTAACGGTTTTATTCAATTTTTTATGAGTTTATTGATTTTGTTTCAGAATACATTTTTATTAATTCTATTTTTTTAGGAACACCATTACTTGTAGCTACATTTGGTAAATCAGTATATATTCAAAGTCAAAAAGAAAGACTAAAATCATGAAATGAAATGAAAAGTGGTTGTGAACCACAACAAAAAGTATGTGAGTAACAAATACAAAAAGTAACGTGATATTTTTAATGCAGTAAGTTCAACCTGCGAACTATTACATAGGTTTATTCATTCGCAGGCCACGATTTTTGCTAGTTGTATGCAAATGGCCCGTAGGCCAATAGTATGTAAATTTAGTGTATTCCTATCCTAGGAAGCCCTAAAGAGATTATTCTGATCAACTTCTTGGACGGCATAACTTTGTAACAATCAAATTAAATTAGAAGAGAGCATTATATTTAACTTGAATAAAAGATAACTGAACTCATTTAAAACAGTTGTTAGCTTGACCTTTTTAGGTAACTGTATTTTGTGTATAACGGGCCGAATAACGCATGATAACGTTTCCTCAGAGTAGCACCGAGCTATTTTAATAGCTTATGAATACAATTGCTAGTAATAATTAGGTTCTCATTGCATTATTTTAGTTGCATGTCATTTTATGGTTTTTTTGTGTTTTGTTTTTTCGCAGCGGTTTTTTCCAATTGGCACTATATAAAAAATATTCGTACATATTAGCTGTTTTTCACTATTTCTACAAAAAAGTGTTTATTTCTTTCAGATATTTTGTTTGTAAATAAATTTTGATTTCACATAGTATTATATGTGGGTTTTATTGAAAAGTCCATTCAATATTAGATTCGAATCTCTAGGACTACTAATACTATAACTACTACTACTAATAATAAGATATAATAATATATAAAAATATATAAAAATAATATAATATTATAATAATATAATAAATAAGATATAATAATAAGATATAAGATACTACTACTAATAAGATATAACAACAATCGGCCGTCTGAGGTAAATGAAGCTGAACAGAACCCGCCTACAACCCAAAATCCTCAAAATTTCAATCTTTCCCTCCCATAAAGTTCCCATTTCCTTTAAATCAATTCTTTTAATATTTTCCCACTTCCTTTGAGGATGGAAAATAATCTTATAAGGGTTTTTAAATTTGAAAGTGTGCCTTAACAAGTTTTCTGTTATGATGAAAGTATTTTGAGAGTGTGGTATTTATAATATTTTTATCACTTTCTGTTGTTTCGGTAAAAGTAAAATTTTCGTTAAAAGTATAATTGGTAAAATTTCGGTAAAAGTAAAAAAAAAGTAAAAGTAAAAGATTCGTTAAAAGTAAAATTGTTAAAATTTCGGTAAAATTAAAAAAATTAAATGTAAAATTTTCGATAAAAGTAAAATTTGTGAAAATTTTGGTGAAAGTAAAAAAAAACAGTAAAAGTAAAAGATTCGGTAAAAGTAAATTCGATAAAATTTCGGTAAAAGTAAAAAAAAGTAAAAGTAAAATTTTCGGTAAAAGTAAAATTAGTAAAATTTCGGTAAAAGTGAAAAAAAAAGTAAAAGTAAAATTTTCGGTAAAGGTAAAATTGGTAAAATTTCGGTAAAACTAAAAAAAAAAAGTAAAAGTAATAGATTCGGTAAAAGTAAAATTGGTTCTTTGGCACCTGGGTTGGGCCTCTTTAACTCTGAAATCGGGGCAGTAGCTTGCTAATCTCAGTATCCAAGAGTCTTAAAGGTATCTGAAAACAAGGATGCCGGCTGCTAATTTCTGCCCTCAAGAAAACCAGTAAACTGACGCTATGATTGTGGCCTCTATGTGTATAGATTATAAGTGGTATCATTAGCTGCTAAAATGGTTATTCTAGAAAAGCAAAAGTCAATAGTATATATATATATATATATAGATAAGAAAATACGGGACAAATGTGTGTTGATTAATAACCAAAAGTGTAAATTCATAAGTAAGTATTTATGTTTGCTAAAAATTATAGATGGCCTCCCTACCTTATATACAGGGAGGCACTATCATGTCTGTCTCATTTATTGGTTTCCACAGAATCCCCAGAAATTAGCAAACTGCTACCCTGAGGCTCAAGGTTTTTTCGAGGAGAGTGGGGTATTTTCTTTAGGAGGGGGTACAAAAAATTTTGGAAAACGCATCAAAAATTAGTTAAAGTGCATTTTAGCTACTTTTTTACAGGCCAGACACAAATTTGGGGGCGGATTAAACCTGGAGACCCCCCCCCCCCTGGATACGATACGAACTTGATGAGAAAAGTCCCAAAAGAACACCGATCTGGATACTAAAGGCCTAATTTCACAAAGGATCCAAAGTTTTTACTCACATTAATGAGAGTTTCTCTGAATTTTGATTTTTATCCATCTGCACTTGGTATTATAAAGAGCATTGAAATAAGTCTATCAAGTTATACAGCGACCTAGTATTAGTGAGCAGCTAAACTGTCATCAATATAAGACTATTATCTGTCATATACAAGGGCTTATCCAGGATTTTCTTCGGGTGGATAGTTTTTCCAGGGGGGGGGGGCTTACAAAAAAATTAAAAAACACATAAAAAAAATTTTATAAGTACCTTTGTTACCTTTGGTAGAGCCTGGTAAAAACTACAGGGGGGGGGTCGAAACCCTAAAATCCCCTGGATACGGCTTTGGTCACATAGCTGGAAGCTAAAATTGACATTAAAATTTTTGTTATTATCTAATATCCAATGGAAGGGGTATATTAAACCATTTTTGTTTCAGCTGTACAATTATTTCTAGAACTAACCTGAATATTCTGATTTTTGCACTGTATATACATTGGTCGCTCAACCTTTTGTCACTCATACTTTTGTGGTAGTATGTTGAGTCATAGTTTGTCCCCGTCTATTAGTATTTTGCACGAGGATAACTGTAACTAGTGCGACGCTTATTGATAATGTTTTTGTGAATATGACGTGGAATTTTAAGATCCATACCCCGCGTGTACTTCTAAATGACGTGTCCGATCCCTGTACCGTCATGGTTTCATGCCAGCTGCAGGGAACTTCGACACAATCTCGTGGATCCCAAAACGCTAGAACGTATTTTGATCCGAAGTCGTTGCCTAAATTTAAATCTGATTTTGAAAAAGCCGACTAGACCTCTCTAGATGAGCGGCATTCTTATACCGAGAATATGTACCTGTGGTATAGGAGAATGGTTTCACTTCTTGAAGAAAGTTGTGTGAGGGTAGCTTATGCTAAAAAGAAGAAAGATATTCCAAGAAAACCATGGATGGCGAAAGGCCTTGTGAATTCTGTAAATAAAAGACATCAACTGTATATGATAACTGTTTTGAGTGATTGTGATATTGACCATGAAATCTACAGGAAATATAATATTGCTCGAAGTAAGTTATTACGGAAAGCGAAACATGGATATTTTAAAAACAAATTTCAAGAAAACCATGGTAACCCAGCTAAGACGTGGGAGACTATTAGATCAGCTATTGGTAAAAAGAAAGTGGTATTACCGGAAATGAGTGGAAATCACGGTGCTAGTCAAATTACCGATTAAATGGTTCGGCAGTTTTCTCAAATGGGTGAAAAAGTTAAATTGCAAGTTGAAAACTGGCCAGAAGATGGTTCTTTTGAGCAGCACTTGCCTGACCCTAGTGATACTAGTCTTTTTCTTCCGAAAACTAGTCAGAGGAGGTGACAGAAATTGTGAGCGAAATGCGAAATAGAGCGGCTGGAGTGGATGTGTTGTCTCTGAAAGTAGGGAAGTATGTGTTACCAGTGGTATTGCCGTGTTGCATTGATTTAATGAATGTCTGTCTTAAAGAAGGTGAATTTCCCGCTCAAATGAAACATGCCAGAGTAGTGCAATTGCATAAATGTGGTGACCGAGAAGATTTTAACAATTATAGACCTATTTTGCTACTCCCTATTCTGTCTCGAATTTTAAAAAAATATTATATAAACGAATGGCTGAGTTCCTGGAGAGGAAAATTTTTTTTAAAGTAAAACAATTTGGTTTCAGAAAAGGAAACTCTACGGCGCATGCAGTTCAGTATTTGACATCTAAGATTAATGGTGCTTTGGATGGAAATTTGAAAGTGGCGACTATAATCCTAGACATTTTGAAGGCGTTCGACACAGTGGACCGTGTGATTCTTCTGGAAAAGTTGGAAAACTGTGGTATTAGAGGAAAGGCTCTTATTATTATTTAATCATATTTGAATGATGTGAAATCAAGTGATTACCATGTTCGTTGCGGTGTTCCCCAGGGGTCCCCTCTCGGCCCTCTTTTCTTCTCAATATATATTAACGATATCCATGAAGCAATCTCTGACTTGACAACGAATGGAAATGGAGACAAAAGGAATAAACCTAGGAAATATCTTGTCCTGTTTGAGGATGATACGAGTTTTTCAGCTGCGGAGCTCACCGAAGCTCAGTTTTTAGGGACACTGAGTAATGATATGGAAAAAGTGGAGACATGGCTAAGGCTAAATAAGCTGAAAGTAAATCACAGCAAATCAGGTTTCGTATCTGGGGCAGATCACCTTCACATTACCCCTAGTTGCAAGAGCTTACAGTAGGAGACTCGACAATAAGACGTCAGAGGTAAGTGAAATACCTCGGCCGTCATGTTCTTCCGGTGCTGTGATCTCAGACGCCATCTTCTATTAGGGATATGGCTGAAAGGTCTGGCTTCTATGAGCAGTTGAGACACTATTCCCTGCAGGTTTATGAATAGTAATTTTTTTTTCCTCAAGTAGTTCTATATTTTTAAGGTTTCATATTTTTTTTTTGTGAAATGGGAGCCCGAATGCACTGATGTAATTGGATGTAATTTTTTTTGGAGTGGCAATACAAGCCCAGGTTACTGGGCTTCATGCTTTTTGTGTTGATTATTTTGTGAATAAATTATACCTCCATTGAAAAAAAAAACTCCTAAATGTTTTTGCGAACAATGTGCAAAAACATTGCCAAGCAGCTCCTTTGTAAAGTGCGGTTCTCATGCGTGGTTCGTTACAATCTATTTTGTGAGAGCTACAACTGGTCTCTGGATTTCAATCATTTAGAGTAAAGGTGAGATAAAAATCGCACACCTATAAATCCTGCTATGACCCCAACTGGTTGAAATTAAGCCAAGTTCTAGGTCTTACAATTGGAAGCATTTTTAAAGTACAATGTACAGCAAAAATGAAACCTGATTTCAATTGGTTAAGTGGAAGCTTACAAAATGATATGTATCTTAAAAAATAGGAAAATCTGGATTTTAATGTTAAATAAAGATGATCATCTATGTACTTGTGTGGTTTTTAGGGCTAGCGGGCACCAAAATAAAATAAGAGAAATATTGGTGAAAAATAAGCAGAAAAAATCTAAACACATACGGCATCAGTTAGTTTAAGAAAGAGCACCGTCCTTTTGAAGCCATAGCTGTCTTTGGGAATTCCCAATTCTGAAATGGGAACCTGAATGCACTGATGTATGTGGACGTAAGTTTTTTTTTTGAGTGGCAATACAAGCTCAGGTTACTGGGCTTTATGCTTTTTCGTTGATTTTTTTTTGTGGATAAATTACATTTCCATTGAAAAAAAACAGATAGTCAATGTTTGAACTTTTACGAACGACAAGCATTAAAAAGTTTAGTTAATTAGTTTTGCGTTTTTTTTTCACGGCTCAACGTGGCAACACTGACAAAAAGAGGGTATTCCCCCACCCTTAAAAACAATACTTTTTGAAACAATCAAAAGAAAAATCGTCGAAACTTAAGTAGGAATAAACCTTTACGAACGACAAGCATTAAAAAGTTTAGTTAATTAGTTTTGCGTTTTTTTTTCACGGCTCAACGTGGCAACACTGACAAAAAGAGGGTATTCCTTCACCCTTAAAAACAATACTTTTTGAAACAATCAAAAGAAAAATCGTCGAAACTTAAGTAGGAATAAACCTAAGGGAGTAAATAATGTTTCTTATCTTTTTGTCCTCGGTGCTTCAAGCAGTTACAAGAACTAGTTAAAACCTCGTATCTTGTTAAAACCAAGACAAACCTTTATATTCAAGCATCCAAAGAAACGGGTCAGTTTTCTTAAGTATTTTTTGCCTCTACGGTACTATAAGGCTAATTTTTCAGTTTTCATTGTAATTTTCCCTTGATTTCGCAAAATTGGTTAAAAAAATAAATTTGTGATTAAATCCACATAGTTGGATCATATTGCTAGTGATGTTCTAGCATCACTAGCATCAGAACATCACTAGCAATATGATCCAACTATGTGGATTTAGTCATTTTTTTAACCAATTTTGTAAAACCAAGCAAAAATTCACTTGTTGATAAATACTGCAATCTTTGTGCAATAATTTATAGTATGAACTGCAAGTTTCTGTTGCTAGCAGCCAAAGCTGAATTGTTCCACTTCTGTGGCATTTGGCTAACGCAATTCAGAGTTGTTCTTTTAAAACAACTCTGTTCTGTACAATTCCTATTCGTGGAATTGTATAAATCACGTTCTAGAATATTACATATTCTAGAAGCCCGTCCCTTGTGTAAATAGAGCTATAGTCGTGATGAATTGGATGTAACAGATGAGAATCACGGGTCTTAATATGGAAATATATATATGGGAATCACGGGTCTTAAGACCCGTGATTCCCAGCATGGGGTGCAGCATCACTAGCATGTTCAATTTTGATCTTGCAAAATTGGTAAAAAATTTTTTTTTATTAAATTCACATAGTTGGATCATATTGCTAGTGATGTTCTAGCTTCACTAGCATCAGAACATCACTAGCAATATGATCCAACTAAGTGTATTTAATCATTTTTTTTTGTAAATCATAGAAAAAAGTTTTTATATCTTCTGGCCGAAGGTAGTGATGAAGATTGGTACCTGCCCTAGGCAGACCATTGTTCAGCATGCGATTTTTTTTTGTCATAAGAAAATTTCTTAGGTTTATTTTGAAACTGTGGTATTTCTAATGGAGAATTTCCTATTGCATTTATGATTAGCTGAGACCCACTGGAAAAATGGTCTCTTAGCCCCAGACAAGACATGAAATAATAATATAGTGTAATGGAATGATCAAGTATTTGAGAGCAGAAAGCATCTGCAAGGCCTAGGCCCTGTATTCATTTGATAGCTATGGACTAAGCGGAAAGAAAACCGAGCAAGGAAAGCCAATAAAACTGGTTCCCAAGGGCTTCTTGTACGTTATAATTTCATTAGCTTTTCGCTTTGCCTGTAAAACGTTATTTGTAAATGGAGCTTCATGAAGACATGTGCCTTTTGATTCCAGTCACGACTTTTATAATTTTAGAGGGATCTTACAATAACCACCACATAATATGAAACTTGATGTGTATTTAGTAATTTGATATAGGACTGATATTGTTTAAAGAATATTGACGTTGTTCAGGAAAGAAAATGAATTCAAAAACAGGTGGGGAAAAATGTTGAGGCTAGTCTCCATTTTAAATTTTCTAGAAAATAGAAGGAAAACTGCCAATTTATCCAGAAATGGAGACCGGCTTTACTTTTCCAGTTGGGCGTTTTGACTGAAAAAGTGGTCGAGGGTGTTGCTTTTTCCTAAAAATTGCTGAAAAAAGAATAGTTAAGATTGACGGGTCCAGTAAAATGTACACTTGCGGATTTGCTGAAAATATCAAATGGAGATGGGCGATTAACAAGATTTTTCCGTCATAAAAAATGGTCAGCAGTAGAGCTTTTGAGGCCAGTCAACTGCTTCAAGGGATGGGGACCGTTTTCCAGTGTTTTTAAACATTCCATCATTCAGGTAACACATGTATCTATTTGCTTAATGAGATGTATCTCCAGAATCTGTTTAAGATTCCGATGTTGACCAAGAAAAGCAATAGAGGGCTCTGAATAGCCAGATAATTATAGATGGTGCTAAGATAGTTTTCCAAGAAATAAGCCAAGTAATAAACTTGGTTATATGTCCCTCACTATCCCTTATTGAGGGACGTGAATTTCCCAAAGTTGTGACCTATCTAAATCGTTTTTTTTTTTACACCGAAACATGGCAGTAAGCTAATTTACATAAAAAATTATAGTCTCGTTTTCTAGAAAATTTTTGCATGTATTTTTATATAGAATCATGACTTGTTTAAATAAGACAGGTAGTGTACTAAGATATTTTGTTAATATTGTTAATATTTATTATTTATATAAATATTAATATTTCATATGTTATAGTCAATTTAATATTGACTCACTCAATGAAAAATTTTTTGGCCAAAAGGGATTTTAAGGTCGAAAAGGATTTTCATCTTTTAAACACTAAAATATAACAAATTGTGGCCTTTTTCTGTAACAAAGCGAAAAGGAAAATCTAGTAGACTGATTGGTGATTCGTCTTTTAAACCTTTTGCAGTCTAAAGTCTTAACCCTGCAGTTGCACAGTAGATTGATGCTCTGCTTGGGTCTGATCCCAACTGCCGCTAGGCTGGGTGAAGGGCTCTCCACATGCCCCTGTACAAAACACCCCGCAGCTGAGATGTCGATTTGATGCCCGGTGTGAAATCAATGGCTTTTGAGGAGCTCAATTTTTTTCTACTCTTAATGTTTACTTATTAAACGAACGTTCTGCATTGTTAACGTAGAAATAAATTGGTATTTCGAAAGTTTTCTTGAAGCAATTGATTTTAATCAAAATCAGCGACTCAGTGGAAATATTTTAAAGCAATCAATTGGATCCTTGTGACGCATAAACATGTAGTCAAAAACGGATGAAATTGGATGGATCACGCGAAAAAGGCTGGTTTTGCGTGAGAACTGTATCAGTGTGACCAAGGGTTAATGAATGTCCAGACTAATATATTAAAGTGATTAGTGTTATGTATGAGAACCATATTGCTGCAGTAATGGTAGTATATAAGGTTACTAGCTGGTTTGGTATTTAATCAGGAGATAAGCATGGCTGTGTTTTATCCCCAGCTGTTTGGACAATGCTGGTCGACTTTGTCCTATGGAACATGATGAACGCTATGGGGAAGTATGGAATCAAATGGGATGGTAAAACTCTCCTATTCTTGGATTAAGCCAATGGTTTGAATATCTTACATAAAACTGATGACAAAACGAACACATTTTTAGAATTTTTAGACTTCAGGCTACAAGAATATGTTTGAAAATTAACGTTAAGAAGACTAAAGCTGCTTAGCATCATAGGCAGCGCAATAGCGCTGCCTAAGTAAAGAACGATGTTGGCACAATGTATTATTTATTTATTTTTTTTCTTGGTCTTAGACCAGGGCACTTCGTATCGAAGGATTGTCGTAGAAACTTCGAAAAGGGCTCATTCAATTGGAAATGGGAGTGGCAAGTGCCCCTTTTAATAGTTGAAAGTGATTGGAGGGCAACTAGCCCCCCCCCCACGTCCATCATTCCCCCAAACACATCCAATCAAAATTTTGAGATAGCCATTTTGTTCAGCGTAATTGATTTCCGGATAGAAAATATGTTTTCGAGAAGGTCACTCCCCCACAATCCTCAGGGCAAGGGTTTTAAGTTATGCCCTGGGGGCATATAAGAACGATGTTGGCACAATGCATTATTTATTATTTTTTCCTTTAGACCAGGGCACTTCATATCGAAGAAGTTGTCTCGTAGAAACTTCGAAAAGGGCTCATTCAATTGGAAATGGGAGTGGCTTGTGCCCTTTTTAATAGTCGAAAGTGATTGGAAGGCAACTAACACCCCTTCCATGCCCACCATTTCCGGAAACACATCCAATCAAAGTTTTGAGATAGCCATTTTGTTCAGCGTAGTTGATTTCCGGACCGAAAATATATTTTTCAGGAGGTCACTCCCCCACAACACTCAAGGAAAGGGTTTTAAGTTATGCCCTGGGGGCATATAATAACGATGTTGGCAAAATGTGTTATTTTTTTTTTCCTTTAGACCAAGTCACTTCATATCGAAGAAGTTGTCTTAGAAACTTCGAAAAGGGCTAATTCAATTGGAAATCGGAGCGGCTTGTGCCCTTTTTAATAGTCGAAAGTGAATGGAAAGCAGCTAACACCCCTTCCACGCCCACCATTTCCCGCAACACATCCAATCAAAATTAGGAGATGGCCATTTTGTTCAGCGTAGTTGATTTCCAGATAGAAATTATGTTTTTGAGGAGGACACTCCCTACAGCCCTCAGGGCAAGGGTTGTAAGTTATGCCCTGGGGTTATATAAGGCTTTTATAGAAAGTTTTGTCGTAAAAACTTCGAAAAAGGCTCATTCGATTGAGATTCAAAGGGCTAGTGCCCTTTTTAATAGTCGAAAGTTATTGGAGGGCAACTAACCCCCCTTCCACGCCCACCTTTTCCCCAAACACTTGCAATCAAAATTTTTAAGATAGCCGTTCTGTTCAACGTGGTTGAAAGTTTTGGAAATTAGGTCTTTGAGGAGGACACTCCCCCACAGCCCTCAGAGCAATGGTTGTAAGTTATGCCCTGGTGCATATAAGGTTTTTTTATAGAAAGCGTTGTCGTAGAAACTTCAAAAAAGGCTCATTCGATTGGAAATTCAACGATGTTGACAAAATGTATTATTTATTTTTTTCCTTTAGACCAGGTCACTTCATATCGAAAAAGTTGTCGTAGAAACTTCGAAAAGGGCTCATTCGATTGCAAATTGAAATGGCTAATGCCCTGTTTAATGGTCGAAAGTGATTGGAAGGCAACTAACACCCTTCCACGCCCACCATTTCCCCAAACTCATCCAATCAAAATTTTGAGATAGCCTTTTTTTTCCGCGCAGTTTCAAGTTAAGGAAATTATACCTTTGAGCACGGAACTCTCCCCACAGTCTTCAGGGGAAGGGTTATAAGCTATGCGTTGGGGGCATTTAAGTTTTTATTGAATGCTTTGTCGTAGAAACTTGAACAAGCACTCATTCGATTGGATATTCAAAGGTCTAGTGCCCTTTTTAATAGTCGAAAGTGATTTGAGGGCAACTACCCCCCCCCCCCCTTCTCACGCCCACCTTTTCCCCAAACACATCCAATCAACATTTTTAGATCGTAATTTTGTTCATCGTAGTTCATTTCCAGATAGAAATTATGTTTTTGAGGAGGACACACCCCCACAGCCCTCAGGGCAAGGGTTGTAAGCTATACCCTGGGGGCATATAAGGTTTTTGTGGAAAGCATTGTCGTAGAAACTTCAAAAAGGCTCATTTGATTGAAAATTCAAAGGGCTAGTGCCCTTTTTAATAGTCGAAAGTTATTGGAAGGCAACTAACACCCCTTCCGCGCCCACCATTTCCCCAAAAACATCCAATCAAAATTTTGAGATAGCCATTTTGTTCAACGTAGTTTAAAGTTCAGAAAATTGTACCTTTGATTAGAATACTCTCCCCACAGTCTTCAGGGCAAGGGTTATAAGTTATTCCTTTGGGCATATAAGTTTTTATTGAAACCTTTGTCGTAGAAACTTGAAAAAGGGCTCATTCGATTGGAAATTCAAAGGGCTAGTGCCCTTTTACTAGTCGAAAGTGATTGAAGGGCAACTAACCCCCCTCTCACGCCCACCATTTCCCCAAACACATCCAATCAAAATTTTGATATATTCATTTTGTTCAACGTAGTCGAAAGTTCTGGAAATTAGGTCTTTTAGGACGATATACCCATCCTAGCCTTCATTGCAAGGGTTGTAAGTTATGCCCTGGGGGCATGTAAGGTTTGTATAGAAAGTTGCTGTAGAAATTTCAAAAGGGGCTCATTTGATTGGAAATTGAGAGGGCTAGTGCCCTTTTTAATAGTTGAAAGTGAGTGGGGAGTAATTAACCCCCTCTCACGCCCACCATTTCCCCAAACACATTCAATCAAAGTTTAGAGATAGCCATTTTGTTCAACGTAGTTGAAAGTTCTGAAAATTATGTATTTAAGGATGACAAAACCTCCAGAGCCTCCAGGGCAAATATTGTAAGTTATGCCCTGGGGGCATATAAGGTTTTTATAGATAGAATTATCGTAAAAACTTCAAAAGGGGCTCATTCAATTGGAAATTGAGAAGGCTAGTGCCCTTTTTAATAGTTGAAAGAGATTGGAGGTCAACTAAAGCCCCTCTCACGCCCACCATTCTCCTAAACACATCCAATCCAAATTTTCAGATATCCATTTTGTTTTAACGTTGCAGAAAGTTCTGGAAATTAGATCTTTAACGATGACACCCCCCCCCCCCTCCAGCCCTCAGGGCATGGGTTGTAAGTTATGCCCTGGGGGCATATAAGGTTCTTATTGAAAGCGTTGTCGTAGAAACTTCAAAAGGGCTCATTTGATTGGAAATTGAAAGGGCTAGTGCCTCTTTTAATAGTTGAAAATGATTGGAGAGCGACTAACGCCCCTCTCACGCCCACCATTTTCCCAGACACATCCAATCAAAATTTTGAGAAAGCCATTTTGTTTAACGTAGTTGAAAGTTCTGGAAATTAGGTGTTAGAGGATGACAACCACCCTCACAGCCCTTAAGGTAAGGGTTGTAATTTATGCCCTGGGGGCATATAAGGTGTTTATAGAAAATGTTGTCGTAGAAACTCAAAAAGGGCTCATTCGATTGGAAATAGGAAGGCCTAGTGCCCTTTTTAATAGTCGGAAGTAATTGGAAGGCTTGACATTTTTATAGTAAAGTTCGATTTGGGTATAATGTATTTTTTTGTTGTTGTTGTTGTTGTTTAGACCAGGGCACTTTGTATCGAAGGAGTTGTCGTAGGAACTTCGAAAAGGGCTCATTCGATTGAAAATAGAAAGGGCTGATGCCCTTTTCAATAGTCGAAAGTGATTGGAGGGAAACTAATCCCCCTCCCACGCCCACCCTCCCATTTACTTTTATGAGTAAAAAGTAAATGTTGCCATAAGATTAAATCAAAATGCACTGTGTTAATGCTAATTCCCAATAAGGCATCTCAGCGGTATCCAGAGAAAGACTGAGGGTATTATGTTCCAGCTTTCGGGGCTACTTCTGCTCTTAAAATTAAACCAAATCAAAATAGCGTAGGTATATCCAAGCTATCAAAGAAAGTAAACAGATTTTTTTGCGAATTGTATCAAGTTTTCCATTTCAGGTCAACTAGAGGAGGTATGAATCTATATTAAACACTAGTATTTGTGTGCAGATTTTTAAAAGGGTGTATGCTGTTAAAAGTTGCTGAAAATTTTTCTCCAACATACAAATAGCAGGCAAAACTATAAATTCTTAAGAGAACAAACAGATTTAAAGTGTTATTTTCTTTTTCCCTGAAAAGACTATGTCAATATAAAACGAAAAGAAGTTAGTTAAAAAAACTTTTTCCACAAAATAAGTTTTTCAAAGAAAAGGAAAGAACTCCATTAAACAAAAAATGAGCAAAAATAAAACCAAATAACCTACCAAGCGTGAATCTACCACAAATCAGCATCGATAAATAAATGAAACCCAAAACGAACAAAAATTACAATAAATAAATGAGTCAAACTCAAAACGAGCAGAAATTAACATAAGTTGGACTCAAAACTCCTATGCCTTCCCAAGGCCAGAACATAATTTGCACTTTACTGAAAAAATATAAATGAATGTGCATTGTCAGTTTAATATTCATATACTGATATTTAGTAATCAAAATGTTTATATAATTTGATTTATCAAAGCTATAAAAGTAAAAACATTTTTATTATTTTCAGTAAAGTGCAAATTATGTTCTGGCCTTGAGAAGGCATAGGGGTTTTGAGCCCAACTTATGTTAATTTCTGCTCGTTTTGAGTTTGACTCGGTTATTTATTGTAATTTCTGTTTGTTTTGGGTTTCATTTATTTATCGATGCCTATTTGTGGTAGTCTCACGCTTTGTAGCTTATTCGATTTTATTTTTGCTCATTTTTTGTTTAATGGAGTGGAATTTTGTGGAAAAAGTTTTTTTAATTAATAGGAATAAATGAAGGCGAAGAGGTGATATTGGGTATAGAGAAAATTGATCAAGCGGATAGATTCACTTACCATGGTAGTATTATTAATAAAGATGGTGGATGTATATAAAAAGAAGAATAGCCAAGGCCCAGGTGTTCTTTCACAATTGACGCAAAGTTGGAAGAATAGGAAGATATGTTTGTGAACATGGACTGGAATAATGGAAGCCACGGTGATGGCTGTTGTCAATTATGGTTCTGAAAAGTCGGCACTTAGGAACACCGACGAAGATTTCTAGATGTCTTTCACATTGTCTACGGATAGCTTTTGGCATCCGTTTGACTGACCATATACCAGACGAAAAATTGTGCGAAAAACTTGGTTCTATTCAACCTTCCTACGCGACAATGAGAAAAAGTTTGAGATGTCTAAGACACATTTTGCAGATGATTGATTGGATGTGCAAATTGATTTGGAGAGGATGACAGATTGCTGAAGATCGTTCTTATTGTCCATCCATACAGGACAAAAGAAAAACAGGTCTTCCCCGAACGAGGTGGGAAGAGGTCTAAAGAAAGGATTTAAAGGAAATTAGAACTTTTTGGAGGAAAGTAAAGAGTGGAGCTTTAAACTGATTGAAGTGGAGGAGGAGCGTGCTTAGCTCTGTTGAAATTTTCAATTATTAATCATGAAATTCACAATTATTGAAATTTTCCAGAATTTTGAACAGAATAATTATCTCAAAGTTTTGATCAGTTGTCTTTGAGGGTTGGGGGGGAGGGGAGCAAGTAAATAAAAAAAAAATCCAGTCATGATCGAAAAATCACTCATTCCAAGTCTTTAATAGTGTTACATTCTGTTGTACTAGGCTCTCTAGATATCTTTTCATTGTCTTTTTTGCCTTTTTTTCTCTCATTCATCTTTTTCTTTTCTTTGATCAAAAAATCAGTTTTATCTAAAAATTGTGTCTATCTATTAAGTAAACTAGTCTTTTATTGGTCAAACTGTAAATGACCAGGAGTCTTTTGAGAATTACTTGCCAGCATAATTTAATATCCCAATTTTACCATTATTATCCTGTTATATTGTTTATATAATAAATGCGCAGTTTTTCAAATGGTTAAACATTACACCTGCTACGCACCTTTGGTCCAAAAATAAACCCAAGTGTAGTTAAAATGCTTAGTTCACAACGAGTTGCTATGAAAACAAATTCGACATCTGATCCAATCGTTTGAAAAGTGTCATTCTGCAAAAAAGGAAAAAAAAAATCAAAAAATTTGTCTTTAAAGATATCTTTACCTTACATATCTTTACCTTTACCTTACAGTAATACCTTTACATATCTAAATACCCACAACATAAATAACAATAGAAGTAAGCAGACGACTTAGACAAGCAGAAAAAATAAGTATTTCAAGGGGGGGGGGAGAGGGAATTTAGAAATAGAAAATTAGATTAATAGAATTGGAAAACTAGAAATACAATTAGAAATAGAATTAGTTTTTAATAGAATTAGAAATATAAATTAGAATTAGAAATAGAATTGGAAAATTAGAAATAGAATTAAAATTTAATAGAATTAGAAATAGATAGAAGTAATGTACAGTAATACCTTTACATATCTATATACCCACAATATAAATAACAATGGAAGTAAGCAGACGACTTAGACAAGTAGCAAAAATACGTATTTCAAGGGGGAGGGAGAGGGATTTTGGAAATAGAAAATTAGATTAATAGAACTGGAAAATTAGAAATAGAATTAAAAATATAATTAAATTTTAATAGAACTAGAAATAGAAATTAGAAATAGAATTAGAAAATTAGAAATATAATTAAAAATAGAATTAAAATTTAATAGAATTAGAAATAGATAGAAGTAACCTACAACACCTTTACATTACTAAATACCCACAATATAAATAACAATAGAAGTAGGCAGACGACTTAGACAAGTAGAAAAAATACGTATTTCAAGGGGAAGGGAGAGGGATTTTGGAAATAGAAAATTAGATTAATAGAACTGGAAAACTAGAAATAGAATTAAAAATATAATTAAATTTTAATAGAACTAGAAATAGAAATTAGAATTAGAAATAGAATTAGAAAATTAGAAATAGAATTAAAAATAGAATTAAAATTTAATAGAGCTAGAAATAGATAGAAGTAACCTACAACATCTTTACATTACTAAATACCTACAATATAAATAAAAATAGAAGTAGGCAGACGACTTAGACAAGTAGAAAAAATACGTATTTCAAGGGGGAGGGAGAGGGATTTTGGAAATAGAAAATTAGGTTAATAGAACTGGAAAATTAGAAATAGAATTAGAAATAGAATTAGATTTTAATAGAATTAGAAATAGAAATTAGAATTAGAAAAATAGAAATAGAATTAAAACTAGAATTAAAATTGAATGCAATTAGAAATAGATAGAAAGATAAAAAATAGAAATAGAAATAGAAAATCAGAATTAGAAATGGAAAATTAGAAATAGAAATAAATTTTTATGTAATTAGAAATAGATAGAAATATATAAATAGAAATAGAATTAGAAAATTAGGTTAATTTATGTGGAAAATATAAAAAATAGCAGGATCTACTCGGAAAACTACAACATTCCTGGTGGGAAAACTACAACATTCAACGGGGGAGGAGTCTGGGACCCGCTGTTTTCATTCCTGTGCCGACTTGCAATATTTAATCTATTGTTTGTTACACCAACAAAAACATTTGTGAGTTTAAGAATACTTTTACATCATATATAAATATTTTTGTCATTACCCCTATGATGGTATATTTTTGTGCTTTTATGATTTTGTGTTCGGGACTTTCGTGAAGTATAGACTTAAAAATAAGCTGGATAAACCAAAAACTAGGACAGGCAGAAACACAAACCTTAGAATAAAAGCCAAAAGTTTTTTCTGTAATAAAAATTTACTTTGTAAATTTATATAATAGAATTTATATTAATAGCAGTATCTGCTATTAATATATAGTAATATATACTTATACAGAATATATACTTATATATCCGAAGCATTATCTGCTTCGAGTAAACGTAATTAATGTAATCTTAAAATAAGCAGTAAGTTAAAATACAGTTAAAATATAGTTAAATAAGTAAGTTAAAATAAAGTTAAAATAATCTTTTAAGACCAAATGATGTCTAATTCATTTTGACATTGAATGAATTTTAATTTATTTTATAATAAACTCGTAACATTTTAGAATTCCCTAAGACTCGCGTAAAATGACGAAAAATGCATTTATGTTTTCTTAAAATATACATTTGTTCAGGAGTTTTCCGGGATTTTACACATTATTAATATTACTTATAAACAGTGCTTTAAAAATATGGCTCCCATAGTCGTCCGAGTCACTTTTGACCTTGAAGCAATTTTATTAAAAGTAATAGGCCTATGCATCACAAAACTTTTTATTTGACAAAAACAATCGATTTTTTAAATATTATTCTTTTTATTTTTATTTAATAAAGATATCAAATAGTGCTTTTTTGTATTTTAAAGTTATCCAGATAGTATTTGCTTTGATGATATGTCATTGATGTGATATCAAAGTATTTTCACCCCAAAAAATTCTGAAATCATCTGGTCATATTCATTTTTGACATTAAAAGAATATAGCTATTGATATTAAAATTCATTTAACTTTGAACTGAAAAATCATTGAATTCATTAAAGACTCAGTGAAATGTCAAAATTTATTAATATTATGCTTTAATATAATTTATCTTAGAAAGGTTTCTATAATAGTGCTCTTTTCCTGGATGTTTCCTAACCCAATCAAAAGGGTTATGTTTTGGGCACCTTAGATAGGCTTATTTTTTCCACTGGGAATGTTCCCTATTAATCATATGCGATCTATTTTTCAAGCAAAGCAGAAAAGCGAGAAAGCTAGCACTTTAATATATTTTAGTTTCTAAGTGGATCTGGAAATTTCAGACTTAAAAGCAAAAAAAGATTATTATGAAGGGAAATCGTCTAATTAAAAAAATCTATGGTAACCGTCCCTTTTGCATTTTCTTTTTACTTTACTTGAATTTTTTCCTATCTTTACTTTTTTAAGTTATCATTTTCTTTATTTTTGACTTTGTCATGCTTTAAAAATTGTCAGGCAGCAAGGATTTTTTTTTCTGCCAAATCACTGATGATTAAGTAGTTAAACACAAAACTGTTGGAGGTTTGTTTCTCAACTTGACACGCAAGGGGTTGCTGTTCCATAGAGTAGGGTATATAATTGATCAGAAAAAATAGACACTAACGTAGAAATAAATATTGATTTCTTTGCTAATAGACTTCAATCATATGAATATGCAAATGCCAAAATCAAGACTTAAAGAATTGATAATTTTTAATAAATTAATTAAATAATTAAAAATTGATTAAAAATAATTGATAAATTAATTTAAATTTGCATAAATAATGTGAGAATAGACTCTAAACACAAAACTGATTTTTGGACTCAAAACTAATAAGGTAGAGAAATTGAATGAAACTTTCAGGAGTTTATATATAGCCCACTCACCACAAAGATTACAGGGAGGCTAATTGCTGAAAATGTAGGAGGGAAGGGGAGTAGAATTTTTTCCAATTGTCTTAATGAAGACACGAAAAATGACTAGTTTTATATGATCTAGGTAGGGTCGGGGGAAACTTTTGATCCAATTAAAATTTAATGGAATTCTTTCGATTCTTTCGATGACAGTACAGAAAAATAGGAATTTTCAAAAACATAGGTGGGGGAGGGGCATGAAGTGCCCCAATTGGTGCCCTTGCAAGATCGCCAAGCTTTTTTTGAGAAATATTAAATTTTCATCAGTTAGTAGGCGCGCCTATACAAGGTTCACCAATGAAATCTTCTTTGAAGCGACTGAAAATTAAACAAAAGTATTGTTACGGAATATCTGTAAAAAATCAAAATCTTCGATATTTCTAATTTAAAATTGTTTATAGTCAATGAAATTTAATAGATTATGTACACGATTCAATCAAGGAATCATAGTTTTGTCTCCACCTCTCTATAGATTTTGTTGCAAAGAATGGGTTATTAAAAAAATGTACTATCATATTTAAAAATTTCTTGATTAAGTATATTAAAAAAAGATTGAATAGCTCCGAATAGAACTTGTCATTGTGAACTCTAAATTTTGCCACCAAATTATTGAAAATATGAAAAAAACATTTAGTTATTAAAATTTTTTTAAAGCCAATATCTCTGTACGATCAAGATTTAAACAATCCAAAATACATCCACCCTTCTACTAAGTATTTCTTTGAAGCCTCTTACTTAAATGGGCTGTTTGCTTAATTTTGGCCCCTTGCCGCTGGAGTAGCAAAGACTATCTAGTGCTTGGATTCGCATTATCAAAAAGTAAGTCAAGCCATAAGTATTTAGTTTTTTTTTTTTTGGTAAGAAGTTAGTATATTGCATTACGTAGGCCAACCTCTTTTTACGATCTGGACATAAATGAGGTACAACATGTCAATATTTCTACCAAACTAGATCTTTGAAGCCTCTTATTTAAAAGGGCTATTTTTATAATTTGATCCCCTAACCACAAGAGAGGCAAAAATTATATCACCCCAGGATACATATTATCTGATAGCAAGTCAAACTATATTTATTTAGTGTGTTTCGATCTTACGCAAGAAAACATCTTTGTAAGATGAAGGTTTAAATAAGTCACAACATGTCTACCTTTCTATTAAAATATATCATCGAAGGCTCTGTACCGAATAGGCTATTTGCATAATTTAGACCGCTCATCCCTGGAGCAACAAAGATCATCTTTCCCCTAGAGACAGATAGTACATATTCTAGTTTAGAGAAATACTAAAATCTGGTAATAAAACTAACATTCCATGGGATATAGCTCAAATTTTCATAGAAACACTCAGCCTTTCAATCAGAAGACAATAAAAAGGGAGGCATTAAAAAGGGAGGCTTTGAATAGATTGGGGTGGAGGAGGAGCGTGCGTAGCTCTGTTGGCCTCAGGCGGCTTGGTGCTGCGGTGAGTTGTTAGTAGTAGTAGTAGTAGTATAGTTTGGACTGAATTTATTTTACTCTTTAATTCCACGTAGGGGACCATTTTAATGCATTTTAATGAATGCTTATAGATCTTATATTTAATTCTCAAGCGGAATAGAAAAAATTTGTTTAGGTAAGTAACATAAAGCAACTATCAACAAATATTTAAGGACTTTTAATGTGAATTCGCAAAAGAACATAAATTATATGAAAACATAGAAACAGATGAAAACATATCATTATGAACATATTTTATGAAGATATAAAATCATAAGAAAACATAAACATGATTTTTCTCTGTAGCTTAATCTTAGCTGCCATAGGAAAACCTATTTAAAGACTGGAATTTTTTAAAAGGAATAGAAAAAAATTGTTTAGGTAAGTAACATAAAGCAACTATCAACAAATATTTAAGGACTTTTAATGTGAATTTGCAAAAGAATATAAATTATATGAAAACATAGAAACAGATGAAAACATATCATTATGAACATATTTTATGAAGATATAAAATCATAAGAAAACATAAACATGATTTTTCTCTGTAGCTTAATCTTAGCTGCCATAGGAAAACCTATTTAAAGACTGGAATTTTTTAAAAGGAATAGAAAAAAATTGTTTAGGTAAGTAACATAAAGCAACTATCAACAAATGTTTAAGGACTTTTAATGTGAATTCGCAAAAGAACATAAATTATATGAAAACATAGAAACATATGAAAACATATCATTATGAACATATTTTATGAAGATATAAAATCATAAGAAAACATAAACATGATTTTTCTCTGTAGCTTAATCTTAGCTGCCATAGGAAAACCTATTTAAAGACTGGAATTTTTTAAAGGAATAGAAAAAAATTGTTTAGGTAAGTAACATAAAGCAACTATCAACAAATGTTTAAGGACTTTTAATGTGAATTCGCAAAAGAACATAAATTATATGAAAACATAGAAACATATGAAAACATATCATTATGAACATATTTTATGAAGATATAAAATCATAAGAAAACATAAACATGATTTTTCTCTGTAGCTTAATCTTAGCTGCCATAGGAAAACCTATTTAAAGACTGGAATTTTTTAAAAGGAATAGAAAAAAATTGTTTAGGTAAGTAACATAAAGCAACTATCAACAAATATTTAAGGACTTTTAATCCGAATTTGCAAAAGAATATAAATTATATGAAAACATAGAAACATATGAAAACATATCATTATGAACATATTTTATGAAGATATAAAATCATAAGAAAACATAAACATGATTTTTCTCTGTAGCTTAATCTTAGCTGCCATAGGAAAACCTATTTAAAGACTGGAATTTTTTAAAAGGAATAGAAAAAATTTGTTTAGGTAAGTAACATAAAGCAACTATCAACAAATATTTAAGGACTTTTAATGTGAATTTGCAAAAGAATATAAATTATATGAAAACATAGAAACATATGAAAACATATCATTATGAACATATTTTATGAAGATATAAAATCATAAGAAAACATAAACATGATTTTTCTCTGTAGCTTAATCTTAGCTGCCATAGGAAAACCTATTTAAAGACTGGAATTTTTTAAAAGGAATAGAAAAAAATTGTTTAGGTAAGTAACATAAAGCAACTATCAACAAATATTTAAGGACTTTTAATGTGAATTTGCAAAAGAATGTAAATTATATGAAAACATAGAAACATATGAAAACATATCATTATGAACATATTTTATGAAGATATAAAATCATAAGAAAACATAAACATGATTTTTCTCTGTAGCTTAATCTTAGCTGCCATAGGAAAACCTATTTAAAGACTGGAATTTTTTAAAAGGAATAGAAAAAATTTGTTTAGGTAAGTAACATAAAGCAACTATCAACAAATATTTAAGGACTTTTAATGTGAATTTGCAAAAGAATATAAATTATATGAAAACATAGAAACATATGAAAACATATCATTATGAACATATTTTATGAAGATATAAAATCATAAGAAAACATAAACATGATTTTTCTCTGTAGCTTAATCTTAGCTGCCATAGGAAAACCTATTTAAAGACTGGAATTTTTTAAAAGGAATAGAAAAAATTTGTTTAGGTAAGTAACATAAAGCAACTATCAACAAATATTTAAGGACTTTTAATGTGAATTTGCAAAAGAATATAAATTATATGAAAACATAGAAACATATGAAAACATATCATTATGAACATATTTTATGAAGATATAAAATCATAAGAAAACATAAACATTATTTTTCTCTGTAGCTTAATTTTAGCTGCCATAGGAAAACCTATTTAAAGACTGGAATTTTTTAAAAGGAATAGAAAAAATTTGTTTAGGTAAGTAACATAAAGCAACTATCAATAAATATTTAAGGACTTTTAATGTGAATTTGCAAAAGAATATAAATTATACGAAAACATAGAAACATATGAAAACATATCATTATGAACATATTTTATGAAGATATAAAATCATAAGAAAACATAAACATGATTTTTCTCTGTAGCTTAATTTTAGCTGCCATAGGAAAACCTATTTAAAGACTGGAATTTTTTAAAAGGAATAGAAAAAAATTGTTTAGGTAAGTAACATAAAGCAACTATCAACAAATATTTAAGGACTTTTAATGTGAATTCGCAAAAGAACATAAATTATATGAAAACATAGAAACATATGAAAACATATCATTATGAACATATTTTATGAAGATATAAAATCATAAGAAAACATAAACATGATTTTTCTCTGTAGCTTAATCTTAGCTGCCATAGGAAAACCTATTTAAAGACTGGATTTTTTTAAAAGGAATAGAAAAAAATTGTTTAGGTAAGTAACATAAAGCAACTATCAACAAATATTTAAGGACTTTTAATGTGAATTTGCAAAAGAATATAAATTATATGAAAACATAGAAACATATGAAAACATATCATTATGAACATATTTTATGAAGATATAAAATCATAAGAAAACATAAACATGATTTTTCTCTGTAGCTTAATTTTAGCTGCCGTAGGAAAACCTATTAAAGACTGGAATTTTTTAAAAGGAATAGAAAAAAATTGTTTAGGTAAGTAACATAAAGCAACTATCAACAAATATTTAAGGACTTTTAATGTGAATTTGCAAAAGAATATAAATTATATGAAAACATAGAAACATATGAAAACATATCATTATGAACATATTTTATGAAGATATAAAATCATAAGAAAACATAAACATGATTTTTCTCTGTAGCTTAATTTTAGCTGCCGTAGGAAAACCTATTTAAAGACTGGAATTTTTAAAAGGAATAGAAAAAATTTGTTTAGGTAAGTAACATAAAGCAACTATCAACAAATATTTAAGGACTTTTAATGTGAATTTGCAAAAGAATATAAATTATATGAAAACATAGAAACATATGAAAACATATCATTATGAACATATTTTATGAAGATATAAAATCATAAGAAAACATAAACATGATTTTTCTCTGTAGCTTAATTTTAGCTGCCATAGGAAAACCTATTTAAAGACTGGAATTTTTTAAAAGGAATAGAAAAAATTTGTTTAGGTAAGTAACATAAAGCAACTATCAACAAATATTTAAGGACTTTTAATGTGAATTCGCAAAAGAACATAAATTATATGAAAACATAGAAACATATGAAAACATATCATTATGAACATATTTTATGAAGATATAAAATCATAAGAAAACATAAACATGATTTTTCTCTGTAGCTTAATCTTAGCTGCCATAGGAAAACCTATTTAAAGACTGGAATTTTTTAAAAGGAATAGAAAAAAATTGTTTAGGTAAGTAACATAAAGCAACTATCAACAAATATTTAAGGACTTTTAATGTGAATTTGCAAAAGAATATAAATTATATGAAAACATAGAAACATATGAAAACATATTATTATGAACATATTTTATGAAGATATAAAATCATAAGAAAACACAAACATGATTTTTCTCTGTAGCTTAATTTTAGCTGCCATAGGAAAACCTATTTAAAGACTGGAATTTTTTAAAAGGAATAGAAAAAAATTGTTTAGGTAAGTAACATAAAGCAACTATCAACAAATATTTAAGGACTTTTAATGTGAACTCGCAAAAGAACATAAATTATATGAAAACATAGAAACATATGAAAACATATCATTATGAACATATTTTATGAAGATATAAAATCATAAGAAAACATAAACATGATTTTTCTCTGTAGCTTAATCTTAGCTGCCATAGGAAAACCTATTTAAAGACTGGAATTTTTTAAAAGGAATAGAAAAAAATTGTTTAGGTAAGTAACATAAAGCAACTATCAACAAATATTTAAGGACTTTTAATGTGAACTCGCAAAAGAACATAAATTAGATGAAAACATAGAAACATATGAAAACATATTATTATGAACATATTTTACGAAGATATAAAATCATAAGAAAACATAAACATGATTTTTCTCTGTAGCTTAATTTTAGCTGCCATAGAAAACCTATTTAAAGACTGGAATTTTTTAAAAGGAATAGAAAAAATTTGTTTAGGTAAGTAACATAAAGCAACTATCAACAAATATTTAAGGACTTTTAATGTGAATTTGCAAAAGAATATAAATTATATGAAAACATAGAAACATATGAAAACATATTATTATGAACATATTTTACGAAGATATAAAATCATAAGAAAACATAAACATGATTTTTCTCTGTAGCTTAATCTTAGCTGCCATAGGAAAACCTATTTAAAGACTGGAATTTTTTAAAAGGAATAGAAAAAAATTGTTTAGGTAAGTAACATAAAGCAACTATCAACAAATATTTAAGGACTTTTAATGTGAATTTGCAAAAGAATATAAATTATATGAAAACATAGAAACATATGAAAACATATCATTATGAACATATTTTATGAAGATATAAAATCATAAGAAAACATAAACATGATTTTTCTCTGTAGCTTAATCTTAGCTGCCATAGGAAAACCTATTTAAAGACTGGAATTTTTTAAAAGGAATAGAAAAAAATTGTTTAGGTAAGTAACATAAAGCAACTATCAACAAATATTTAAGGACTTTTAATGTGAATTCGCAAAAGAACATAAATTATATGAAAACATAGAAACATATGAAAACATATTATTATGAACATATTTTACGAAGATATAAAATCATAAGAAAACATAAACATGATTTTTCTCTGTAGCTTAATTTTAGCTGCCATAGGACAACCTATTTAAAGCCTAGCTAATTCTAGCTGCATCTTCTTTTTAAAATAAATTTTAAAATTTTTCCATTGTTTAAACATAATCAAAAAGTAGACATTTTGGAAACTGATACATTTGAATAATTTTTATTTTTGCATTTATAGTTTAGACTTCAGAGTCCAAATATTCAAAAGGAAAACTTATGCAAATATTTAGTTAGTATAATTACTCGGTATTAATAATAATTACATTAATAGTAAAATTAAAAAAAAAATAATAAGGGAAAGAAGCCATTATTTGCTATTTGGGTGCCTCTCCTAAATGAATATTATAGGTTTTGGTTAGGTGTCGATCGTAAGACAGCCTAGTCCACTTGGCAACCAGGTCAGGGAAAGCTACAACTTTCTCATAAAAGTTAACAATTTAATTTAAGGATAAAAACTAAATCTTTGTAGAAAATAGAAACAATAGAAAATAATAAGAAAATAGAAACAATAGAAAATAGAAAAAAACAGAAAATAAAAGAAAATAGAAACAATCGAAAATAAATAGAAAATAGAAACAATAGAAAATAGAAAATAAAAGAAAATAGAAACAATAGAAAATAATAAGAAAATAGAAACAATAGAAAATAGAAAAAACAGAAAATAAAAGAAAATAGAAACAATCGAAAATAAATAGAAAATAGAATGTAGAAAATAGAAATTAGCAAGCTAATTCTACATCCTCTCACGATTTACTTTATTCTCATCTTCCTTATTCTCCTCTCCGTATTTTCAAAAAGTCTTAAGGGGGAGCGAGATAAAAAAAAAATATATTTGCTCCTGGAATGTTAGGAATATTGGAGCATACTGGAGCAAAGACTGGCCCACAAAAAAGTTTTCACGCAAAAGCTTTGAAACTATCCAAGTGTATGGTTTCTTTCCAACTTATACCGTTTATAATAAAGGGTACAATCCTATACGATTAGAACCCTCCTCCTAAATTCATATTTCCGTTTACACGGTTATTTGTATTATTTACCTGTTTTGGGGGAGTGAGGGTAATTCCTGGGATTTTTAGGACTTGTGGGTTTCATGTAATTGGAAAGTTTTTTATTTATTATTTCGCAAACCTTTGAATTTGACACCTTTAAGGTTGATAAATGTTACTTCCGTTTTCGCATAGTCTATAGAGATGCTTATTAACAGGAAATAAATTCTCCTCTTTATCGGTCTTTTTCTAAATATTTCTCAGCCCAATCGAATTGGTTGTGATTTTGGCTTAATAGACACTTTTTTCCGCTGAGACCACTCTATAGCAATCAGGTTCAATGATGTTATCTAAGCGACGCGAAAAAGGAAGGAAAATAATACTTTATTACATTTTAGTTTCTAAGCTGTTTTTGGGAATTTTGTAATCAAGAGTAAAATGCTTTTTATGAGGGGAGAACTTAAAAAAAGCTATAGAAATAATCTATAACGTCTTCTATACAACCATAAGAAAACGTTAAAAAGTTAAATTGTTTTAATACCAACCCTTATTTTCGTGACAGAAGGGGTAACCTTATGTTGGGGTACGTTACAACGTTAAAACGTTACTATAGTGAAGCTATAGTAATAGTCTATAACGTTGTTTTTACCCGTCCTTGTATTAGTAGTTTTAAAGACCTGTTTTGTATTGTCATATCATAGACTTTGTTACTTTTCAATAAAATTCTATTGTAAATGAAAACTGGTAAATGATATTTTAATGCTGTATTATTTCAGTTCAAATAAAAAGGGTAAAATATGATTACCCGGATTATATATAAAACACCATTATTTTCTGATATGCGGAAAATTGATAAAATTCGGGGAAAGCTGGAGGGAGAAAAATTCCATTAGATTTGTCTGGGAGATTATAACATGCATCTTTAAAAATTAAAGCGATTTTTTTCTTTATCAATTGGTCACTAAACTTTTCCAGATAACAGACGGAGGTGCTACTCGGTTGACATTATATTAGTTGATTTTAAAGACGGTTAGCTGCGTGTCTACTGATGTTTTGATCAGCTGATGGTATGATCATTTACTCTTTTTTAAGAAAGTAGGTTTTAATTTTGATTCGTAATAATAAAAAATACATATGAATACTTCCTTGCAGCTCCTTTGGATTTTAATAATCAGGTTAAAGGATATTAAAATGTCCGAACAAAGTAAAAAGACGATCGATATGGCTTTCTAACCATACTGGATTGAATAAAGTATAGAATAGAAAGAAAAACTCACAGAGTAATCAATTATCTGTTTGGGTGTCAACTTTAATTGAGAGGTAGAAAATGAACTAAAAATATAAAATGAGGTAGAACAGAGCTAGTGAAATAGCTAATCACTTTTGAAAATTTAAGGAAGGAGGGAGGTAACCTTAGTGGATTGAATAAAGTATAGACTAAAAAGGAAAAACTAAAAGAGTAATCAATTATCTATGATACAACTTTGGTCGAGGCACATCCCTGCCGCAGTATTTCTGGATTTGAAAAAAGCATTGATACGGCTGACCATCAAAAGCTGGTGATTGAACTACAAAGGGTGATCGTGAACGGCATGACGATTAAGCAGTTTGAGTCTTATCTGACTGAATTTTAAGAAGTTTTGTTAAATGTTTTGGTGCCATCTCATCCATTTCCAATGAGGTATGGTGCACCCCAAGGATCTGTCCTAGGACCTTTGTTTTTTTTAATATTTGTTAATTAAGCAAATCTATATCAATTTGCAGGTACTATCCTGTTTGCGGATGATAGTTTACTGCTTGTGGCTACTCCATCAATTAGGTTTTTACGTTTTAAGTGAAAATAACACTATTGAAGTACCTATAATGGTATGGTTATAATATTATTCTTATTAAAATTAGTCATATCATATTTTTAAGGACAGGCATTGAAAAAAAACAAATCTGATATTAAACGTTCATGGAAAGAAAATAAATAGGGAGTAGTTATTGAAAAAAAAAATTGATTAGATGAAGAAAATAAATTATAGATGAAAATTTATCATAGAAGGAGCGGTCTAATAGTGTATCACTAAATTTGTTCTAGATCCCTAAGTATGCCTCGCCAAATCTCAGATTTAGAGACAGAAAAAGCATTAAATTTTTATTAAATATTTTATTAAATATTAAATATTTTTATTTAATATTTTTTTTCTATTAAATATTTTATTAAATATTTTTTATTAAATATTTTTTTTATTAAATATTTATTTTCCTCTATTTTGTCTATATGCATGTTACAGTTGATCACTGTGGGCACGCAACTTTACAATCATAGGCAGCGCAATAGCGCTGCCTAAGTAAAGAACAATGTGGGCACAATGTACTATTTATTTTTGGTCCTTGGTCTTAGACAAGGGCACTTCGTGTTGAAGGCGTTGTTGTAGAAACTTCGATAAGGGCTCATTCGATTAGAAATTGGAATGGCTTGTGCCCTTTTAACATTCGAAAGTGATTGGAAGGCAAATAACACCCCTTCCATGCCCACCATTTCCCCAAACACATCCAATCAAAGTTTTGAGATAGCTATTTTGTTCAGCGTAGTTGATTTCCAGATAGAAATTATGTTCTTGAGGAGCACACTCTCCCACAGCCCTCAGGGCAATGGTTGTAAGTTATATCTTAGGGACACATAAAGTTTTTATAGATAGCTTTGTCGTAGAAAGTTCAAAAAGGGCTCATTTGATTGGAAATTCAAAGGGCTAGTGCCCTTTTTAAAAGTTGGAAGTGATTGGAGGGCAACTAACCCCCCTCTCACGCCCACGTTTCACCCAAACAAGCACAATTAAAATTTTGAGATAGTTATTTTGTTAAACGCAGTTGAAAGTTATGGAAATTAGGTCTTTGAGGATGACCCGCCCCCCCCACATTCCTCAGGGCAAGGGTTGTAAGTTATGCCCTGGAGGAATATAAGATTTTTTTATAGAAAGCGTTGTCGTAGAAGCCTCAAAAAGTGTTAATTTGATTGGAAATTGAAATGGCTAGTGCCCTTTTTAATAGTCGAAAGTGATTGGAGAGCAACTAACCCCCTCCTGACACCCACTTTTTACCCGAACACATCCAATCAAAATTTTGAGATAGCCATTTTGTTCAAAGTAGTTGAAAGGTCCGGAAATTATATCTAAAAGTCTGACACCCCCCCAAAGCCCTCAGGGTAAGGGTTGTGTTATGCCTTGGGGACGTATAGGGTTTTTATTGAAAGTTTTTTCGTAGAAACTTGAAAAAAGGGCCCATTCGATTGGAAATTCAAAGGGCTGGTACCCTTTTTAATACAGTGCCCTTTCGAAAGTGATTTGAGGGCAACTAACCCCCCTCTCACGCCCACCTTTTCCCAAAACCCATCAAATCAAAATTTTTAGATAAATATTTTGTTCAACGTAGTTAAAAGTTTTATAAATTAGGTCTTTGAGAATGATAACCCCCTCAAAGCCCTCGAGGCAAGGGTTGTAAGTTGTGCCCTGAGGGCAAATAAGGTTTTTATAAATAGTGATGTTGTAGAAACTTCAAAAAGGGCTTATTCGATTGGACATTAGAAGGGCTTATGCCCTTTTTAATAGTCGAAAGTGATTGGAGGAAAACTAACAACCCCCTCACACCCACCATTTAACCAAACACGTCCAATCAAAATTTTGAGATAGCCATTTTGTTCGACGTAGTTAAAAACTCTGGAAATTATGTTTTTGAGGATGATACTCCCCCGAAAGTCCTCAGGGCAAGGGTTGTAAGTTATGCCCTGGGGGCATACAAGGTTTATATAGAAAATTGTTGTAAAAATTTCAAAAAGGGCTCATTTGTTTGGAAATTGAAATGGCCCTTTTTAATAGTCGAAAGTGAGTGGAGAGTAATTGACCCCCCTCTCAACCCCACCATTTCCCCAAACACATTTAATGAAAGTTTAGAGATAGCCATTTTGTTCAACGTAGTTGAAAGTTCTAAAAAATATGTATTTAAGGATGACAAACCCCCCAGAGTCCCCAGGGCAAAGTTTGTAAGTTGAGATTAAACCAAAATGCACTGTGTTAATGCTAATTCTCAATAAGGCATCTCAGCGGTATCCCAAGAACGACTGAGGGTATTATGTTCAAACATTCGGGGCTACTTCTGCTCTTAAAATTTAGCCAAATCAAAATAGCGTAAGTGTATGCAAGCTATTAAAGAAAGTAAATAGATTTTTTTTTGCGAATGGTATCAAGTTTATTATTTCAGGTCAACTAGAGGAGGTATGAATATAAATTAAACACTACTATTTGTGTCCAAAATTTTTAAAAGGGTGCATGTTGTTAAAAATGGCTGAAAAATTTTCTCCAGCATACAAATAGCAGGCCAAACTGTAAAGTCTTAAAAAAAAAGAAAAGATTTAAACTATTATTTTCTTTTTCCCTGAAAAGACTATGTCAATATAAAACGAACAGAAATTAATTAAAAAAACTTTTTCCACAAAACAAGTTTTTCAAAGAAAACTAAAGAACTTCATTAAACCAAAAATGAGCAAAAATAAAATCAAATAATCTACCAAGCGTGAAACTACCACAAATCAGCATCGATAAATAAATGAAACCCAAAACGAACAGAAATTACAATAAATAACCAAGTCAAACTCAAAACCAGCAGAAATTAACATGAGTAGGGCTCAAAACCCTTATGCCTTCCCAAGGCTAGAACAAAATTTGCACTTTACTGAAAAAAATAAAAATGGACTGTGCATTGTTTGTTTAATATATATATATACTGATATTTGTTAGTCAAAATGTTAATATTATTTGATTTATTAAAGTTACAAAAGTAGAAACATTTATATTTTTTTCAGTTAAGTGCAAATGTTAGCAGTATTTGTTGTAAGAAATATTACACGGAACAATTGGAAGTATAATTCCAGGTAATTTTCGGATCCATCTTGCTGTTCCCAGAACCACAGCGAAAAAACTCTTCCTCGCAAACGAGAAAAAAGCAGTAGGCTGTTTTTAGTTTTTTTTAATATATATTTTTTTCAGAAATTGATTTTTTATACTTTACTTTATTGGTGTCTTTTTTTATATTATTGAGTTCATATCAATATAATTTTTCACCTTCTGTGTAACAAGTCCCCTGGGATTTTCCCGCAGGTGAAGCAGACAAGGTAAATCTTTTATTTATAGATGTCTCTGTCACTATTCCCTATATGAAATCTTAGATGTCTCTCAAGTAGTTAGATATCAGGATTAAAGTTTTAGAACTCGCAACTTTATAGAGTAATCACAATATATCAGGAAAAACGGATACACATTTAAAAAGAAACACTTACTTCTTAACTAAAAGAAATGCCAAAGATAATGCTTTGCAAAATTAATAAGAATGTTCCAATATGTGTCTTGAGAAATAATCGGGATCAATTGATAAAGCAAATATTTAGGCTTAAAGATGTTGAGCTAGGTGGGAGAAAAATTCAAGAAATCGTCTATAGGGCCTGAGAAGAGCAAGTTTAATTTTAGGTAATTTGTAGTATGGTGAATTTTGATTATCTTTTGCAAGGTATAAAAATGAGGTCTTTAGGAATGGATCTCCAAACCGTACTAGAGTCCAGGAAAGTGTTTTAAATAACACCTTTGACCGTTCCCAAGTAAGATGAAAGCGTATTTGTTCCATCAATTATACGTAATTTGTACAACAGGTATATAATTTAAAACGACAGACATTTTATGTAACACAAAAACTATAATGCTGCTACAAAGTCATCCACCTCGTGACCCCATTATAATAAAACATAGACCAATATGATGAAGATTGTCATGTGACTTGTTTTTTTATGGGGGGTTAAATTACTAAGAGGGTTGAGAAATTATGTATTAGAGAAGTCTCTAAAATAGCTTTTTTTTTCACTCGGCATGTATTCTTTTAATATAGCCTTAAATAACGATCCGGATGAAAAAATCCATTAAATTCCAACGTATAAAATTTTAAAATTAGAAGCTTAAGCTTTATTTTGAAGGAAATATTACTGTATCTAGGAGCTATTTGTCTTTAAAAGACCATATAAATAATTTTATTGAAATAAAGTGGTTTTGTTTATATGTAAAAATTTATTTACTGACAAAGTGAGTGGAACTTCGGTAAAAAAAATTAAAGAATATAGCATTAAACTTTATAGTCCCTACCACCGATACTGACCTCCGTTTCATGGCCCTTCAGCCATGAAATGCAATTGTGGGCTGGAGGCAGCCATCCTTTGCTTTCGCCCGCCCTTCCTGTTTACCTTCTCCATATTTCTCCAGGTACCCATTTAGAACTGGATCAACTCTGGCTGGCTCTGGCTCAACTCTGGCTGGCAACTATGGCTCGAAGATGACATCTACCTTGCGACATGTTTATTTATCTTTCTAATTTGGTCATTTATTATTTATAACATTTACAATTTATTTTGTGTTATTTTTTTGTCTGCATGTTCATAGTCATTATTAGTGGCGAATCTCCAGCATTTTTACTGGGGGGGGGGCAAGAGGGGACCATATCTGGATAGTCAAAGGGCATGGGATGTATAAGATTTTTTCTCCACGTTATTGGGAGGGGGCAACTGCCCCCCCCTCACCACCGCCAAACGGCGCCCCTGGTCATTATTGATATACATGATTATAAATATTTATGTTTTAGATGCAGATATATATTTCAGATTTGTACAGATATATATTTTAGATTAAATATATATATATATATATATATATATATATATATATATATATATATATATATATATATATATATATATATATATATATATATATATATATATATATATATATATAATATATATATATATATATATATATATATATATATATATATATATATATATATATATATATATATTTTTCGCAATCGGGTTTTAGATATGGTGCTACTTGTCAACCTTTCTAATAAAATATGTTCTTGAAAGCACCATTTTAAAAGAGCTATTTATGCCTTTTGGCCTTTTGCCCCCACAGCTGAAAGACCTTGCCCCTGGAGATATATTATTAGATGGTATATACTCTAGTTAAGATTTATGTTCCCCTGAATTGTGCGATTTTAGGACAAACAAACAGCTGTGACATTAAGTGAAGTTAATAGCATTAGACGTATACACTCACTGAGTCAGAATTTGATATTATTAATATTTTTTCTTAGAGAATAATCCACAAATACTTTAAAACTAAGAAAAATGTTGCCATTTTCCATGTTTGTCTTACGTCTTCAGCGTTATTTTTTATTAGAAGACAAAAACACAACAAAAATACTAGTAAATTTCCAAAGTGTAAATTGGTACACAGATGAAGCTGAATCTCACCTACCGAACGACAGAAAATTATCGTCTATTTATTAAACCATAACGACTGTGCAAAAATAAAACGCAAAACATTAAACAGAGAACGTTAGCCTCGAGAGGAATTAAAAATAAATTCATAAGATATAATGTTCTTTGAGATATGACCTTTAAAACTCAATTTAAAACTAAACCACCCTGCGAAATTTTTGATTGGAATTTATATATATATATATATATATATATATATATATATATATATATATATATATATATATATATATATATATATATATATATATATATAGTGCCGGGAGACCAGCGGTCCCCGGTATGGCTACACGACTGGCTTAAATATATTGATTCTCGTTGTCACTTATCTTCTAACCGCAGACAATATGAACTTCTTCTTGTTGTCGTGGTGTCACCATAGGTTCGATACAACCACCCAGGGAATAATACGAATTCTTTCTTAAAATTGTCACCTATTTAAATCGTTCTTGTGGCCAGAGTTGTCAATATGCCAGTCGGAGGCACTGCTATAGTGTTGCGTATAGTAAAGGCCCTGAGGCTTCAATGTTTTATTATTATTTTATTTATTATTTTGTTTGCAAGAGGCACTCCTTATGGAAGGGGCTGTCGTATAAACTTAGGAGGGAATTCATTCGGTTGGGAATTGGAAGCTCTAATTCAAATTCAGTTACGCTTTAATTAATTTGTTATTTATTTTGTTTTATATTTATTTCATATTAAACGCTTTACTTGTATATATATTTAAAGATACACTTTTTTATATTTTATATAATGATATTAATTCTAAATCAGATATATATTATATATTTTAGCTATCCGGCCAAGAGACTTCCATTGCAAACTAAAGGCCACCCTTAACATTTATATGTAAATATTAACATTAAATGAACCGTATAAATATAGCCCGAAGAATCCTTAAAAGCCTAATAGGTCACTCAAGCATGGCTGCTTCCTGGAACTATCCCTAGCATAATATAACAGGCAAAGGTCCAAGGATAAAGGATCGTGACATTAAGTTATATCAATCACAGACAGAAAGATACTGTCTAAACCCAGAGCTCTGCATCTTGGATGTTAATTGGAAACAGGAGATGATTTCTCTTCTGCAACTGTTATGAGACCATATTTTGTAAGTAATTTATTGCAGGGGGAAATACAATGTTAGACTGCTTTGGTTTGTCTACGGTCTGTCAGGACACTTTTAGTTCTCAACTAAATTGGTTTCACCTCTTCATTCCCAAAAAAAATCATTTCTTTTTGTTTAACTATTTTTTGTAGTCTTTGTGTAGCAAACTTAGCTTTTAACTGATTTTTATAATGTATTACAGATAATTACTTGGTAAAAAAAAAAAAAAAAAAAAAAAAAAAAAAAAAAAAAAAAAAAAAAAAAAAAAAAAAAAAAAAAAAAAAAAAAAACTGTCTTCCGAATTTAGTAACTGAGATAAATGAGCACTTGCACAAGGTCTAGACCTTACTTATCCATCCAAATCACCTAGGACAAAACAGTATATCCAACCCGATAGTTCGAAAATCAAGTCCAAAATAGAGCAAAATCAGCATTAATAAGTGTAAGTCATTGTTCCAAAACCAAGCCATAGCACCTTATGTCTACAAAATTTAATATTCCCCAAGTAATCACTACATATCAGAGCTCCTCAGAGGAAAACTCATTGCCTCTACAGGTTTCGGTGCTTAAATTGATTACTTATTATATGATTGATATTTGATTGATATATCTGTAAGATTGATGCTTATTGAATTTTAGCTGTTTGATTTGTAATGAGTGATTGTATTACTACTAGAAGTGTAGCTCCAGCATTTTGTTATTGGTAAGGGCAAGAGGGGGTCCACATCTAGAGAGTCAAGGGGCAGGGGCTATCCTTCAGGGGTAAGTGGTGGCGTATCTAAAAATTATTCCCTTAAAGTAAAGAACAAAGTTGAAATTTGAAACGAGTTACAGTGTTAAAGTTTAATAATTTTGTCTCCAAATTATTGGGGGGGGGAGGCAACTGCCCCCATAGCCACCCAAAGGACGCTAGTGACTACTTCCAAGGGAGTAGGTATTAATCTCTGGGCGAAGGGTAATTTTGGTAGAAATAGGATAGTGATTGATTTTTATATGTTTGACTATTGTTTTGATTAATATCAGAAATAATCGATATTTGATTGACATATTTTTAGATTGATGCTAATTGATTATTAGCTGTTTGATTTGTAATGAGTGATTGTGCTACTACCAAAGGATTAGAAATTTTTTCAGGGTGAAGGGTAATTTCAAAAGCCCCCCCCCCCAAAAAAAAAAACGTAAGCGGGCCTATCTTTCATGAAATAAATGATAAATATATTATTTAAATGGATCTTCAACAATTCCTGCACCCGGCACAAGTGTGCCTCCTTGTCCCTGATCGTCTGAAAGGTAACATTTTTATCAAACAGTTCGTGGTAACGAATTGTAAGTAAGGAGCAACCCGGCTCAATAGTAACCGAAACTCTAAAAAACGGAATTTTAATACCAATTGATACATAAAAAGAATTGGATTTTTATGCTGATACCAAATATATTAGTTTCATTAAGTTTAGTCTTAACCATCTAAGATTACGAGCCGGAGAAAATTTGCCTGTTTTTCGAAAAAGGTGGAAACTTCCCCTAAAGTTTATAGAATCTTAATAAAAATCACACCATCAAATTGAGCGTATCAGAGAACCCTACTTAAGAGGTTTCAAACTCCTATCTGCAAAAATGTAGAATTTTGTATTTTTTGCCATAAGAAAGACCACGGATGCTTTTTTTTTTGTTTATTTTTCATAGGAGGTGACCGTATCGACCCAGTGGTCCTAGAATATCAGGAGAGGACTTATTCGAACGGAAATTAAAAGTTCTAGTGCCCTTTTAAGGGACCAAAAAACTTGGAGGAAAACTAGACCCCCTCCCATGGCCCTTTTTACCTCAAAGTCGTCCGATCAAAATTTTGAGATATCCATTTTGTTCAACATAATTGAAAGGCCGAATAAATGTACCTTTGGAGATTCCATGACCCCCCCCCCTCCGAAAGCCCCTGAGAAAAGATCTTTAAGTTATAAAATTTGTCTATTGTTTGCGTGCAGTACTTGCTATTGAGAAGTATGCATACATTTTCCGGGTGAGGAGGGTGAATTTTCTCAGGTGGGGTTTTCCACGAGGACAATTTGTCATGGGGAGGGAAATTTCAGGGGGTGAATTTTTCAGGGGAAATTTTACACTGGTGAAATTTGCCAGAATTCCCAAGCGACATTCTTCTATGTCTTGCTTTCTCTTTGTAGATTCAATTTTACGCGTGGAGATGTTAAGGGTAAGCGCCAGGGGTAAATTTTAACCAGGATTGATTGTCTAGAGCAGTGGTTCTCAAACTCATTTAGACACTGTACCCCTTTTACCCTCAAAACATTTTAGATACCCCTTCTTAGTTATCGAAAGGCCTACTAAGTAAACTATAGCTAAAATAAAACAAAATTACCAGTCCTACAGTTAAAGGATTGTTTTTTTTTGTTGGCTGGCTGTGTACCCCCTAAAAATTTTTGCATACCCCCCAAGGGTTACTTGTACCACAATTTGAGAACCACTGGGATAGAGAATAAATTGGTCAGGAGGAGGAATTTTACCGTGGAGGTGTAGCCAGATTTCCTAGCATTATTTCAGTTGAAACAAACAAGTTTTTTCAACTGAAAGTAAGGAGCAATATTAAAATATGAGGAGGGTTGTTCCTCCTAAACACCTCAATTTTTACGCTTAAGTTTGAATTATGTCCAAGTTCTTTAAGAATGACTCTTGAAACATTATGCTCTTTTAATTAGAACAATAAGAAGTTTTTTTTTTACAAGTATTAAAAACTTTAGCGTAAAGAGCGAGGTGTTGAGGAGGAAAAACCTCCCCATACACGTAATAATTTCTGTTCATTTTAAGTTTTATTGTTGCTCTTTACGTTCAGTTGAAAAAAACTTGTTTTTTTATTTAATTACTTAAAAAAGCCACTAGCGATCCAGCTGCAGGTAACGCACCTTTTTGCCAGCATTATCACGTTAAAATATTTTGATAATTAGAATGACTTTGCTTTGCGAGATAAACAAATATAGAGTTTCAGTATTGATTTCATAAGTTTTCATACAGAAATGAAGATTCTGAAAACTGAATTCATTACCTTGAAAGTGTGTTTTTACTCATTTGGCTTACTGTGCGTGAACTTGATCCACGCTAGTTTCTGGCAACAGTAGTGTATAAGAAAATGGTTTTTGCTCATTCGCAATATCCCATTTAGGTATGGCATAATCAATACTTACTGACCAAATTTATAGTTTAATTCAAAGATTTATGTAAATAAAAACAGATCTATATCTGTGCCTCCTGTATGCAATACTGCAGTGTTCTGTGTTCATCCGATCGCTAAGAAATTTTAAGAAGTTCTTGAATACACTCTTGCAAATATTATAGGTATACCCCCCAAGACCCTCTTTTATTCCAAACTCTTGTTGTGCTGACTACAGCTAGAGGCCTCTAACACAAATACTTGGAATATATTGAATCCTAGGGGGTAGAGCGGAAGTTGATAATCCTAACTTATTTTTATCAAATACCTTTAAATTTAAAAATACGACGGTTATTAATGTGCGGTGTGGGGGAGATTTTGACGGGGTATTTTCCGGGGGGTAGTTTTCTGCTGGGATGGAAGGGGGCTCTAGCGATGAATTTTTGCGGGAGCTGATTTATCGTCGAGGAAAAATTTTCCAAGGGGAGGGGGGCGGTCCCAGGAGAGAATTGTTTTAGGGTGGAATTTTTCGGAGAGAGAGTTGTCAGGGGAGAATTTCAAAAATGCGATCGTTATTAATACGAGTGGTGGACCTTTCTGTGGGGTGTATTTTCTATGGGAGATCATTTTCAGAAAAGAATTCCTCAATGAGGGAAGGGGGGAGTTACAAAGGGGTGAATTTCTCTTGAATTTCCTTCGTTTTGACATTGTAGTATCGTGCGACGGGTAAGCTAGTGACATACAAAATATAGGCTTAAAATCTCACTAAAGGAGCTTGAAGTATTATTTCAATAAGATGACATTATCTGTGACATTTTCGGAAATGTTTCTTATATGTTTGACAAATTAAAGGAAAAGACATTATTAGACTTCGGGCGGCAAAATATAAATCCCTAGGGACAGGGCCATTTTAAATTGACCACATTCACTGATATAATATAAAAAATTGAATTAATAGAAATACACTATATTTAAAAAAATTACAAATGATATAGTTTTCGGCATTTAATAAAAAATTTGCTTCTATTCTAGGTTGTTCATATACTTCGGCTCTCCAAAATTTCACTCGAAAAATCAAATTACAGCGCAAGAACATACAAAACTTCCACTGTGTGGGTTCAAATTTTGTGACTATCATTCCACTAGATAGAGACTCGTAATGCACCCAGTAGCCCTCTGAGCACGAAAGTCTATGGGAGAAGAAGAGGGTAGGACAAGAATGCAACTCATGTGAAATTCATGCTTTTTGGGATTCTCTTCCATATGCTCCTGTCCTTTCCAGATAAATCGGTGATTTTTATAGTTTTTACGAATTTGACCACTAATAGGCCCTCATTGCCTGAGAATTCTGTGGACATGGTGACTATAAATCTTTGAAGACCTTTTATTTGGGGTCTCCAATCCCCTTCAAATTGCTCTCAGAGCTTCTAGACTATTTGAATTACTCTTAGTTCATACCTATCTACCTTAGTTCTGACCTCTAGGATGGGTGATAGAATATCTGAAATTAATCATTTTTATACAAATTGTGCTATGCTTCAAAAGGAAATTTCAGGCAGACATTTAATAAAAAGATTTACATTAGATTAAGCTGTCAATGTACTTCAGCTTTCTAATAATTCGCTCGAACAATTAAATTGCTGTAGAAATGCACTTACCACTACTACTACTAACAACTCACCGCAGCACCAAGCCGCCTGAGGCCAACACAGCTACACACGCTCCTCCTTCATTTCAATTTATTGAAAGCCTTTCATTTTACACCCTCCCAGGGAGTTTCCATTTCCTTTAAATCTTTCTTTATAGCATCATTCCACCCAGAGGAGGACGACCTGCTTTCCATTTAGCCCTCGACGGTTGGCCGAAAAGGAAAATATTGGGCAATCTGTCATCCTTCATCCGCACAACGTTCCCTAGGCATTTCAAACTTTCTTTCATTTTAGCCCTAGACAGCTGGATTGAACCACGTTTTTCGTACAGCCTACTGTTTGAAATACGGTCAGTCAGCCGGGTACCCATAACAATCCGTAGGCAATTTCTCTGGAAAGCATCCAGCAAACCTTCTCCACTTTTCGGAGCACCCATGATTCAGAGCCATATTTGACCACTGTCATCACTGTGACTTCTACTATTCTGATCTTGGTTTGCAGACTTATCTTCCTATTCTTCTAAACTTTGTTTAACTATGAAAAAAAACCTGAGTCTTGGCTATTCTACTTTTAACATCTTCATTGCTCCCACCGTCTTTACTAATAATACTCCCAAGGTCAGTGAAAGCTGCCCACCTGATCAATCTTTTTGTTACCCAACGTCACCTTTTCATCTTCACTTATTCCTAGCCTTAGTGACTTAGTCTTCTTAATATTAATTTTCAAACCTATTCTAGCACCCTGAACTCGCAAAACCTCTAAAAGCTCATTCATTTTGCTCACACTTTCATCTAGGGTGCTTAAATTATCAGCATAATCCAAGTCTACGAGAGTTCCCCCCCCCCCCCCCCTTTGATTCTGTGATCTCCCATTTCCTTTCCTGTGCTACTTAAGACACAATCAATGAAAATGATCTATATAAAGAGGGATAGAACACAACCCTGCTAACTCCTGATTTAATACAAAACCAACTGCTAACCTCATTTCCTATCTTAACCACAGCAGTGTTATTATCGTAGATAGCACTAATCACTTTAATGTATTTGTCTGGTATACCATAAAAGGATAAGACCTTTGTTAAAGCTCTCCTATCAACAGAATCAAACGCTTGCTCATAATCTATAAAACTAAGGACCAAAGGGGTTTGACAACTCCGGCACTTCTCAATCATTAACCTAAGAGTGAAGATTTGGCCGACACATCCTCTACCTTTTCTAAAACCACACTGTTCTTCTCTTAAAAATTTATCTACAGCATCTCACAGTCTAAAAATTATCATATTACTATTGAATTTGCTACCTACAGAGACCAGACTAATGCCTCGATAATTATCACACTCACTCTTATCACCTTTCTTGTACAGTGGCCTATTTAAGGTTTTCCTAAAGTCGTTAGGTACTTCCTCTTTTCAAAAAATTATATTCATATGATATATATTATCCATATTTAAGTATGGATAATGGGACTTTGTGTCCTATCTACCCATTACCCAGTCTTATTAGTACCCAGTCTAATTAGTTAGAATTACATCTTTTGATTATAGATGACCAAGAAAAGTAACTTGAAGCAATAATCTTTTAAGAAGAAATTAAACAATTGCTAAAGACTATTCTAGGTAATTCTTATAAATTAATAAAAAAATCGCGAAGAGGAAAAAAAGGGAAAGGGAAGGAAAGGGAAAGGGAAAAGAAAAGGGAAATGGGGATGTCAAAGGAAGTTACTCAAGCGAAATAATGTAAAATTTAGAAGTGCTATTATATCGATGTAAAAAATTGCGTAAGGACGGAGTTTGTCAAGCTAAACCTCAGCTCAAGGTGATTCTTGGTGATTCTTTTAAATTGATTAAAAAAGAAATAATGAAGAAAAAAAAAGAGAGAATGTTTTTAAAGCGCAACGAATTGTGAAGTGTAACTATGTAAGCATAGAGAGATACGTTGAGGGTTTCGTTAAAGCTCAAGGCAATTCTAATTGATTAACGAAAAAAAAGGGCAAAACTTACTCAAGTGAAACAATTGTAAAATGTATGAGCGTTATTACGTAGATGCAAAGAGATACGTTGAGAGCTTCGTTGTACACAGAGTCTGCTTTTCTTGTAGTGAAGCATATCCAGCAGCCCCAAAGTAAGAAGATCAGCTCACCTGAAATAGCTCAAATAACTAATTTTAAGACATATCTGTTTGTATAGGAGAAATATAGATTACACTTCAGGGGATATTACCAAGAAAATTACTGTTCTGTAGTATTAATCCAAAGGGGGAAGTTGCAGCTCAACAAAACCACTAATCGATTATCGTATTAAAAGTAGAGCTATTAAATTATATATTCTAAATGCATCAAGTACATTCAACGGAAACTTCTTTGATCTTTAATATAGAATATCAAATCTTATATGACAGTTCAGTAAAACAATTTTGAGCATTTAATCCGAAGTATGTTAAGGGAAGAACTTGAGATTTGCTTGAAATTAGTACAAATAACTATTTGCACTAATTTCAAGCACATTTCAAGGATAATTAAATTCAAGATTTACCTATTTATATAGGAGATATATACTTTGGGGTTATTAACTTAGAAATAAGCAGCGATGAAGACCAATGCTTTTCCAAAATACAAATTTAAAAAGATAAAACAACGAGGAATTATTGCAAGACAGAGACATTTTACTGAATGTTTATTTCTGATCTACATCTAAGAGCCGTCATCAACAAAGGAAATAAATAAATATAAAATTAGAAAAATTTCAATTAGTAGATTTTCATTGTCTTAAAATAATTCATCGCTGTTTTATCTTTTTTAATTTGTATTACCTTAGAAATAAATGCTCTTTGGCATAAATTAAAAAAGTAAAACAACGAGGAATTGTTTTAAAACAGTGATATTTTACTAAATAAATATTTCAGACCCATATCTGAGAGCCATCATCAGCAAAGAAAATAAATAAATATAAAATTAGAAAAAAAAGTTCATTTAGTAAAATTTCACTGCTTTAAAATAATTCATCGTTGTTTTATTTTATTTAAATTTGCACTACCTTAGAAATAAATGTTTTATGGTATAAAATTGTAAATGGAAAATTTGAGTTCGACGAAACATCCCGCCTAATATTATGCAATTATAAAAATTTGTGTCATTTTGAGCTCGAGATAAATTTCGTTGATGTTGAATCCGGCAGAATAACGTCTAATACAACAGAATAGCAAAATATTTTAATATTTACTACGCAACACCGCTAGTTGGCTGCACTTTTTATGCCAAGAGAAAAATGTTGAAATCAGATTACTTGAAACATGTACATATATTTAAATTTATAAAGCAATAAGTTATGATACAGACGCGGAAAATTTACATTAAATAATTTTTTTTTTTTTTGGTTGGTATAAAAGGGAATTTTTTTTCTGTTTTGAAAAGGGAGTCTATAGTTAGGATGATGAAAATGTTATATTGGATTAATTTAGTTTTTTAAATTTCCGAGATATAAAGGAGGAGAAAATAAAGGAAGAGAAGTTTTTTTGGTGGTTGTAGTTTGGTTGAAGTTTGTAATTTTGTTGAATTTATTTTTTAATAGGAGAAAAATTTAGATGAAGGGTAAAAGGGAAAAAATGGAAAAAGGGAAGGGAAAAAAAATGAGAATATAGGATAAAAATACAGAAATTGATAATCAAGGCTAATAATAAATTTTGAGCATGTTAATTATGTATAGTAGCAGAGTGTGTTTTTATCAATATTGTTTGGATAAAAATTTAAAAAAATAAATGTCGTTTTTAAATTAGTGTAGGTGACATTAAAGTTAAAAAAAAAAACAAAAAAAAGAAAAAAAAAATGTTTTCAAAGAAAAAATCTTATACGGGATAAAATATACATGCTATCAAGTGTTAGAAAACTGGAAATATAGAAAACTGGAGACCCATATCAATTTTACCTATCTGGAGAAAGTGGAGAAAGTAGAGTACTGGAGAAAGTGGTACATAAACGGCTCAATAATTTCCTTCAGATGAATAGGCTGTTGAGTCAGGCACAGTTCGGGTTTAGAAAGGGTCACTCAACGACACACGTCTTACAGCACCTGGTTCAAAGGGGTAACTGTGCATGAAACTCAGGTGACATACCTATGTCTGCTTTAATTGACAATAGTAAAGCCTTTGACAAGGTTGACTACCAAGTGTTGCTTCATCAAATGAGAAGTCTTGGAATAAATGAATTTTGTTTAAGATGGCTTGAGAGCTATCTTTATGGTAGGTCCCTTAAATTTGTTTGAAATAATGTGGTCTCATCATCTTTTCCTGTGAATTGTGGTGTGCCTCAGGGCTCTGTGCTTTGCCCTTTACTTTATCTAGTTTACGTGGACATGATGCACTTTTTTATGCAGAATGTATGTATTATTTCTTTTGCTTCTGACACTACGCTCTCAGTATTTGCAAGATCAGTTGATGAGTTATTAGCAAAGATAACACTACTCTCAAAAGACTGGAGGTGTTTACAAGTTTAAGTTTGATGTGCGTGAATGTAAAGACCTGTAGAATATCAAAAAACCTATGTCTCCCCAAGGTCAGAACATAATTTTCACTTTACTGAAAAAAATAAATTTTATAGGTTTTCACTTTTATAGCTTAAATAAATCAAATATTATTAACATTTTAAGAAATAAATATCAGCATATGTGTATTAAACTGAAAATGCACATTCATTTGTATTTTATTGAGTAAAGTGCAAACTATGTTCTGGCTTTGAGGAGGCATAGGGGTTTTGAGCCCTGCTCATGTTAATTTCTGCTCATTTTGAGTTTAGCTCGGTTATTTATTGTAATTTCTGTTCGTTTTGTGTTTCATTTATGTATCGATTCTGATTTGTGGTAGTTTTACGCTTGATAGACTATTTGATTCTGTTTTTGCTCATTTTTGGTTTAATAGAGTTCTTTATTTTTTTGAAGCAGCTTAATTTTTGGAAATTTTCTTTTAATTAATTTACAGAAAATGACAGCAAATGTAAAAACGGCAGCAAAACTGTCATCTTACTTCAAAACATTAATATCATAGAAGCGCAAAAAAGAAAGGTTTCACAGACGACACTAACCTCAATTGATTATAGCAGGAAAGAAAAAGCCATTACAAGAGACTGGGTATAATCAATTTTCAAGATACAGACAGAAACAGGGGATTAACCCAGGATTTAAATGAGTTCTTTTTACAAAGGCAACGTGCCGTATCACATCTCAACGGTTGCCATTGCAAAAATCCATGAATTGTGAAATAAAAAGCTTGACCCTCCTCCTTACTCACCAGATGCAGTCTCAAGTAACTCCTTCTTGTTCCCTCATCTAAAAATTCTATTTGGACTACAGAGATTTTAATAAAACGAGGATGACATTACCAACACTCCAGAAGTTTTTATCCGACTCGTAAAAACGTCACAAAAATGAATGTAAGCAATTTTTTTTATGCTTTTTTTTAGTCTTTCTCAACGGTCGCCATTGCAAAAATCAACAAATTGTGGGCTAAGCAGCTTGACCCTCCTCCTTACTCACTAGATGTAGTCCCAAGTAACTCCTTCTTGTTCCCTCATCTAAAAATTCTATTTGGACTACATAGATTTTAATCAAACGAGGGTGACATTACGAACACTCCAGAAGTTTTTATCCGACTCGTAAAAACGTCACAAAAATGAATGTAAACAATTTTTTATGCTTTTTTTAGTCTTTCTCAACGGTCGCCATTGCAAAAATCCACGAGTTGCGAGCTAAACAGCTTGACCCTCCTCCTTACTCACCAGATGCAGTCTCAAGTTACTCCTTCTTGTTCCCTCATCTAAAAATTCTATTTGGACTACAGGGATTTTAATCAAAAGATGATAACATTACCAACACTCCAAAAGTTTTTATCCGACTCGTAAAAACGTCACAAAAATGAATGCAAACAATTTTTTATGCTTTTTTTAGTCTTTTTCAACGGTCGCCATTGCAAAAATCCACGAATTGTGAGCTAAACAATTCGACCCTCCTCCTTACTCACCAGATGCAGTCTCAAGTTACTCCTTCTTGTTCCCTCATCTAAAAATTTTATTTGGACTACAGGGATTTAATCAAACGATGATGACATTACCAACACTCCAAAAGTTTTTATCCGACTCGTAAAAACGTGACAAAAATGAATGTAAACAATTTTTTATGCTTTTTTTAGTCTTTCTCAAAGGTCGCCATTGCAAAAATCCACGAGTTGCGAGCTAAACAGCTTGACCCTCCTCCTTACTCACCAGATGCAGTCTCAAGTAACTCCTTCTTGTTCCCTCATCTAAAAATTCTATTTGGACTACAGGGATTTTAATCAAAAGATGATAACATTACCAACACTCCAAAAGTTTTTATCCGACTCGTAAAAACGTCACAAAAATGAATGTAAACAATTTTTTTATGCTTTTTTAGTCTTTCTCAACGGTCGCCATTGCAAAAATCCACGAGTTGCGAGCTAAACAGCTTGACCCTCCTCCTTACTCACCAGATGCAGTCTCAAGTAACTCCTTCTTGTTCCCTCATCTAAAAATTCTATTTGGACTACAGGGATTTTAATCAAACGAGGATGACATTACCAGCACTCCAGAAGTTTTTATCCGACTCGTAAAATCGTCACAAAAATGAATGTAGACAATTTTTTTATGCTTTTTTTTAGTCTTTTCTCACATCTCAACGGTTGCCATTGCAAAAATCCACGAATTGCGAGCTAAACGGCTTGACCCTCCTCCTTACTCACCAGATACAGTCTCAAGTAACTCCTTCTTGTTCCCTCATCTAAAAATTCTATTTAGACTACAGAGATTTTAATCAAACGAGGATGACATTACCAACACTCCAAAAGTTTTTATCCGACTCGTAAAAACGTCACAAAAATGAATGTAAACAATTTTTTTATGCTTTTTTTAGTCTTTCTCAACGGTCGCCATTGCAAAAATCCACGAGTTGCGAGCTAAACAGCTTGACCCTCCTCCTTACTCACCAGATGCAGTCCCAAGTAACTCCTTCTTGTTCCCTCATCTAAAAATTCTATTTGGACTACATAGATTTTAACCAAACGAGGGTGACATTACGAACACTCCAGAAGTTTTTATCCGACTCGTAAAAACGTCACAAAAATGAATGTAAACAATTTTTTATGCTATTTTTAGTCTTTCTCAACGGTCGCCATAGCAAAAATCCACGAGTTGCGAGCCAAACAGCTTGACCCTCCTCCTTACTCACCAGATACAGTCTCAAGTTACTCCTTCTTGTTCCCTCATCTAAAAATTCTATTTGGACTACAGGGATTTTAATCAAACGATGATGACATTACAAACACTCCAAAAGTTTTTATCCGACTCGTAAAAACGTCACAAAAATGAATGTAAACAATTTTTTATGCTTTTTTTAGTCTTTTTCAACGGTCGCCATTGCAAAAATCCACGAATTGTGAGCTAAACAGTTTGACCCTCCTCCTTACTCACCAGATGCAGTCTCAAGTTACTCTTTCTTGTTCCCTCATCTAAAAATTCTATTTGGACTACAGGGATTTTAATCAAACGATGATGACATTACCAACACTCCAAAAGTTTTTATCCGACTCGTAAAAACGTCACAAAAATGAATGTAAACAATTTTTTATGCTTTTTTTAGTCTTTCTCAACGGTCGCCATTGCAAAAATCCACGAATTGTGAGCTAAACAGTTTGACCCTCCTCCTTACTCACCAGATGCAGTCTCAAGTAACTCCTTCTTGTTCCCTCATCTAAAAATTTTATTTGGACAACAGGGATTTTAATCAAAAGATGATGACATTACCAACACTCCAAAAGTTTTTATCCGACTCGTAAAAACGTTACAAAAATGAATGTAAACAATTTTTTTTATGCTTTTTTTAGTCTTTCTCAACGGTCGCCATTGCAAAAATCCACGAGTTGCGAGCTAAACAGCTTGACCCTCCTCCTTACTCACCAGATGCAGTCTCAAGTAACTCCTTCTTGTTCCCTCATCTAAAAATTCTATTTGGACTACAGAGATTTTAATCAAACGAGGATGACATTACCATCACTCCAGAAGTTTTTATCCGACTCGTAAAAACGTAACAAAAATGAATATAAACAATTTTTTTATTCTCTTTTTTAGTCTCTCACATCTCAACGGTTGCCATTGCATAAATCCACGAATTGCGAGCTAAACAGCTTGACCCTCCTCCTTACTCACCAGATGCAGTCTCAAGTAACTCCTTCTTGTTCCCTCATCTAAAAATTCTATTTGGACTACAGAGATTTTAATCAAACAAGGATGACATTACCAACACTCCAGAAGTTTTTATCCGACTCGTAAAAACGTCACAAAAATGAATTTAAACAATTTTTTTATGCTTTTTTTAGTCTTTCTCAACGGTCGCCATTGGAAAAATCCACGAATTGTGAGCTAAACAGCTTGACCCTCCTCCTTACTCACCAGATGCAGTCCCAAGTAACTCCTTCTTGTTCCCTCATCTAAAAATTCTATTTGGACTACAGAGATTTTAATCAAACGAGGATGAAATTACCAACACTCCAGAAGTTTTTATCCGACTCGTAAAAACGTAACAAAAATGAATATAAACAATTTTTTTTATGCTTTATTTTAGTCTTTTCTCACATCTCAACGGTTGCCATTGCAAAAATCCACGAATTGCGAGCTAAACAGCTTGACCCTCCTCCTTACTCACCAGATGCAGTCCCAAGTAACTCCTTCTTGTTCCCTCATCTAAAAATTCTATTTGGACTACATAGATTTTAACCAAACGAGGGTGACATTACGAACACTCCAGAAGTTTTTATCCGACTCGTAAAAACGTCACAAAAATGAATGTAAACAATTTTTTATGCTATTTTTAGTCTTTCTCAACGGTCGCCATAGCAAAAATCCACGAGTTGCGAGCCAAACAGCTTGACCCTCCTCCTTACTCACCAGATGCAGTCTCAAGTTACTCCTTCTTGTTCCCTCATCTAAAAATTCTATTTGGACTACAGGGATTTTAATCAAACGATGATGACATTACAAACACTCCAAAAGTTTTTATCCGACTCGTAAAAACGTCACAAAAATGAATGTAAACAATTTTTTATGCTTTTTTTAGTCTTTTTCAACGGTCGCCATTGCAAAAATCCACGAATTGTGAGCTAAACAGTTCGACCCTCCTCCTTACTCACCAGATGCAGTCTCAAGTTACTCTTTCTTGTTCCCTCATCTAAAAATTCTATTTGGACTACAGGGATTTTAATCAAACGATGATGACATTACCAACACTCCAAAAGTTTTTATCCGATTCGTAAAAACGTCACAAAAATGAATGTAAACAATTTTTTATGCTTTTTTTTTGTCTTTCTCAACGGTCGCCATTGCAAAAATCCACGAATTGTGAGCTAAACAGTTTGACCCTCCTCCTTACTCACCAGATGCAGTCTCAAGTAACTCCTTCTTGTTCCCTCATCTAAAAATTCTATTTGGAAAACAGGGATTTTAATCAAAAGATGATGACATTACCAACACTCCAAAAGTTTTTATCCGACTCGTAAAAACGTTACAAAAATGAATGTAAACAATTTTTTTTATGCTTTTTTTAGTCTTTCTCAACGGTCGCCATTGCAAAAATCCACGAATTGCGAGCTAAACAGCTTGACCCTCCTCCTTACTCACCAGATGCAGTCTCAAGTAACTCCTTCTTGTTCCCTCATCTAAAAATTCTATTTGGACTACAGAGATTTTAATCAAACGAGGATGACATTACCAACACTCCAGAAGCTTTTATCCGACTCGTAAAAACGTAACAAAAATGAATATAAACAATTTTTTTATTCTCTTTTTTAGTCTCTCACATCTCAACGGTTGCCATTGCATAAATCCACGAATTGCGAGCTAAACAGCTTGACCCTCCTCCTTACTCACCAGATGCAGTCTCAAGTAACTCCTTCTTGTTCCCTCATCTAAAAATTCTATTTGGACTACAGATATTTTAATCAAACGAGGATGACATTACCAACACTCCAGAAGTTTTTATCCGACTCGTAAAAACGTCACAAAAATGAATTTAAACAATTTTTTTATGCTTTTTTTAGTCTTTCTCAACGGTCGCCATTGGAAAAATCCACGAATTGTGAGCTAAACAGCTTGACCCTCCTCCTTACTCACCAGATGCAGTCCCAAGTAACTCCTTCTTGTTCCCTCACATAAAAATTCTATTTGGACTACAGAGATTTTAATCAAACGAGGATGAAATTACCAACACTCCAGAAGTTTTTATCCGACTCGTAAAAACGTAACAAAAATGAATATAAACAATTTTTTTATGCTCTTTTTTAGTCTTTTCTCACATCTCAACGGTTGCCATTGCAAAAATCCACGAATTGCGAGCTAAACAGCTTGACCCTCCTCCTTACTCACCAGATGCAGTCTCAAGTAACTCCTTCTTGTTCCCTCATCTAAAAATTCTATTTGGACCTCAGGGATTTTAATCAAACGAGGATGACATTACCAACACTCCAGAAGTTTTTATCCGACTCGTAAAAACGTCACAAAAATGAATGTAAACAATTTTTTTTATGCTTTATTTTAGTCTTTTCTCACATCTCAACGGTTGCCATTGCAAAAATCCACGAATTGCGAGCTAAACAGCTTGACCCTCCTCCTTACTCACCAGATGCAGTCTCAAGTAACTCCTTCTTGTTCCCTCATCTAAAAATTCTATTTGGACCTCAGGGATTTTAATCAAACGATTATGACATTACCAACACTCCAAAAGTTTTTATCCTACTCGTAAAAACGTCACAAAAATGAATGTAAACAATTTTTTATGCTTTTTTTAGTCTTTCTCAACGGTCGCCATTGCAAAAATCCACGAATTGCGAGCTAAACAGCTTGACCCTCCTCCTTACTCACCAGATGCAGTCTCAAGTAACTCCTTCTTGTTCCCTCATCTAAAAATTCTATTTGGACTACATAGATTTTAATCAAACGAGGGTGACATTACGAACACTCCAGAAGTTTTTATCCGACACGTAAAAACGTCACAAAAATGAATGTAATAAATTTTTTTATGCTTTTTTTTAGTCTTTCTCAACGGTCGCCATTGCAAAAATCCACGAGTTGCGAGCTAAACAGCTTAACCCTCCTTCTTACTCACCAGATACAGTCTCAAGTTACTCCTTCTTGTTCCCTCATCTAAAAATTCTATTTGGACTACAGGGATTTTAATCAAACGATGATGACATTACCAACACTCCAAAAGTTTTTATCCGACTCGTAAAAACGTCACAAAAATGAATGTAAACAATTTTTTATGCTATTTTTAGTCTTTCTCAACGGTCGCCATTGCAAAAATCCACGAGTTGCGAGCTAAACAGCTTGACCCTCCTCCTTACTCACCAGATACAGTCTCAAGTTACTCCTTCTTGTTCCCTCATCTAAAAATTCTATTTGGACTACAGGGATTTTAATCAAACGATGATGACATTACCAACACTCCAAAAGTTTTTATCCGACTTGTAAAAACGTCACAAAAATGAATGTAAACAATTTGTTATGCTTTTTTTAGTCTTTTTCAACGGTCGCCATAGCAAAATCCACGAATTGTGAGCTAAATAGTTCGAACCTCCTCCTTACTCACCAGATGCAGTCTCAAGTTACTCCTTCTTGTTCCCTCATCTAAAAATTGTATTTGGACTGCAGGGATGTTAATCAAACGATGATGACATTACCAACACTCCAAAAGTTTTTATCCGACTCGCAAAAACGTCACAAAAATGAATGTAAACAATTTTTTATGCTTTTTTTTAGTCTTTCTCAACGGTCGCCATTGCAAAAATCCACGAGTTGCGAGCTAAACAGCTTAACCCTCCTTCTTACTCACCAGATACAGTCTCAAGTTACTCCTTCTTGTTCCCTCATCTAAAAATTCTATTTGGACTACAGAGATTTTAATCAAACGAGGATGACATTACCAACAGTCCAAAAGTTTTTATCCGACTCGTAAAAACGTCACAAAAATGAATTTAAACAATTTTTTTATGCTTTTTTTAGTCTTTCTCAACGGTCACCATTGCAAAAATCCACGAGTTGCGAGCTAAACAGCTTGACCCTCCTCCTTACTCACCAGATACAGTCTCAAGTTACTCCTTCTTGTTCCCTCATCTAAAAATTCTATTTGGACTACAGGGATTTTAATCAAGCGATGATGACATTACCAACACTCCAAAAGTTTTTATCCGACTCGTAAAAACGTCACAAAAATGAATGTAAACAATTTTTTATGCTTTTTTTAGTCTTTTTCAACGGTCGCCATTGCAAAAATTCACTAATTGTGAGCTAAACAGTTCGACCCTCCTTACTCACCAGATGCAGTCTCAAGTTACTCCTTCTTGTTCCCTCATCTAAAAATTCTATTTGGACTACAGGGATTTTAATCAAACGATGATGACATTTCCAACACTCCAAAAGTTTTTATCCGACTCGTAAAAACGTCACAAAAATGAATTTAAACAATTTTTTATGCTTTTTTTAGTCTTTCTCAACGGTCGCCATTGCAAAAATCCACGAATTGTGAGCTAAACAGTTTGACCCTCCTCCTTACTCACCACATGCAGTCTCAAGTAACTCCTTCTTGTTCCCTCATCTAAAAATTCTATTTGGACTACAGAGATTTTAATCAAACGAGGATGACATTACCAACACTCCAGAAGTTTTTATCCGACTCGTAAAAACGTCACAAAAATGAATTTAAACAATTTTTTTATGCTTTTTTTAGTCTTTCTCAACGGTCGCCATTGCAAAAATCCACGAATTGTGAGCTAAACAGTTTGACCCTCCTCCTTACTCACCAGATGCAGTCCCAAGTAACTCCTTCTTGTTCCCTCATCTAAAAATTCTATTTGGACTACAGAGATTTTAATCAAACGAGGATGAAATTACCAACACTCCAGAAGTTTTTATCCGACTCGTAAAAACGTAACAAAAATGAATATAAACAATTTTTTTATGCTCTTTTTTAGTCTTTTCTCACATCTCAACGGTTGCCATTGCAAAAATCCACGAATTGCGAGCTAAACAGCTTGACCCTCCTCCTTACTCACCAGATGCAGTCTCAAGTAACTCCTTCTTGTTCCCTCATCTAAAAATTCTATTTGGACTAGAGAGATTTTAATCAAACGAGGATGACATTACCAACACTCCAGAAGTTTTTATCCGACTCGTAAAAACGTCAGAAAAATGAATGTAAACAATTTTTTTTATGCTTTATTTTAGTCTTTTCTCACATCTCAACGGTTGCCATTGCAAAAATCCACGAATTGCGAGCTAAACAGCTTGACCCTCCTCCTTACTCACCAGATGCAGTCTTAAGTAACTCCTTCTTGTTCCCTCATCTAAAAATTCTATTTGGACTACAGGGATTTTAATCAAACGATGATAACATTACCAACACTCCAAAAGTTTTTATCCTACTCGTAAAAAACGTCACAAAAATGAATGTAAACAATTTTTTATGCTTTTTTAGTCTTTCTCAACGGTCGCCATTGCAAAAATCCACGAGTTGCGAGCTAAACAGCTTGACCCTCCTCCTTACTCACCAGATGCAGTCTCAAGTAACTCCTTCTTGTTCCCTCATCTAAAAATTCTATTTGACTACATAGATTTTAATCAAACGAGGGTGACATTACGAACACTCCAGAAGTTTTTAACCGACTCGTAAAAACGTCACAAAAATGAATGTAAACAATTTTTTATGCTTTTTTTAGTCTTTCTCAACGGTCGCCATTGCAAAAATCCACGAGTTGCGAGCTAAACAGCTTGACCCTCCTCCTTACTCACCAGATGCAGTCTCAAGTAACTCCTTCTTGTTCCCTCATCTAAAAATTCTATTTGGACTACATAGATTTTAATCAAACGAGGGTGACATTACGAACACTCCAGAAGTTTTTATCCGACTCGTAAAAACGTCACAAAAATGAATGTAAACAATTTTTTATGCTATTTTTAGTCTTTCTCAACGGTCGCCATTGCAAAAATCCACGAGTTGCGAGCTAAACAGCTTGACCCTCCTCCTTACTCACCAGATACAGTCTCAAGTTACTCCTTCTTGTTCCCTCATCTAAAAATTCTATTTGGACTGCAGGATTTTAATCAAACGATGATGACATTACCAACACTCCAAAAGTTTTTATCCGACTCGTTAAAACGTCACAAAAATGAATGTAAACAATTTTTTATGCTTTTTTTAGTCTTTTTCAACGGTCGCCATTGCAAAAATCCACGAATTGTGAGCTAATTAGTTCGAACCTCCTCCTTACTCACCAGATGTAGTCTCAAGTTACTCCTTCTTGTTCCCTCATCTAAAAATTGTATTTGGACTACAGGGATTTTAATCAAACGATGATGACATTACCAACACTCCAAAAGTTTTTATCCGACTCGTAAAAACGTCACAAAAATGAATATAAACAATTTTTTATGCTTTTTTTAGTCTTTCTCAACGGTCGCCATTGCAAAAATCGACGAATTGTGAGCTAAACAGTTTGACCCTCCTCCTTACTCACCAGATGCAGTCTCAAGTAACTCCTTCTTGTTCCCTCTTCTAAAAATTCTATTTGGACAACAGGGATTTTAATCAAAAGATGATGACATTACCAACACTCCAAAAGTTTTTATCCAACTCGTAAAAACGTCACAAAAATGAATATAAACAATTTTTTATGCTTTTTTTTAGTCTTTCTCAACGGTCGCCATAGCAAAAATCCACGAATTGTGAGGGATTTTAATCAAACGATTGTATTTGGACTACAGGGATTTTAATCAAACGATGATGACATTACCAACACTCCAAAAGTTTTTATCCGACTAGTAAAAACGTCACAAAAATGAATATAAACAATTTTTTATGCTTTTTTTAGTCTTTCTCAACGGTCGCCATTGCAAAAATCGACGAATTGTGAGCTAAACAGTTTGACCCTCCTCCTTACTCACCAGATGCAGTCTCAAGTAACTCCTTCTTGTTCCCTCATCTAAAAATTCTATTTGGACAACAGGGATTTTAATCAAACGATGATGACATTACCAACACTCCAAAAGTTCTTATCCGACTCTTAAAAACGTCACAAAAATGAATATAAACAATTTTTTATGCTTTTTTTAGTCTTTCTCAACGGTCGGCATTGCAAAAATCCACGAATTGTGAGCTAAACAGCTTGACCCTCCTCCTTACTCACCAGATGCAGTCTCAAGTAACTCCTTCTTGTTCCCTCATCTAAAAATTCTATTTGGACTACAGAGATTTTAACCAAACGAGGATGACATTACTAACAGTCCAAAAGTTTTTATCCGACTCGTAAAAACGTCACAAAAATGAATGTAAACAATTTTTTATGCTATTTTTAGTCTTTCTCAACGGTCGCCATTGCAAAAATCCACGAGTTGCGAGCTAAACAGCTTGACCCTCCTCCTTACTCACCAGATACAGTCTCAAGTTACTCCTTCTTGTTCCCTCATCTAAAAATTCTATTTGGACTACAGGGATTTTAATCAAACGATGATGACATTACCAACACTCCAAAAGTTTTTATCCGACTCGTAAAAACGTCACAAAAATGAATGTAAACAATTTTTTATGCTTTTTTTAGTCTTTTTCAACGGTCGCCATTGCAAAAATCCACGAATTGTGAGCTAAACAGTTTGACCCTCCTCCTTACTCACCAGATGCAGTCTCAAGTTACTCCTTCTTGTTCCCTCATCTAAAAATTCTATTTGGACTACAGGGATTTCAATCAAACGATGATGACATTACCAACACTCCAAAAGTTTTTATCCGACTCGTAAAAACGTCACAAAAATGAATGTAAACAATTTTTTATGCTTTTTTTAGTCTTTCTCAACGGTCGCCATTGCAAAAATCCACGAATTGTGAGCTAAACAGTTTGACCCTCCTCCTTACTCACCAGATGCAGTCTCAAGTAACTCCTTCTTGTTCCCTCATCTAAAAATTCTATTTGGACAACAGGGATTTTAATCAAAAGATGATGACATTACCAACACTCCAAAAGTTTTTAGCCGACTCGTAAAAACGTCACAAAAATGAATGTAAACAATTTTTTTATGCTTTTTTTAGTCTTTCTCAACGGTCGCCATTGCAAAAATCCACGAGTTGCGAGCTAAACAGCTTGACCCTCCTCCTTACTCACCAGATGCAGTCTCAAGTAACTCCTTCTTGTTCCCTCATCTAAAAATTCTATTTGGACTACAGATATTTTAATCAAAGGAGGATGACATTACCAGCACTCCAGAAGTTTTTATCCGACTCGTAAAAACGTAACAAAAATGAATATAAACAATTTTTTTATTCTCTTTTTTAGTCTCTCACATCTCAACGGTTGCCATTGCAAAAATCCACGAATTGCGAGCTAAACCGCTTGACCCTCCTCCTTACTCACCAGATGCAGTCTCAAGTAACTCCTTCTTGTTCCCTCATCTAAAAATTCTATTTGGACTACAGAGATTTTAATCAAACGAGGATGACATTACCAACACTCCAGAAGTTTTTATCCGACTCGTAAAAACGTCACAAAAATGAATTTAAACAATTTTTTTATGCTCTTTTTTAGTCTTTTCTCACATCTCAACGGTTGCCATTGCAAAAATCCACGAATTGCGAGCTAAACAGCTTGACCCTCCTCCTTACTCACCAGATGCAGTCTCAAGTAACTCCTTCTTGTTCCCTCATCTAAAAATTCTATTTGGACTACAGAGATTTTAATCAAACGAGTATGACATTACCAACACTCCAGAAGTTTTTATCCGACTCGTAAAAACGTCACAAAAATGAATGTAAACAATTTTTTTATGCTTTTTTTAGTCTTTCTCAACGGTCGCCATTGCAAAAATCCACGAATTGTGAGCTAAACAGCTTGACCCTCCTCCTTACTCACCAGATGCAGTCCCAAGTAACTCCTTCTTGTTCCCTCATCTAAAAATTCTATTTGGACTACAGAGATTTTAATCAAACGAGGATGAAACTACCAACACTCCAGAAGTTTTTATCCGACTCGTAAAACCGTAACAAAAATGAATATAAACAATTTTTTTATGCTTTATTTTAGTCTTTTCTCACATCTCAACGGTTGCCATGCAAAAATCCACGAATTGCGAGCTAAACAGCTTGACCCTCCTCCTTACTCACCAGATGCAGTCTCAAGTAACTCCTTCTTGTTCCCTCATCTAAAAATTCTATTTGGACTACAGGGATTTTAATCAAACGATGATGACATTACCAACACTCCAAAAGTTTTTATCCTACTCGTAAAAACGTCACAAAAATGAATGTAAACAATTTTTTATGCTTTTTTAAGTCTTTCTCAACGGTCGCCATTGCAAAAAACCACGAATTGCGAGCTAAACAGCTTGACCCTCCTCCTTACTCACCAGATGCAGTCTCAAGTAACTCCTTCTTGTTCCCTCATCTAAAAATTCTATTTGGACTACATAGATTTTAATCAAACGAGGGTGACATTACGAACACTCCAGAAGTTTTTATCCGACTCGTAAAAACGTCACAAAAATGAATGTAAACAATTTTTTATGCTTTTTTAAGTCTTTCTCAACGGTCGCCATTGCAAAAAACCACGAATTGTGAGCTAAACAGCTTGACCCTCCTCCTTACTCACCAGATGCAGTCTCAAGTAACTCCTTCTTGTTCCCTCATCTAAAAATTCTATTTGGACTACATAGATTTTAATCAAACGAGGGTGACATTACGAACACTCCAGAAGTTTTTATCCGACTCGTAAAAACGTCACAAAAATGAATGTAAACAATTTTTTTATGCTTTTTTTAGTCTTTTCTCACATCTCAACGGTTGCCATTGCAAAAATCCAAGAATTGCGAGCTAAACAGCTTGACCCTCCTCCTTACTCACCAGATGCAGTCTCAAGTAACTCCTTCTTGTTCCCTCATCTAAAAATTCTATTTGGACTACAGAGATTTTAATCAAACGAGGATGACATTACCAACACTCCAGAGGTTTTTATCCGACTCGTAAAAACGTCACAAAAATGAATTTAAACAATTTTTTTATGCTTTTTTTAGTCTTTTCTCACATCTCAACGGTTGCCATTGCAAAAATCCAAGAATTGCGAGCTAAACAGCTTGACCCTCCTCCTTACTCACCAGATGCAGTCTCAAGTAACTCCTTCCTGTTCCCTCATCTAAAAATTCTATTTGGACTACAGAGATTTTAATCAAACGAGGATGACATTACCAACACTCCAGAGGTTTTTATCCGACTCGTAAAAACGTCACAAAAATGAATTTAAACAATTTTTTTATGCTTTTTTTAGTCTTTTCTCACATCTCAACGGTTGCCATTGCAAAAATCCAAGAATTGCGAGCTAAACAGCTTGACCCTCCTCCTTACTCACCAGATGCAGTCTCAAGTAACTCCTTCTTGTTCCCTCATCTAAAAATTCTATTTGGACTACAGAGATTTTAATCAAACGAGGATGACATTACCAACACTCCAGAGGTTTTTATCCGACTCGTAAAAATGTAGCAAAAATGAATATAAACAATTTTTTTTATGCTTTTTTTTGAGAATGCCATTACCGCCAAAAACAATATTTTTGTAATGAAAGACGGCTACTATTTTGACGGGGCCAAGAAACCGAAAAACCCCTGTGAAAAGTGTGTACGTGTTTGTACACATAAAGGAGCTTTGAAAAAAAATGAGTTCAGGGGAAAATGTCTTGTATCTTTGTTAGCACAAAATCTTTTCCGACAGCCCTCGTATTGTTAAAAAAAAAAAAAAAGAAAATTAAAAACTAATAGTTTCTGATTATATTGAGACTCGCAATGCGTTTATTAAGTCTTTAGCATGACAACAAATTATACTTACTTTTTAAATTATAAGACTATCAATTATAATATGAGTTATGAGGATATCGAAAACCCCATAAAAAGAATTCTTTATTCATATAGATGCCGTCAACTACCTCATTCCATTTCTATTGGCATGAATCACATCATGAGCGCCCATAAGCTGAATTCCATGGGGGGGTGCTTACCTAGTCTACTTGGCACTTTTAATGCTGTATAATAGAAATCTCAAAACAGATATATAAAAATAAGGCAGCATCATTCAGCCAGGAGGGGGCTGACGCCCCCTCCTGACCCCCCTTATGGGCGCCCATGAATCACATCATTTGGGGACTTTTCACTTTTTTCCTGGGACGTAGGCTATATTTCAGCCTTCTAGATTGACCATCATCCTGACTATGCTTACGACCATGCGTGATGTCCGCGACATACGTTTTAACCGTTAACGGGAAAATGTACTTCTCAAAGGTAGGGTTAGCTTTATGATTAAAACGGTCCCTTTTTATGGTGAACTCTGACCTTGTCTCTGTAGATGGGGAATACAATTTTTTCTGGTCTCTACAGATTACCAGTTTTTCCTTTTTGCGACCCCACTTAAATACTAAACTTAACATCAATTAATAAAAGGTTTCCATGATCACAGAGCAAAATCGATTTGGAATGACTGTGTTTTGAATACACACAAAAAAAGACGCCATGGTTATAATAAAAAAAAAAGAAGACAAGCTGGCATAATAAAAAATAACTAAAAAAATTTAATTTAGATAAATCCTGGTTACACATTAATCTTCATCCGTTCAAATACGCCAATTTAGACCTTATCTTTATCAAATTTGCTCACAGGCTAAAATCACCTTAGTCATATCTACTTGAAGGGGAAATATCAGCGTAGGTAGGCCACGCTCCCCCAAAAACTGAGTAAATAAAGCCTCGAATAAAAGTTTAGGATAAAACACATCAAGATAACAAGAATCGGACGTTTGGGAGTCAAAACGCACTTTCCGGTTCGTCAAGTCCTTCCCCATACTGATAAATCCTCTCCTTCCTGTTAATGTATTTGGTCAACATACCTGGGAGCTCTGTTATCCATTAGTACTTTATTCCATAAAAACTGCTCAATTTTAACTTTGCATGACACAAGGACATAGGGTCACTCCATGCTAACCTAATCAGATGTTCTTTCTCAGCCGACTCACACTTCCATCAAACATTAAATAGACAATGGACTAGGTCAAAATAATTAAAGCAATTTTATGAAAATTTCTGCAATTTGCATTTCTGGAAAAGCTGAGGATTTAAGCTCCTTTCAGTTGAGGTCAATAGAGATACATAGGACTAAAGATGCTTCAAAGTATCCATGAAATTCCTCCTATGTTCCCCCTAACAACGACTCTGACGTTAATCCTTTAATGGTCTTTAAAGTCTCAAAATGATGCCTTTCAATTTTCTTTAATTTTGGGAGTAAATGAAGGTCACAGGAGGCCAAATCCAGCGAGTAGTAGGGCAAGGGTGTTCAAGGAACGTTGTGGCCACTTTGGCTCAAAACTGCTTTATGAAAATGGCTGAATAAGAGGATGTGCTGTCATGGGGAAGCACCCACAACTGATGGTGCCAAAAATCAGATCTCTCCCTGCAAACTCTTTCAGTGCTTCGAGGTAGTAAGCATAGTTTAATGTCTTACTCCAGGAAACTCATTCTGTTTGCGCAGTTTCACATAAATAAATAAGAAAAACATTAGCATGGCTATGATATTTTATTTTGATATCCTGGCTTTTTTCGTTCGTGGCTCATGTATTTTTTTTCCATTCCTTGCTCTTTTTCCTAGTCTGAGGATCGTACTCGTAAATCCATGTTCCATTTCCCGTAATTAAATTTTGAATATCTAAATTCTCTAATCAATCTTGACAAACGCTCAAACAATTTTCCTTTTGTATGACAAGTTTTTGGGTTCGATCTTCGCACTAAGCTTTGATATCTCCGACATTTGTGTGACTATGAGACGCAGTGTTTCTTGGTTGATACCAATGACTTGGGTGACATCCCTAAGAGTCAGGCAACGGTTTGAATTGATTTCTCAACTTCTTGCATAAAAAAATCACTACGAACATTGGAGGGGCGTCCCAAACGTTCATTGTCCTTCCTTGAGATCCTGCCCTCTCGAAACCCCGCAAGCCACTTGAAAAGCGAACTTCTTTTCAGACGACAGTTTCTGTGAACTTGCCTCATTATCTCAAGAATTCCTGAGTTCGCTTTCCCATCAAAACTTGTTGTTCATCCATATCTTTATTGATTTCCGTTATCATAGGCAGCGCAATAGCGCTGCCTAAGTAAAGAACGATGTGGGCACAATGTATTATTTTTTTTTTGGTTTCTTGGTCTTAGACCAGGGCACGTCGTATCGAAGGAGTTGTCGTAGAAACTTTGAAAAGGGCCTATTCGATTGGAAATTGGAATGACCAGTACCCTTTTAACTAGTCGAAAGTGATTGGAAGGAAACTAACACCCCTTCCACGCCCAACCTTTCCCCAAACACATCCAATCAAAATTTTGAGATAGCCATTTTGTTCAACGTAGTTGATTTCCAGATAGAAATTATTTTTTGAGGAGGACACTCCCCCACGGCTCTCAGGGCGAGGGTTGTAAGTTATGCCCTGGGGGCATATAAGGTTTTTATAGAAAGCTTTGTCGTAGAAACTTCAAAAAGGGCTCATTCAATTGGAAATTCAAAGGGCTAGTTTAAAGCCCTTTTCAATAGTCGAAAGTGATTGGAGGGCAACTAAACCCCCTCTCACGCCCAGCGTTTCCCCATACACATACAATCACAATTTTGAGATAGCCATTTTGTTCAACGTAGTTGAAAGTTCTGGAAATTAGGTCTTTGAGGATGACACCCCCCCCCCCCCCACCCACAGTCCTCATGGGAAGGGTTGTAAGTTATCCCCTGGGGGAATATAAGGTTTGTATAGAAAGTGTTGTCATAGAAACATCAAAAAGGGCTCATTTGATTTGAAATTGAAATGGCTAGTGCCCTTTTTAATAGTCGAAAATGATTGGAAAACAACTAAAACCCCTTCCACGCCCACTATTTATCCAAACACATCCAATCGAAATTTTGAGATAGCCATTTTGTTCAAAGTAGTTGAAAGGTTCGGAAATTATATCTTTGAGGATGTCACTCCCCCACAGCCCTCAGGGTAAGGGTTAAAAGTTTTGCCTGGGGGCATATAAGGTTTTATTGAAAATTTTGTACTAGAAACTTCAAAAAGGGCTCATTCGATTGGAAATCCAAAGGGCTAGTGCCCTTTTATATGATAAAAAGTGATTGGAGGGCAACTAATCCCTCTCTCTCTCGCCAACCTTATCCCCAAACAAATCCAATCGAAATTTTTAGATTGCCATTTTGTTCAACGTAGTTAAAAGGTCCGGAAATTAGGTCTTTGAGGATGATAACCCCCTCAAAGCCCTCAGGGCAAGGGTTGTAAGTTACGCCCTGGGGGCATATAAGGTTTTCATAGATAGTGATGATGTAGAAACTTCAAAAAGGGCGCATTCGATTGGAAATTAGAAGGGCTTGTGCCGTTTTTAATAGTCGAAAGTGATTGGAGGGTAACTAACACCCCTCTCACACCCACCATTTCCCCAAATACAACCAATCAAAATTTTGAGATAGCCATTTGTTCAACGTAGTTAAAAGGTCCGGAAATTATGTCTTTGAGGATGACAACCCCCTCAAAGCCCTCAGGGCAAGGGTTGTAAGTTATGCCAAGGGGGCATATAAGGTTCTTATAGAAATGGTTGTCATAGAAACTTCAAAAAGGGCTCATTCGATTGGACATTTACAGGGTTAGTGCCTTTTTTAATAGTTCAAAGTGGTTGGAGAGCAACTAACGCCCCTCTCACGTCTACCATCTCCTACACATCCAATCAAAATTTTGTGATAGCCATTTTGTTTAAGGTAGTTGAAAGTTCTGGAAATTAGGTTTTTGAGGATGACAACCTTCTCACAGCCCTCAGGGCAAGGGTTGTAAGCTATGCCCTGGGGACATATAAGGTTTCTTATAGAAATGGTTGTCATAGAAACTTCAAAAAGGGCTCATTCGATTGGAAATTGAAAGGGTTAGTGTCCTTTTAATAGTCGGAAGTGATTGGAGGGCAATTAACCCACCTCTCACGCCCACAATTTCCCCATACATGTCCAATCAAAATTTTGAGATAGGAGTTTTGTTCAATGTAGCTGAATGTTCTAGAAATTAGGTCTTTGAGGAAGACAACCCCCCCAGCCCTCAGGGAAAGGGTTGTAAGCTATGCCGTGGGGGCATATAAGGTTTTTAATGAAAGCGTTGTCGTAGAAACTTCAAAAGGGCTTATTCGATTGAAAAATTAAAAGGGTTGGTGTCTTTTTAATAGTTCAAAGTGGTTGGAGAGCAACTAACGCCCCTCTTACGCCTACCATTTCCCCAAACATATCTAATCAAAATTTTGAGATAGCCATTTTGTTTAAGGTAGTTGAAAGTTCTGGAAATTAGGTTTTTGAGGATGACAACCCCCTCACAGCCCTCAAGGCAAGGGTTGTAATTTTTCCCTGGGGGCATATAAGGTGTTTATAGAAAGCTTTGTCGTAGAAACTAAAAAAGGGCTCATTCGATTCGTAACTGAAAGGGCTTGTGACCTTTTTAATAGACGAAAATAATTAGAAGGCTTGACATCTTTATAGTAAAGATCGATATGGGTACAATGTACTATTTTTTTTTTTTTTTTAGACCAGGGCACTTCGTATCGAAGGAGTTGTCGTAGGAGCTTCAAAAAGGGTTCATTCACTTGAAAATAGAAAAGGCTAATGCCCTTTTAATAGCAAAAAGTGATCGGAGGGCAACTAATCCCTCTCCAACGCCTACCCTCCCATTTGCCCATTATGTTTAAAAGCTAAATGTTGCCTTAAGATCAAATCAAAATGCATTGTGTTAATGCTAATTCCCAATAAGGTATCTCGACAGTATCGCAAGAACGACGGAGGTTATTATGTTCAAACCTCCGGGGCTACTTCTGCCCTTAAAATTTAACCAAATCAAAATAGTTTAAGTGTATCCAAGCTATCAAAGAAAGTAAACAGATTTTCCGAATGGTATCAAGTTTTCCATTTCAGGTCGACTAGGAGGTATGAAACTAAATTAAATACTACTATTTGTGTCCAGATTTTCAAAAGAATGTATGTTGTTAAAAATGGCTGAAAATTTTTCTCCAGCATACAAGCAGCAGGCCAAACTATAAAGTCTTAAAAAACAAAAAGATTTAAAGCATTACTTTCTTTTTCCCTGAAAAGACTATGTCAATATAAAACGAACAAAAATTAACTAAAAATTTTTTTTCCACAAAATAAGTTTTTTAAAGAAAAGTAAAGAACTCCATTAAACCAAAAACGAGCAAAAATAAAATCAAATAATCTACCAAGCTCGAAACTACCACAAATCAGCATCGACAAATAAATGAAACCCAAAACGAACAGAAATTACAATAAATAGCCTAACTGAGTCAAACTCAAAACGAGCAGAAATTAATATAAGTTGGGTGCAAAACCCCTATGCCTTCGGAAGGCCTGAACAAAATTTGCACTTTACTGAAAAAATTAAAATGAATGCGCATTGTCAGTTTAATATATATATACTTATATTTAGTAATCAAAATGTTAATATTATTTGATTTATTAAAGTATAAAAGTAAAAAAAAATTATATTTTTTAAGAATTGTATGAAAACAGCTACTTTCTTGTGACCTTTAATCGAGCGCAACCGAGATGATCATTTTTTTTTCCACTATAAATCAAAATTTATTTTTGGTCCTTATCCAGTCAAAACCCTAAATATGATGTGCCTTGAGTTTTTTCGTAAATCAAGTTACTACGGGTGTCACGGTCGTTTGTTATTCTTTGATGATTGGGGAGGGGGAGAGATGCTAGGATGGCTTGGTGTGGGATAAAGAAAACCTATAGAAGTTTAAAAGTGGTACTAAAATCCCCAACACAAGCAAAAAACAATGAAAGAAAACTCTTTTTTTTATCATTCGGCCCCCTCAACCATCCTAACCCACATTACATCATAAAAGCCAATTATATGTTTATCTATATGGTGTTAGGCTTCAGCATGTCGATGCGGTAGATGAATTAACTAAAATCAACATCCCCATATAATGAATATTCAAATGCATTTGTGGCTAGGGAATGCAAAATAAATTGAATTAACAAGCTTACAGTATTCCCTGTTAAATAATCTTTAAATGCTTACTATTTTCTTACCAGTGCAAATGCTTGTATCCCACCAATTTATAGGACAAACGAGTACATCAGGAATTTCTTCTTGCCATTCAACCGCAGCTCTAAGCTCTTCTAAATGTCTTGAATCGACGGGGAAGGGGGGATTTGCTGCAGTCCACGCAGAGAGATACACCAAACACACGAGGATAATAGGCAATAACCAACATCTCGCCAGTTGAAAGTCACTGAAGTTTGCATTTGTAGAATTTTTGGAACGAAATGTAAGAGAAACTCTGAAATGAAAGTATGGAATTATAATGAATGGAAATTTGCGATATTGTTTCAGGGATAGTGAATGGAATCTAGTTTTTAATAACGTCTGAAAAAGGTGTTGCAACAAGCTATAGCTAGCAGAGCGGAGATTTTTTTTGAAGTACTAAAAACTTTAGCTTGAACAGCAAGTTATTGAGGATGCGGCAACCCCTTCATATACAGAATGATTTCTGTTTGTTTTGAGTTCTAATGTTGCTCCTTAATTTCAGCTGAAAAAACTTGTTTTTTTTACTATTAAAAACAAAAACAAGGTATTTCATATAAAAGTAAACAGCAAAATTGAACTTAAAACGGACAGATGAAAGAGCAACAAGATGAAATTAAGGAGCAACATTAGAACACAAAACAAACAGAAATCATTCCGTATATGAAGGGGTTGCCGCATCCTCAATAACTTGCTGTTCAAGTTTTTAGTACTTAAAAAAAAAATCTTCGTATTCTAATTAAGCGTTTCTTGTGTTTCAGGAGGTAGGGAGGCCCTAATAGATACGAAACGAACACATGTGCTGCCATCTATAATTGAGTTTAACGCTAAAAGGACATAATTTATTCATGGATTAATGATCGACTCTAACGGGTCAATGACACCTAGGCGAACTAGATTTCTGAGAAATTGATTTGCATAATCGAGGGGAATTATTGATCCACAAAAGGGGAATTAAGAAACAATATGGCTTCTTTGGTCTTTAGGTCTGAGAGATAAATGATCTTTAGTGAAAGAGATAAATTAATATTCTATTTTTTAAATATAGCTTCACTGGTCATTAGGCTTAGTGATAAATTAATATTCTATCGAAACCATAATAGTGTAACCAGAAAAACATTAGAGATGAATATATTTTACGTGGGAAATGGTTTCCTAGGAATTTCAAATGTGACAGTGCAGGGATGTCGAAACAAAGGAACACGCAGAAATTACTTTTAGGGGATTATTTGGGCGAAACCGTTTGAGACATTTTAGGGATTGTTTGGGAGAAACCGTTTGAGACATTTTAGAAGATAATTTGGGCGAAACAGTTTGAGACATTTTATAAGATGATTTGGGCGAAACTCCGTGGTCAATATAATACACAAGTTCCATTTGAACAGTGTTGTGAGGTCCCCTACCACAGCCCCAAAGGGCCCCATCCCCCCGGGCCCCCAAAGGGCCCCCAATCCCCCAAATGCCCCTGGGCCCCCAAATGCCCCCGGGCCCCAAAAGAACTCCCGGGCCCCTAAAGGGCCCCCGAGCCATTTTTTATAATTTTTTTGTGCACTTGAGACAAAGAAGGGCCCCCCACATTTCAAAAGGCTTTATTATATCTTTTCAGAACAAGTTCCTTTCTTAATACCCTTCTTAAACCCATTTTACAAGTTGAAGTACTCATCCTTTTCACCCACACCTTTACTTTACGACTTTTTGCACACCCCAACATCAAGCAATACTTTCAAAAGGCTTTATTATATCTTTTCAGAACAAGTTCTTTACGTAATATCCTTCCTAAACCAATTTTACAAGTTGAAGTACTCATCTTTTTCACCCACAGCTTTACTTTACGGCTTTTTTGAATACCCCTACACCAAGCAATACTTTCAAAAGGCATAATATATCTTTTCATAACAAGTTCTTTACGTAATGTCCTTTCCTAAGCAAATTTTACAAGTTGAAGTACTCATCTTTTTCACCCACAACTTTACTTTACGGCTTTTTGAATACCCCAACACCAAGCAATACTTTCAAAAGGCCCTATTATATCTTTTCAGAACAAGTTCTTTACGTAATGTGTTTCCTAAACCAATTTTACAACTTGAAGTACTCATCCTTTACACCCATAACTTTACTTTACGGCTTTTTGTATACCAAAACACCAAGCAATACTTTCAAAAGGCTTTATTATATCTTTTCAGAACAAGTTCTTTACGTACTTTCCTTCCTAAACCAATTTTACAAGTTGAAGTACTCATCCTTTTCACCCACAACTTTACTTTACGACTTTTTTACATACCCTAACACCAAGCAATACTTCAAAAGGCTTTTTTTTATATCTTTAAGAACAAGTTCTTTTCTTACTGTCCCTCCTAAACCAATTTTACAAGTTGAAGTACTCATCCTTTTCACCCACAACTTTACTTTACGACTTTTTGAATACCCCAACACCAAGCAATACTTTCAAAAGGCTTTTTTATATCTTTTCAGAACAAGTTCCTTTCTTAATGTCCCTCCTAAACCAATTTTACAACTTGAAGTACTCATCCTTTTCACCCAAAACTTTACTTTACGGCTTTTTGAATACCCCAACACTAAGCAATACTTTCAAAAGGCTTTATTATATCTTTTCAGAACAAGTTATTTTCTTAATGTCCCTCCTAAACCAAGTTTACAAGTTGAAGTACTCATCCTTTTCACCCACAAGTTTACTTTACGACTTTTTTACATACCCCAACACCAAGCAATACTTTCAAAAGGCTTTTTTTATATCTTTTCAGAACAAGTTCTTTTCTTAATGTACTTCCTAAACCAAGTTTACAAGTTGAAGTACTCATCCTTTTCACCCACAACTTTACTTTACGACTTTTTTACATACCCCAACACCAAGCAATACTTTCAAAAGACTTTTTTAATATCTTTTCAGAACAAGTTCTTTTCTTAATGTCCCTCCTAAACCAATTTTACAAGTTGAAGTACTCATCCTTTTCACCCACAACTTTACTTTACGACTTTTTGAATACCTCAACACCAAGCAATACTTTCAAAAGCCTTTTTGTATCTTTTCAGAACAAGTTGCTTTCTTAATGTCCCTCCTAAACCAATTTTACAACTTGAAGTACTCATCTTTTTCACCCTCAACTTTACTTTATGGCTTTTTGCACACCTCAACACCAAGCAATACTTTTCAAAAGGCTTTATTATATCTTTTCAGAACAAGTTCTTTACGTAATGTCCTTCCTAAACCAATTTTACAACTTGAAGTACTCATCCTTTTCACCCACAACTTAACTTTACGGCTTTTTGCATACCCCAACACTAAGCAATACTTTCAAAAGGCTTTATTATATCTTTTCAGAACAAGTTCTTTACGTACTGTCCTTCCTAAACCAATTTTACAACTTGAAGTACTCATCCTTTTCACCCACAACTTAACTTTACGGCTTTTTGCATACCCCAACACCAAGCAATACTTTCAAAAGACTTTTTTAATATCTTTTCAGAACAAGTTCTTTTCTTAATGTCCCTCCTAAACCAATTTTACAAGTTGAAGTACTCATCCTTTTCACCCACAACTTTACTTTACGACTTTTTGAATCCCCAACACCAAGCAATACTTTCAAAAGGCTTTTTTATATCTTTTCAGAACGTTACTTTCTTAATGTCCCTCCTAAACCAATTTTACAGCTTGATACTCATCCTTTTCACCCACAACTTTACTTTATGGCTTTTTGCACACCTCAATACCAAGCAATACTTTTCAAAAGCCTTTATTATATCTTTTCAGAACAAGTTCTTTACGTAATGTCCCTCCTAAACCAATTTTACAAGTTGAAGTACTCATCCTTTTCACCACAACTTTACTTTACGACTTTCTTACAAACCCCAACATCAAGCAATACTTTTTAAAGGCTTTATTATATCTTTTCAGGACAAGTTCTTTTCTTAATATCCTTCCTAAACCAATTTTACAACTTGAAGTACTCATCTTTTTCAACCACAACTTTACTTTACGGCTTTTTGCATACCCCTATATCAAGAAATACTTTTCAAAAGGCTTTATTATATATTTTCAGGAAAAGTTCTTTTCTTAATATCCTTCCTAAAACAATTTTACAAGTTGAAGTACTCATATTTTTCACCCACAACTTTATTTTTCAGTTCTTAATTTCTCAAAGACATAAAAAATTTAAAGTTCTGTTCAAAAATTTTTCCATAGAAGATAGGAAAAGTTATACTTTGATCGTGAATATTCGCCATGAAGATAAGGAGCTCCACTTTAATTCTGAGTTTTCTCGAAGAAGTGCAAAATGTTCAAGTTCTCTTCTGAATTTTCTTAAAGAAGAGAAAAAAATTAGCTCAATTCTGAATTTTACCAATGAAAATGAAAAAAGCTTCCATTTCAGTTCTTAATTTCTCAAAAACATAAAAAATTTAAAGTTCACTTCTAAATTTTTCCGCAGAAGATAGGAAAATTTATACTATGATTGTGATTATTTTCCATGAAGATAAAAAGTTTCACTTTAATTCTAAATTTTCTTAAATTCAGTTCTGATTTTCCTCAAAGAGATGAAAAAATTTAAAGTTCTGTTCTAAATTTTTCATAGAAGATGGAAAAAGTTATACTTTGATCGTGAATATTCGCCATGAAGATAAGGAGCTCCACTTTAATTCTGAGTTTTCTCGAAGAAGTGCAAAATTTTCAAGTGCTCTTCTGAATTTTCTTAAAGAAGAGAAAAAAGTTAGCTCAATTCTGAATTTTACCAATGAAAATGAAAAAAAGCTTCCATTTCAGTTCTTAATTTCTCAAAGACATAACAAATTTAAATTTCAGTTCTAACTTTTTCCGTAGAAGATAGGAAAAATTATACTATGATTGTGATTTTTTCCATGAAGATAAAAAGTTTCACTTTATTTCTAAATTTTCTTAAATTCAGTTCCAATTTTTCTCAAAGAGATGAAAAAATTTAAAGTTCTGTTCCAAATTTTTCATAGAAGATAGAAGAAGTTATACTTTGATCGTGAATATTCGCCATGAAGATAAGGAGCTCCACTTAAATTCTGAGTTTTCTCGAAGAAGTACAAAATGTTCAAGTTCTCTTCTGAATTTTCTTAAAGAAGAGAAAGAGTTAGCTGAATTCTGAATTTTACCAATGAAAATGAAAAGTTCTGTTCTAAATTTTAAACTAAATTTTAGCTCCATTGTCTTATGGGTTTACCCCTCAAATTTTTAAATTAGAAAATGAGTGCGTCGTTCTATTATTAAAGACAATCTTTCAAGCTCGTTCATCTAACCTCCAAAACTATGCACACCCCATAGGGGTGTGCAAAAAGGCCTTTGGGGGCCCGGGGGCATTTGGGGGCCCGGGGGATGGGGCCCTTTGGGGTTGTGATCTTCTAAAATGTCTCAAACGGTTTCGCCCAAACAATCCCTAAATTTCTCAAACGGTTTCGCCCAAATAATTCCCTAAAAATAATTTCTGCGTGTTCCTTTGTTTCAACATCCCTGCGCTGTCACATTTGAAATTCTCAGGAAACCATTTCCCGCGTAAAATATATTCACCTCTAATGTGTTCCTAGCTACACTATTATGGTTTCGATAGAATATTAATTTATCACTAAGCCTAATGGCCAGAGAAGCCATATTTAAAAACCAGAATATTAATTTATCTCTGTCACTAAAGATGATTTATCTCTCAGACCTAAAGACCAAAGAAGCCATATTGTTTATTAATTCCCCTTTTGTGGATCAATAATTCCCCTCGATTATGCAAATCAATTTCTCAGGAATCTAGTTCCCCTAGGTGTCATTGACCCGTTAGAGTCGATCAATAATCCATGAATAAATTATGTCCTGTCAGCGTTAGGCTCAATTATAGATGGCAGTACATGTGTTCGTTTCGTATCTATTAGGGCCTTTCTACTTCAGGAGTCGTTCTAAAAAATTGGGACAAACAGTAAGGCTTTAGTGTAAAGAGCAAGGTATTGAGGAGGGGACACCCTCTTTACATACGGAATAATTTCATTTCGTTTTGAGTTTTAATGTTGCTCCTTACTTTCAGTTGAAAAAACTTGTTTTATAATTTTGTTTCTGATCTTTTTTCAAATAATACCGGTAAATCTTGCCCACCCTCCATGAAAACTTCCCTGCCCTCACGGGAAACTGCTCCGTGGAAATTTCCCCCTGCGTAAAATACACCCCACCCGCATAAAATCCCTTTCGGGCAATTCCATCCTCGCTGAAAATCCCCGCCCCACCGAAAAATTTCTTGCAGAAGATTCAGCCTAAAAATTCTCCTTGGCATACTTTCATTTGAAAAAGGCTAAGTTCTAATCGTTTTCCTGTCGTTCCGGAAATTTCCCCCTTCCGTGGAAATTATTTCTCGGATATAAAAAAATGCTGAAAACTTTCTCCGGCAATTCCCACGGAGCATCTCCAAATGCAAAATTGAGTAGGCAAAGAGAGAGTAAGGCAAATAAAAAGAATTTAATATAGGAATTTTGTCAAATCTGTCCAGTGTAAAATTTCCTCTGGAAAGTTTATCCCCGAAAATTTCCCTCCACGCGGGAGATTATCCCCATCGAAACCCACCCTAGGGACAAAATCCCTTATAAGAAATATTATACATAGACTAAACAATGGGTAAATTTTATAACTTAAAGAGTTATCCTCAGGGGGTGGGGGAGGGGCATGTTATCTTCAATGGCATCGTTTTGAAATTTCCAACTATGCTGAATAAAATGGCTAACTCAACTTCAATCGGACAATTTTAGGTGAAAAAGGGGGGTGATAGGCGGGCTAGCCGCCCTCTAACCCTTTTGGTCACTTAAAAATGGCACTAGATGTTTTAATTTTTGTTCAAACGAGCCTTCTCCCAATGTTCTAGGACCGTTGGTTCTATACGATCTTCGCTTGGAAAAAAAAAAACATACAAAAAATAAAGATCACGCATCCGTGATCTTTCTTCTGACAAAAAATACTAAATTCCATATTTTTGTAGATAGGAGTTTGAAACCTCTACAGTGGGGTTCTCTGATACGCTGAATCTGATAGTGTCATTTTTATTAAGATTCTCTGACTTTAGGGGGAATTTGTTCTTTTTTCGAAAATCAGGCAAATCTTATCATGCTCGAAGCTTTTCATTGGTAAAAGGCTACGATTTGCCACAAATCAGGTCCTTTTCGCCACAAGCTGTTACGTAATATTCTCAAGACTTTCAAGTAAAATGCCTGGTTAACTCTCTGACAAGGTGAAAAAAAAAAAAAAAAAAAAAAAAACGCTGAATGGACGATTTATCTCGCATCGAAAAACCATATGAGCATTGTCTTTGCGTTAGATTTCACCTGACGAGCATTTTTAGGACCAGGTAAATTTGGAATCTTCCATTGGATTGAGTGTTGCTTAATTTCGGATCGTGTCCATAGTACCATAATTTACTATGTGCAATCAGCATTCGAGGAACAAATTTTGCCGCCGCCTTTCGGATTCCCAAAGCTTCAGTCATAATTTTCTCTCTGAGCTCCAAGTCGCTCCAGGTTTCTCTGCAGTGATTCTCCAGAGTCATTTCTCTGGGGCCACTCCTTTCTGAGTCCTCACTCGCTCTTTACTCTAAAGTTTGACTTTTTTAAAGAAAGCCTACTCAAAGACAGGGGTTGTTAAATTTGAGCAGGATGTGTGTCTAAAGAACTTTAAGACTTCAGCGTAATAAGCGAGGATTGAGAAAGGGGTGGTCTTCCTCTTATGCGGAATAATTTCTGTTCGTTTTTAGTTTTAGTGTTGTTCCTTACTTTCAGTTGAAGAAATTTATTTAAAAAAAATTTAGTTCTTAGTATCAAATTGGTCGATTTCACCTTTTTTAACGCAAGCGTAAAAAATAGAAACATCGGATTAGGTCGAAGGTTAGTAATTTTTTTTAATTGATGCGTTTTAACAACTCCACTGCCATATTTCAAGGCAGTAATTGAGACTTTATGACCCATGACTTTGCAGCAAAAATGGAGGTTTTCTGTACGAAGTGCCAAAAACGAACATTTTTTAGTGAAGAGTTTGATTTGTGAACCTAAAAAAAAAAGAAATGACAATTCGAAATATAACATAAGAGAAGGAAAATTCAAACAAAATAGGTAATGTGCTAGATAAAGCAAAGGAGGATAGGAAAACGTTTACGATTGAATATCGTAAATGCTTATTTACGTGCACAAGCTGAAGAGGGAAGACTACTCCGCACTGTCATTTGCTGATAATTCTTATGCAATTATCCACGTTGTATAATATTCTGAATTTATTTAAATTTTAATAGGAAAGCGGAGCAATAGCTGAGAGTCAATGTTTTGGCAATACGACGCATTATTATTTAAAAAAACAGAGATAGTCAATGATTTGTTGACTACTACATACAATATGTTTAGCCCTGTTTATTTTACAATTTGTTAAAAATGAGAGATCAAGACCAGCTGGATAACGGGGGAAAATGATAAGCATAGCAAGAAAAATTAGAATGTAAAATTACCAAATAAAAAGAGAAAACTTAGCAAAGAGGAAACCTCTTGGAGGGGATGGGTCTTTTGGTCCCGAGCCTTAACTAAGTTTGAAGAGCCCACCCACAACGATAATAATAGGATACAACGTGCAACAAGTTCCAAGCAGCTGAGCGTACCTTACGATGGTTTGGGGGGCACCTTCTTCGAAAGTCCCTGTATTTACCCGCAAAGACGGTCTTCGACCCTACGAAAGCTGGTTAGAAGCGACCTCAAGGCCGACCAAAGAAACGATGGTCTGACAGCCAGTATGAGTTCCCGGCATCCCGGCATTAGCAAATATAAGACTGAGTCAAGCGCAAACGTTTGTCATGAACCAAAGCGGATGGAGGAGTCAGACGTCACTCTCTACGGCAAATAGCGCCCGGCAGGAGACCCGAGTCAAGTAAGTCAAATACCACGCAGAACCTACCTCCATGCTTTAAGAAGTACTGATCCACTTGTGATTGCAAACCCCAAATGGCGTGTCCATTTCACAGATGCACAGGATAATATAGACGGGTCAGGAAAATAGGATATTACCTAGAAAAGTACAAGGAATTAAATAAGTGATTTGCACAACTTTCAGCAGTTTAGGGGTGGTGAGCACACCAAAGAGGGGCAAATGTGATATTTTTCAAGGCAAAAATAAATGCTTGATCCCCGTGAGTACACAGAAGACAGTAAGCAAGGTCAAATCAAGGGGGGAATCCAGTATTTTCTAGGGGGAGGGGCGCAAATTGAGTTGATCCGATAAACTTGCATTAGGAGCAAGTTTAATTAACACAAACTTACATTAATTACACTATTTTAGACTACGTTAGGGGGGCGTGCGCCCCCTCGCCTCCCTGGATCCGCCACTGGATCAAATGCAGCGTCTTTTGATGCTTAAATAAGTACTCGGTGCTAGCGAGCTTGCTAAAAACAGTAAAGAGGGAAAATGTGGCGTTTTTAATGGAAATTAACTGCTTAGCCATACTGAGCAGACTTAAGACAAGACAGAGTTGCGAATGCTGCGTTTTTCAATGCAAAATAGCAGTTAAGTGCTATTGAGCTCGCTTAAGACAGTAAAGAGAAAAAGTTTGCGTTTTTAATCAAAAGTTAACATCTTAGCGCTTGAGAGCACGGTGAAAATAGTAAAAAAGTAGTTTCTGATTCGAAAATGGCCATATTTAATTGTTTTGATCATGCTTTAATTTTGTTCTAAAAATCTTCTTGGTTGCCACTCACTCACATTCCTTATGTGCTTACGTAAGGTCTCAGAACTTAATTTAGCTTTGAGAATTCCACTCAACAAAAATGAACATTTGTATCACAAGCACGAGAAACTGCTTGTTTTAAAAGTCCAAGCTTATTGCAACTTGACATTGTGGAACATATCGTTTTTCCATTTCCAAGTAGATTAGGTCTTTTTTTGCTCTTGACTTATGTCCCGGACGTCCATTGACGGTCACATTGGTCATAGGTCATAGGTCATGGGTCCATAGGTCACATTGAGACTATCTCCTTCACACGTACTTAGATCAGTTCCCTACATGATGCTCGGTCGTCAGCTTGTTTGAGAAGGCGCAGGAGGTTACCTACAAAGTTGTCTTGCAGTATCTTCCAAGGTATTCAAGGTGGGCAGCTATTGTGAACCCTTCTTTCAAAGGTAACTTTTGGCAGGCGTGATTTTTCAAATCGAGGTGGAACCGAACCACCAGAGTTGCCGCAATCACACTTTCTGGAAAAGTGTAGTTTCTTCCTTCAATTGTATTTAAAGGTCTTCGTTGGAGAGAGAGAGAGAGAGGAAAACTCAACCGAAACATTATCAGTATTTGTCGACGACAGGATTCTCCTCTATATTATAGAAGTTAACTTCTTGTTTAGAAGGTGTATGCTAAATTTTGCTTATATTACTACGTTTTTAGCCATTTTAAATCATATTAAGAACCAGAAACATTATATTTGCAAATTTTGTGGAAAAAATATATTTTTTAGACAAAACACAGATATTTCAGCAATGGTCCTGTCACCTGGAAAAAGTTACAACAGCGCAAAGTACAAACAGCTAGAATGACAAACTGTGGTTTACTACTTTTTATTATAATTAATATCAATTATTAACCAAAAAAATTAACATAAGCACATCGCCTCCAACTACCATAACATGATATGGAGGAGGGATAATCAATACAATTCATAAAAATAAATATAATAACAATTCATCTTGACCTCAGAAGGGGTTTAAAATACAAAACATAAATACAACATCATGGCCTTGCTACAACAGAGATAACAAATTTAGTATAACAATTTTGGAGAAGAGGAAAAGAAATCAGTGGCGTAATTACGTCAGAATCCTCGTGGTTAGGGGGGAGGGTGCAAAGTTGGACCGAATTTTCCAAAATCAAATGAAAATGACTGTGAAAATTGAGAAATGAGCCGTATAGCACCGTAAAGGAAAAGATATACTAATGAAAACTGACCCGTTTCGGTGGATGCTTGAACTATGCAGCCTTATCAGTAGAGGGAGGGGTGCTATTCCAGGGGGAGTGACGTCACAGCCACGCACCCTATTTCTAGGCCATCAGAGAGCTACAATACTAACGGGACATTTGTATAATCGCCAATGATGAAAATCTGACAAGGAATTCTAATGTATCATGAGAGAATTTAAGAAACTAAAAGGCTTCTCTACTTTAGTCTGAGAGATAAATTCTATAATTATTATTTCGAAGCCCTTATAATGTAACTAGGACATATTAGATAATTTTCAGAAATTCAAACGAGATTAATAGAGATTGAATATATTTAACGCGGGAATGGTTTCCTGAGAATTTGAAATATGTCAGTGCACAGTTGCCAAAACAAGGGAACCGTCAGATATTAATCGGCATTTTAGGGGATTATTTGGGCGAAACAGATTGAGACATTTTAGGGGATTATTTGGGCGAAACAGATTGAGATGTTTTAGAGGATTATCTGGGCAAAAGAGACTGAGACATTTTAGGGGATTATTTGGACGAAACAGATTGAAACATTTTAGAGGAATATTTGGACGAAACAGATTGAGACATTTTAGATGTTTACGATAAACGAAAAGTACTAATATCCATTGCTGTATGCCACTTGCACTTTTTATTGTACATCTTCTTTATATTAATAGTTTGAAAGCAGAAAGCTTCTTTCATTAAAAATTGGCTTCCTGATTTTTCTTAATTTTAATATTTTCCTCCCACACAAATAGGATATTCTTTTTCTTTGAATCTTCTCGTTTATTTGACTGAAGTTGTTTAATAATAATAAAATCCGTCTGTTTATGGAGAATATTAAATAAGTTTCTTTCGGTTATTATTGTGTTTAAACTTCAAATAAAATGAAAACTTTTATGTAGAGTGAAGAAGTGTTCTTTTACTTTTAGTGGCAAAAGTTTTTCAAAACTTTTATGTTCTCGTCGGTTTCATTTAGCAATGATGTCTAGGATAAACGAAAAATACTAATATCTGTTGCTGTATGTCACTGGCACTCTTTAAGGTACATCTTCTGCATATTAATAGTTTTAGCAGAAAAATTCTTTCGTTAATGATTGGCTTCCTGATTTTTCTTAATTTTTAATAATTTCCTCCCACTCAAATAGGACATTCTTTTTCGTTGAATATTCTCGTTTATTTGATTGAAATTGTTTAATAATAATAAAGGCTATCTAATTAGGGATAATATTCAATTGGTTCCTTTCGGTTATTATTCTGTTTAAACTTTAAATGAAATGTAGACTTTTGTGTAGAGTGAAGATGTGTTTGTTTACTTTTAGTTGGAAAGGTTTATCAAAGCTTTTATGTTCTCGTCGGTTTCATTTAGCAATAATGTCTAGGATAAACGAAAAATACTAATATCTGTTGCTGTATATCACTGGCACTCTTTATTGTATATCTTCTCCATGTTAATAATTTGAAAGAAGAAAGCTTCTTTCATTAAGGATTGTTTTTCTGATTTTTCTTCATTTTTAATATTTTTCTCCCACACAAATAGGATATTCTTTTTCTTTGAATATTCGCGTTTATTTGATTGAAATTTTTTAATAATAATGAAGGTTATCTGTCTATGGAGAATATTAAATTGGTTTCTTTCGGTTATTATTGTGTTTAAATTTTAAATAAAATGAAAACTTTTATGTAGAGTGAAGAAGTGTTTGTTTACTTTTAGTGGCATAAGTTTTTCAAAGCTTTTATGTTCTCGTCAGTTTCTTTTAGCAATGATGTATAGGATAAACGAAAGATACTAATATCCATTCAAGATTGGCTTCCTGATTTTTCTTAATTTTTAATATTTTCTTCCCACACAAATAGAATATTCTTTTCCTTTGAATATTCGCGTTTATTTGATTGAAATTTTTTAATAATAATAAAGGCTATCTGTCTATGGAGAATATTAAATTGGTTTCTTTCGGTTATTATTGTGTTTAAATTTTAAATAAAATGAAGACTTTTATGTAGAGTGAAGATGTGTTTGTTTACTTTTAGTTGGAAAGGTTTTTCAAAGCTTTTATGTTCTCATCGGTTTCATTTAGCAATGATGTCTAGGATAAACGAAAAATACTAATATCCGTTGCTATATGTCACTAGCACTCTTTATGGTACATCTTCTGCATATTAATAGTTTAAGCAGAAAAATTCTTTCGTTAATGATTGGCTTCCTGATTTTTCTTAATTTTAATATTTTCCTCCCACTCAAATAGGATATTCTTTTTCTTTGAATATTCTCGTTTATTTGATTGAAATTGTTTAATAATAATAAAGGCTATCTAATTAGGGATAATATTCAATTGGTTCCTTTCGGTTATTATTCAGTTTAAACTTTAAATGAAATGTAGACTTTTATGTAGAGTGAAGATGTGTTTGTTTACTTTTAGTTGGAAAGGTTTTTCAAAGCTTTTATGTTCTCATCGGTTTCATTTAGCAATGATGTCTAGGATAAACGAAAAATACTAATATCTGTTGCTGTATATCATTGGCACTCTTTATTGTATATCTTCTCCATGTTAATAATTTGAAAGAAGAAAGTTTCTTTCATTAAGGATTGTTTTCCTGATTTTTCTTAATTTTTAATATTTTTCTCCCACACAAATATGATATTCTTTTTCTTTGAATATTCGCGTTTTTTTTATTGGAATTGTCTAATAATAATAAAGGCTATTTGTTTATGGAGAATATTAAATCTGTTTCTTTCGCTTATTACTGTGTTTAAAATTTAAATAAAATGAAGACTTTTATGTAGAGTGAAGATGTGTTTGTTTACTTTTAGTGGGAAAAGTTTTTCAAAACTTTTATGTTCTCGTCGATTTCATTTAGCAACGATTTCTAGGATAAACGAAAAGTACTAATATCCTTTGCTGTATGTCACAAGCACTCTTTATTTTGCATCTTCTGCATATTAATAGTTTGAAAGCAGAAAGCTTCTTTCATTAAAGATTGGCTTCCTGATTTTTCTTAATGTTTAATATTTTCCTCCCACCCAAATAGGATATTCTTTTTCTTTGAATATTCTCGTTTTTTTTATTGAAATTGTTTAGTAATAATAAAGGTTATCTGTTTATGGAGAATATTAAATTGGTTTATTTCGGTTATTATTGCGTTTAAACTTTAAATAAAATGAAAACTTTTATGTAGACTGAAGATGTGTCTGTTTAGTTTTAGTGGCAAAAGTTTTTCAAAACTTTTATGTTCTCATCGGTTTCACTTAGCAATGATGTCTAAGATAAACGCAAAATACAAATGTCCGTTGCTGTATGTCACTTGCAATCTTTATTGTACATCTTATGCACATTAATAGTTTGAAAGTGGAAAGCTTCTTTCATTAAAGATTGGCTTCCTGATTTTTCTTAATTTTTAACATTTTCCTCCCACACAAATAGGATATTCTTTTTCTAAGAATTTTCTCGTTTATTTGATTGAAATTGTTTAGTAATAATAAATTTTATCTGTTTATGGAGAATATTAAATCGTTTTTTTGGTTATTGTTGTGTTTAAACTTTAAATAAAATCAAGATTTTATGTAGAGTGAAGATGTGTTTGTTTACTTTTAGTGGCAAAAGTTTTTCAAAACTTTTACGTTCTCGTCTATTTCATTTAGCAATGATGTCTAGGATAAACGAAAAGTACTAATATCCGTTGCTGTATGTCACTGGCACTCTTTATGGTACATCTTCTGCGTATTAATAGTTTAAGCAGAAAAATTCTTTCGTTAATGATTGGCTTCCTGATTTTTCTCAATTTTTAATATTTTCCTCCCACTCAAATAGGATATTCTTTTTCTTTGAATATTCTCGTTTATTTGATTGAAATTGTTTAATAATAATAAAGGCTATCTAGTTATGGATAATATTCAATTGGTTCCTTTCGGTTATTATTCTGTTTAAACTTTAAATAAAATGTAGACTTTTATGTAGAGTGAAGATGTGTTTGTTTACTTTTAGTTGGAAAGGTTTTTCAAAGCTTTTATGTTCTCATCGGTTTCATTTAGCAATGATGTCTAGGATAAACGAAAAATACTAATATCTGTTGCTGTATATCATTGGCACTCTTTATTGTATATCTTCTCCATGTTAATAATTTGAAAGAAGAAAGTTTCTTTCATTAAGGATTGTTTTCCTGATTTTTCTTAATTTTTAATATTTTTCTCCCACACAAATAGGATATTCTTTTTCTTTGAATATTCGCGTTTATTTGATTGAAATTGTCTAATAATAATAAAGGCTATCTGTTTTTGGAGAATATTAAATCTGTTTCTTTCGCTTATTATTGTGTTTAAAATTTAAATAAAATGAAGACTTTTATGTAGAGTGAAGATGTGTTTGTTTACTTTTAGTGGCAAAAGTTTTTCAAAACTTTTATGTTCTCGTCGATTTCACTTAGCAATGATGTCTAAGATAAACGAAAAGTACTAATATCCCTTGTTGTATGTCACAAGCACTCTTTATTGTGCATCTTCTGCATATTAATAGTTTGAAAGCAGAAAGCTTCTTTCATTAAAGATTGGCTTCCTGATTTTTCTTAATGTTTAATATTTTTCTCCCACACAAATAGGATATTCTTTTTCTTTGAATATTCTCGTTTTTTTATTGAAATTGTTTAGTAATAATAAAGGTTATCTGTTTATGGAGAATATTAAATTGGTTTATTTCGGTTATTATTGCGTTTAAACTTTAAATAAAATGAAAACTTTTATGTAGAGTGAAGATGTGTTTGTTTACTTTTAGTGGCAAAAGTTTTTCAAAACTTTTATGTTCTCATCGGTTTCACTTAGCAATGATGTCTAAGATAAACGAAAAATACAAATATCCCTTGCTGTATGTCACAAGCACTCTTTATTGTGCATCTTCTGCATATTAATAGTTTGAAAGCAGAAAGCTTCTTTCATTAAAGATTGGCTTCCTGATTTTTCTTAATGTTTAATATTTTCCTCCCACCCAAATAGGATATTCTTTTTCTTTCAATTTTCTCGTTTATTTGATTGAAATTGTTTAGTAATAATAAATTTTATCTGTTTATAGAGAATATTAAATCGTTTTTTGGTTATTGTTGTGTTTAAACTTTAAATAAAATGAAAAATTTTATGTAGAGTGAAGATGTGTTTGTTTACTTTTAGTGGCAAAAGTTTTCCAAGCTTTTATGTTCTCGTCGGGTTCATTTTGCAATGATGTATAGGATAAACGAAAAATACTAATATCAATTAAAGATTGGCTTCCTTTTTTTTCTTAATTTTTAATATTTTCTTCCCACACAAATAGGATATTCTTTTTCTTTGAGTATTCTCGTTTATTTGATTGAAATTGTTTAATAATAATAAAGGCTAACTGTTTATGGAGAATATTTATGTAGAGTGTAAATGTGTTTGTTTACTTTTAGTGGCTAAAGTTTTTCAAAACTTTTATGTTCTCGTCGGTTTTATTTAGCAATGATGTCTAGGATAAACGAAAAGTACTAATACCCGTTGCTGTATGTCTCTGGCACTCTTTATTGTATATCTTCTGCATATTGATAGTTTGAAAGCAGAAAGCTTTTTTCATTAAAGATTGGCTTCCTGATTTTTCTTAATTTTTAATATTTTCCTCCCACACAAATAGGATAATCTTTTTCTTTGAATATTCTCGTTTATTTGATTGAAATTGGTTAGTGCTAATAAAGGTTATCTGTTTATGGAGAACATTAAATCGGTTTCTGTCGGTGATTATTGTTTTTAAACTTTAAATAAAATGAAAACTTTTATGTAGAGTGAAGATGTGTTTGTTTAATTTTAAAGGCAAAAGTTTTTCAAAGCTTTTATGTTCTCGTCGGTTTCATTAGGCAATGATGTCTAGGATAAACGAAAAATACTAATACCCGTTGCTGTATATCACTGGCACTCTTTATTATACATCTTCTGCATATTGATAGTTTGAAAGCAGAAAGCTTTTTTCATTAAAGATTGGCTTCCTGATTTTTCTTAATTTTTTATATTTTCCTCCCACACAAATAGGATATTCTTTTTCTTTGAATAATCTCGTTTATTTGATTGAAATTGTTTAATAATAATAAAGAATCTCTGTTTATGGAGAATATTAAATCGGTTTCTTTCGGTTATTATTGTGTCTTAAACTTTAAATAAAATGAAAACTTTTATGTAGAGTGAAGATGTATTTGTTTACTTTTAGTGGCAAAAGTTTTTCAAAGTTTTTATGTTCTCGTTGGTTTCATTTAGCAATGATGCCTAGGATAAACGAAAAGTACTAATATTCGATGCTGTATGTCACTGGCACTCTTTATTGTACCTCTTCTGCTTATTAATAGTTTGAAAGCAGAAAAATTTTTTCATTAAAGATTGGCTTTCTGATTTTTCTTAATTTTTAATATTTTCTTCCCACACAAATAGGATATTCGTTTTGTTTAAATAGTCTCGTTTATTTTGATTGAAATTGGTTAATAATAATAATAATAATAATAATAATACTAATATTAATAAACAACATAGTGACCTTCCGAGAACCAGGTTTCAGGATATTAGTTTATTTTTAGTTACTTAACGCACTCAAGTTTCTCTTAGAAGTAACAGGTATTTTCTTATCAGTCACAAATTTCTTCTAATAGCACCAAGCTTTCCGTCAAAGATAACAAATTTCTCAGAAATAACAATTTTTCGTCACTGATAACTAGTTTTCTGTCAGAAGTAGCTAGTTCTGCTGTCAATGGTACAAAATTTTTCTTAGAAGTAAATATTTTTTCGTTATGATAACAAGTTTTCTGCCAGAAGTAGCAAGTTTTCCTTATCACTAACAAATTTTCTCCATTGAAGTAACAACTTATTCCTTAATACTAATAAACTTTCACTTACCACACTTAAGTTTCTCTTAGAAATAACAGTTTTTTTTTTCTTAGCAGTAACAAATTTCTTCTAATAGCTTCAAGTTTTCCGTCAACGATAACAAATTTCTCTTAGAAGTACATCTATCAAAGATACCAAATTTTTAGTGGAAGTAACAGATTCTGTCAGCAGTTTTCTATCAGAAGTAGCAAGTTTTCCTAAACACTAACAAATTTTCAGTTGAACAAGTAAACACCCGCTCAGACATACATGCAAAGAGAGTAAGAGAGACAAAAACAAATACAAATATATAGATTCAGTTATATAAACCATCAAAGACAGGTACTGTGACAAGCAGTACCCACCCAAACACACAGGCCTAGAGAGTGAGAGAGACAAAAACACATACAAACACATAAACTCAGACATACAAACCGACAAAGACAAACCGTCAAAGACAGACACTGGGACAGGCAAGCACCCACCCAGACACACAGGCCTAGAGAGTGAGAGAGACAAAAACACATACAAACACATAACCTCCGTCATACAAACCGACAAAGACAGACACTGGGACAAGCAAGCGCCTGTCCAGACACACAGGCCTAGAGAGTGAGAGAGACAAAAACATATACAAACAAATAGATTTATACATACAAACCGACAAAGACATGCACTGGGACAAGCAACCACCTGTCAAGACACATATCACCCAGACACACAGACCTAGAGAGTGAGAGAGACAAAAACATATACAAACAAATAGAGTTATACATACAAACCGACAAAGACAGGCAGTGGAACAAGCAAACATCCGCCCAGACATACACGCAATGAGAATAAGAGAGACTAAAACACATACAAATATATAGATTCAGACATACAAACCGACAAAGACATGCACAGGGACATGCAAGTACCCCACCCAGACACACAGACTTAGAAAGTGAGAGAGACAAAAAAACATACAAACACATAAACTCAGACATACAAACCGACAAAGACAGGCACTGGGACAAGCAAGCGCCCTGTCCAGACACACAGGCCTAGAGAGTGAGAGAGACAAAAACATATACAAACAAATAGATTTATACATACAAACTGACAAAGACATGCACTAGGACAAGCAACCACCTGTCCAGATGCATAGGATTATAGAGACGAAAACACATACAAACACATAGATTCAGCCAAATAAACCCACAAAGACAGAGAGTGGAACAAGCAAACACCCGCCCAGACACAAAGGCAAAGAGAGTGAGAGACACATACAAATACATAGATTCAGACATACAAACCGAGAAAGACAGGCACTTCAGACATACAAACCAACAAATGTCTGAATCTATGTATTTGGATGTGTCTCTCAATCTTTTTTCCACTCGCCGCAGCGGCTGTGCCCGCCCACCGCGGGAGGACCACTGCGGCGGGTATTGCCGCTGTGGCGAGCAGCGGTGCGGGTCATGGGCAGTGTGTCTGGAATCAGTGTTTCCATGCCCCAGTGCTTGTCTTTGTATGTTTGTATGTCTGAATCTATGTATTTGTATATGTTTCTTACTCTTTTTGCCTATGTGTCTGGGTTGGTGTTTGCATGTCACACTGCCTGTCTAGTCGGTTTGTATGTCTGAATCTATGTATTTTGTATGTGTTTTTAGTTTCTCTTATTCTCTTTGTGTGTGTGTCTTGGTGGGTGTTTGCTTGTTCCACTGCCTGTCTTTGTCGGTTTGTATGTCTGAATATATGTATTTGTATGTGTCTCCCACTCTCTTTGTCTGTTTGTCAGAGTTGGTTTTCGCAAGTTCCAGTGTTTGTCTTTGTTGGTTTGTATGGTTGAAGTGCCTGTCTTTCTCGGTTTGTATGTCTGAATCTATGTATTAGTATTTGTCTCTCACTCTTTTGCTTGTGTGTCTGGGCGGATGTTTGCTTGTCCCACTGTCTGTCTTTGTTGTTTTGTTTGTCTGAAGTGCCTGTCTTTCTCGGTTTGTATGTCTGAATCTATGTATTTTTATGTGTCTCTCACTCTTTTTGACTGTGTGTCTGGGTGGGTGTTTGCTTATCCCAGTGCATGTGTTTCTCGGTTTGTATGTCTGAATCTACGTATTAGTATGTGTTTCTCACTCTCTTTGCCTGTGTGTGTTTGGGCGGGTGTTTGCTTGTCCTAATGCTTGTCTTTCTCGGTTTGTATGTCTGAATCCATGTATTTGTATGTGTTTCACACTCTCTTTGTCTGTTTCTCAGGGTTGGTGTTTGGAAGTCCCAGTGTTTGTCTTTGTTGGTTTGTATGTCTGAAGTGCCTGTCTTGCTCGGTTTGTATGTCTGAATCTATGTATGTGTATGTGTCCCTCCCTCTTTTTGCTTGTGTGTGTCAGGGCGGATGTTTGCTTGTCCCACTGTCTGTCTTTGTTGTTTTGTTTGTCTGAAGTGCCTGTCTTTCTCGGTTTGTATATCTGAATCTATGTATGTGTATGTGTCTCTCAGTCTTTTTGCTTGTGTGTGTCAGGGCGGATGTTTGCTTGTCCCACTGTCTGTATTTGTTGTTTTTTATGTCTGAAGTGCCTGTCTTTCTCGGTTTGTATGTCTGAATCTATTTTTTTGAATGTCTCTCACTCTTTTTGCTTGTGTGTCTGGGCGGGTCATTGCTTCTTCCACTGTCTGTCTTTGTTGGTTTATATGTCTGAATCTTTGTGTTTGTATGTGTTTTCGTCTTTATAATCCTATGTGTCTCGACAGATGGTTGCTTGTCCTAGTGCATGTCTTTGTTGTTTGTATGTATAAATCTATTTGTTTGTATATGTTTTTTTCTCTCTCGCTCTCTAGGCATGTGTGTCGGGACGGAGTGCTTGTATGTCCCAGTGCCTATCTTTGTCGGTTTGTATGTCTGAGTTTATGTGTTTGTATGTGTTTTTGTCTCTCTCATTCTCTAAGTCTGTGTGTCTGGGTGGGGTACTAGCATGTCCCTCTGCATGTCTTTGTCAGTTTGTATATCGGAATTTATATATTTGTATGTGTTTTTGCCTCTCTTATTCTCTTTGCGTGTATGTCTGGGCGGGTGTTTGCTTTTTCCACTGCCTGTCTTTTTCGGTTTCTATGTATAAATCTTGTCGGTTTTTATATCTGAATCTTTATATTTGTATGTGTTTTTGTCTCTTTTATTCTCATTGCGTGTATGTCTGGGCAGGTGTTTGCTTGTGCCACTGCCTGTCTTTGTCGGTTTGTATGTATAATTCTATTTGTTTGTATATGTATTTGTCTCTCTTACTCTCTAGGTCTGTGTGTCTGGGTGGTATTTGTCTTGACAGGCGGCTGCTTGTCCCAGTGCATGTCTTTATTGGTTTGTATGTATAAATCTATTTGTTTTTATATGTTTTTGTCTCTCTCACTCTCTAGGCCCGTATGTCTGGGTAGATGCTTGCTTGTCCCAGTGTCTGTTTTTGTCGGTTTGTATGACGGAGTTAATGTGTTTGTATGTGTTTTTGTTTCTCTTACTCTCTAAGCCTGTGTGTCTGGGTGGGTAGTTGCTTGTCCCAGTGCCTGTCTTTGTCGATTTGTATGTTTGAATCTACATATTTGTATGTGTTTTTGTCTCTCTTACTCTCTTTTCATGCATATATGGGCGGGTGTTTGCTTTTTCCACTGCCTGTCTTTGTCGGTTTGTATGTATAAATCTATTTATTTCTATATTTTTTTTGTCTCTCTCACTCTCTAGGCCGGTGTGTCTGGGTGGGTGCTTGCCTGTCCCAGTGTCTGAAGTTGACGGTTTGTCTTTGTCGGTTTGTATGTCTGAGTTTATGTGTTTGTATGTGTTTTTGTCTCTCTCACTTTCTAAGCCTGTGTGTTTGGGTGGGTACTCGCTTGTCATTGTGTTTGTCTTTGTCGGTTTATATGACTGAATCTATATATTTGTATGTGTTTTTGTCTCTCTTACTCTCTTTGCGTGTGTGTCTGAGCGGGTGTTTACTTTTTCCACTGAAAATTTGTTAGTGTTAAGGAAAACTTGCTACTTCTGACAGAAAACTTGTTATCATAAACGAAAAAATTGTTACTTCTATGAAAAATTTGGTATCTTTGATAGATGTTACTTCTATGAGAAATCTGTTATCTTCCTAAGTATTTTTTACTGCTAAGAAAAAAAACTGTTACTTCTAAGAGAAATTTAAGTGTATTAAGTAAAAGTTTTTTAGTATTAAGGAATAAGTTGTTACTTCGATGGAGAAAATTTGTTAGTGATAAGGAAAACTTGCTACTTCTGACAGAAAACTTGTTATTATAACGAAAAAATTGTTACTTCTAAGAAAAATTTGGTATCATTGACAGAAAGAAAAATCAGGAAGCCAATCTTTAATGAAATAAACTTTCTTCTTTCAAACTATTGATATGCAGAAGATGTACAATGAAGAGTGCCAGTGACATACAGCCACGAATATTAGTAGTTTTCGTTTATCCTATACATCTAAAATGTCTCAATCTGTTTCGTCCAAACACTCCTCTAAAATGTCTCAATCTCTTTCGCCCAAATAATCCCCTAAAATGTCTCAATCTGTTTCGCCCAAATAATCCTCTAAAATGTCTCAATCTGTTTCGCCCAAATAATCCGATAAAATGTCTCAATCTGTTTCGCCCAAATAATCCCCTAAAATGTCTCAATCTGTTTCGCCCAAATAATCCCCTTAAATGTCGATTAATCTCTGATTGTTCCTTTGTTTTGGCAACTGTGCACTGACACATTTAAAATTCTCAGGAAACCATTCCAGCCTTAAATATATTCAATCTCTTTTAATCTCGTTAGAATATCTGAAAATTATCTAATATATCCTAGTTACATTATAAGGGCTTCGAAATAATAATTCCAGAATTTATCTCTCAGACTAAAGTAAATAAGCCTTTTAGTTTCTTAAATCCTCTTATGATACATTAGAATTCCCTGTCAGATTTTCATCATTGGCGTTTATGAAAATGCCCCGTTAGTATTGTAGCTCTCTGATTGGCCTAGAAATAGGACGTGTGGCTGTGACGTCACTCCCCCTCCCCCCGGAATAGCACCCCTTCCTCTACTCTTATCTTAATATTTACATGATTTTGAAAAAAAACTAAATTTCAGCTGGGGGGACAGGAGTCTGTGGGTAGTTGCTCCCCTGCCCCAAAGCAAATTACTTCCCAGCAAGAAATACATTGAAACAATTCTTGGAGACATTTTAAGACTCATTTTTAAAACCGTACTTTAACAATACTTTTAAAGACACGCCCTTCCACATTGCTCAGTTTTAATATTTAAGCATCGAAAAAAATTATCTATTGTGCCACTACGAAAGGTACAGTACAAATGTCATTCCCCCAATGCCAGATGGGAAAGCATAACTCTATTTACATTTTACTTTTTTCGCAAGCAAAGAAAATGAACCTGAAGCGAAACTAGAACGTGAGGACTATAAGCCTACTTACTTAAACGAGTCCGTTTTTACTTTTTTGAGGCATTTTTAGCCTCTCTTTGAAAGGAGTCACAATTCTCTGGTGCTCTTTTGTAAACTGTCAAATTTGATTGTAAAAATATTTTTCAACGATAGTGTATACAAGATGTATACTGGACTAAAGCCAAGTTCTAGTATGACACGATGCATTTAATAAATGGCTGGTATTCTTGAAACACAAAATATTGTGTGTTCACCATCATCCTCGGTGACATTTTACAGAAAAGATAAAAATTGAAAAGAAATGTGGTCAACCACAAGGAAAAGAGTCACATGTCACCATGTATTACTTTTATTCGCTTTTTTATTATTTTTTCTCCATCGACCACTTCTCATGCAAGGCATGCTCGTAAAAAACTAGAAGGAGACGGATTCGATCGAGAAGTGTAAGCCCTAGTTCCTTTCTAAAGTTCGAAAGGGAAAGGATGGGCCCCTTCCCTTGCCACTTTTGGCTTGTTTGCGCATAAATTTGTTCTTCAACTCTCACTAAGTTTGCTTTTTTGTTCTTCAGCTCTCACTAAGTTTGTTTTTTTGTTGGTCCATTTCTTAGCTTGTTATTGTACTGAGATTTTCCCTTTTTTTTCACCCGACAACTACAAGATCATGGAAATCAATTTGGGGACCGCAGAGAAACTTTCAGGGAATGTTAGGAGAACCAAATGGACCTCAAATTTAAATTAGGGGTAGTGGTAGAGATAAACTGAAAAAAACTATGTGTATCCATGTTATCAAAGCAGCATATCTGGGATATTTCAGGAATAGCTTGGGGGCAGGAACTGAAACTTTCATCTATTGCTGGGGAAAGAAGGGGCAGAGGATTTTGAATTTTGTTTTTCAACTTAAGTGTTTAGGGTGAGGCAATGAAGGGGCCACAATTCTTTGTCTCTGATTCACCGAACAGCTTTGGCTTTTTAGCGCAGTTGACCTTAAAATCTGTTCACGGTGAAGTAGTGAGGTAGATCAAAAGGCAGTACACATACAAAACTATCAAAGCTGTGTATGAGCAATGCCTTGCGATTTGAAACTTTCAAGGAATGTCAGGGGGGGGGTAATTGAATGTCAAATTTTTTACTTAGTCTTTGATCATTTTTGTCTTTGATCATTTCAAGCCCAAAAGTTTTTGGAGCATAATGACCTGTGGAACATAGAATATTTGCTCAGTTAGGTCAACTGTTAAATCAAAAGACATTATGTGAGGCCCGTTTATCAAAATAATATATCTGCAATATCTTATGAGTGACTTAGGAGAATGAGTTGAAAAATCTATGGAGTTCTGGAATGGGATACGTCGACGTCAAATTATGTGTTTGCTTAAGAGATGAAAGGGTAAAAAAAACCTATTCCGATGTGCCTAAGATTTTGCAAGTCTCTGGTAGGCTTGAAAGTTAAAGGGCATGTTGACAGGGCTAGTGGATATCCCCGATATTAAAACGTTAGAGGATTTATTACTTGGTATTTCGTTTTTGCGGAGGGGTAGCACCACTATTATTTGTAGCATATACTTGGTCCAGTTAAGATCAGTGTTGACAAAAGATTATAATTTGAATTATTCAGATAGTGATTTCAGTGTTATGCAAGAAACTCTTACGTTTTGTAAAAGTACTGGATTTAATTAATCAGTGAAAAAGAAACTAAATCTTTTCTGGCTACATCTAAAGGATTTATTGGAGTGCATCACGATAATACATTTGGATAAACTGTTTATTGGATAGATAGCTGATTAACTTGGATTTTTCGCTTATTAGGGGATTCTTCAAACACCCCCCTTGGCAGTAAGTCTCTTTGATATGGCCTTATATAAATTGGGTGATCTTGCTTTTGCTAAATTCGCAAGGTATCCCCTCTGGCCCGTCAGAATTATGGACTCCATGAAGATTATATCAGGCGGTTGGAAATATTTGGTATATTGTTAAGAACAGTAGACGATAGCGGAGATTAGCCTACTTAATTTCGAATCTAATAAGAATGAAGTCAAAAAAGCTTTTGATGAACTGAATCTAATGCCTGATATCTACCTTGAAAATTTTAAGAAGACAAAAAGCATTGGTCAGTTCATTCCCATGGTTCCAAAAACTAAAGCCGCTCAGAGTACAAGTGCTGTTAGTGAGGCTAATGAAGTTTTAGCACGATTAACGGTGACAGAAATAGAAATTGCTCACACTAAGGATTACTTGAGAAAAGACATTAAATCAGAGGTGTTAACTCGCCTAGCTACGATTGATGAAACGAAATTCTCGGTTGAAAACATCGTTTCGATAGTTTATCAATCTGTTACTGTGGAATATACCCCGTAATTTACTGGAATTGAAAAACAACTGAAGTCTATGAAAAATCACCTTGAATCTCTAGATGATAGAATACTTCGGACTGAGCGGCGTATAGATGATATCAACCAAGACTCGAGACTAGATTCGCTCATGTTCAATGGAGTTAAACAAATTCAAATTCGGACCTGAAAACTACCATGTTATATATCCTCCGAGGAAAGATGGAACTCACCAGAATAACTGATGCTGATATAAGCGAAGTGCACCGATTTCATTTTGGAATTTCCGCTTGGCCTGATAAAATTGCCCCTATACAGATTACATTTCCGTGACAAAGAGATCACGAAAAGTGTTTAAGCAGCTAAGAAGAAACTTGCAAAAAGTGGTATTTTTGTTTCGGAAAATCTAACCCGCCAGCGGTGGGATATTCTTAACACAGCTCATGAGAAATATGTCAACAAGTGTGTTAGGTCTGATCAAGGGCGTATTTTTGTCCACCTTCTCAATGAGAAAACTCCACGTAGACTTTAGGCAATCGAGGAAATGTTTTAATATTTATTATTTTTTTCTCTTTTTTCTTTTCCTTAGTTTTTCTTTTCTCTTGTTTCCCTTTCCCTGTCTATGTAATATAATTATGTATCAATGTTTTGTTCTGTTTTCATTTATTATTCTTATGATTATTTATCTGTTCCTAAAGCTCAGCTGGGCTTTTTTTCTTTTTTCACAATTAGAGCTATGAAAGTGTTTACAAGATATAAATAAATGTGATGTAATAATCGGTACCACATCGAGGTTGAGCCGGTTGGAAAGTTATCCGTTTGTTATTGATAGTTATTTACTTTCGGATTTGGCAAATGAAGAGTCTACCGTGAGCTATAGACTTTTGCAGTTTAGTAAATATTGTGATTCCTCGTATCTTGGATTTATGCAAAATGCTCGTTTCAATGTGTGTTCGTGGAACTGCCACCTTACTTCTTCGTATGATGAAATATTTGATTTTATTTCAAAATGTAGTTATCTCCATGTTATGGCCCTTTTGTGAAACTTTTTTGAGCCAGGATAGTCCTCTCTCGTCTTTTAGTTTTCCGGGCTATCAGCTTACCACGAGGAGTAGAGCTTCAACGAACCGCGGCGGGCTCGGTTTGATAGTAAGTGATTCACTTAAATGGAGGCTAAGGAAGGATTTTGATGTCTGGAGAGAAGGTAAGATAGAAACATTTTCTAATGAAATTGAGATTCATATGAGCCTTGGCGCGAGAAAATTATCCTAGCAGTAGCTTATAAGCCTCCAAGTGCGTCGTATGAGGATTTCACAGAAGGTTTCCAAAGTCTTCTAATGATGGTTCAGAGGTTGCAGCATGAGTTTTTATGCATGGGTGATTTTAATTTGATCTTTTATCTATAGGTGGTTTTAACTTAGATTTTTTAAGTTTTATGGTTTCTAATGACCTTTTTCCCACAGTAACAATACCTACAGGGATCACAGATCACTCTGCTACCCTGATTGACAATGCATTTGTCTCTTCAAAGTACATCCGAAATGCATTTTCTAATATTGCAGTGAAATCGGCGTCTGATCATTTCCCATTAGTATTTAGTTTAGATTTACAACTGTCACGCCAGAAAAAGCAAAATAAAATTGTTCGAGAGATTAAGCCTGAAAACATTAGGATGTTAAAAGAAGAAATAAGTGATACATCTTTTGAATCTGTCTTAAACCACGAAGACCCATGTGAAGCCTTTACGCAATTAGATAAAAAAAAACAAGTTTTTTAAACTGAAAGTAAGGAGCGAAATTAAAACTTAAAACGAACAGAAATTATTCCGTATATGAAAGGGGCTGTCACCTCCTCAGCGCCTCGCTCTTTACGCTAAATTTTTTTATTGTTTTAAAAAATAAAGTTGTGAGACAGAGTCAAACTTTTGCGTAAAGAGCGAGGCGTTGAGGAGGGGACAGCCCTTTTCATATATGGAATAATTTCTGTTCGTTTTAAGTTTTAATGTCGCTCCTTACTTTCAGTTTAAAAAACTTGTTTTTTTTATTTAATTTCTGATCGTTTTTTAGTTAATGCAGCTTTTATTTTGGCTCACCGTCATTGAATAAGTAAACAAAATTTGCATAAAAATTTTACTTTTCTTTTGCTAAATGGATGTCTCTAAATTTGGTTCTGACGCAATTTACAAATTAACTGACGTAACCCTAGTCAATACCTTGCTCTTTAAGCTAAAGTTCGAATTTTGTTCCAATTCTTTAAAAATGACCCCTTAATCACAAAGGCCGTTAATTAGAATAAATAGCTCTTATGAAAGTACTAAAAAATCTTTGGCTTAAAGAGCCAGGCATTGACTAGAAGGTGAACCCAATCATATAGCTAATATTTTTTGTTCGTTTTAAGTTTTGATGTTGCTTCTTACTTTCAGCTGAAAAACTTGTTTTTTTTTATATTTAATTTCTGATTTTTGTTTTAAATAATGATTGAAAATCCAGTGCCCCCTTCATAGCAATGTCCCTTCCCCCATGAAAATTTCCTTCATGAAAAGATCCTCCCATATAACCCCCAACCCACCCCCACCTCCCACTACCAGAAAAAAATCCCCCTGAAAACGTCTGTATACTTCCCAATAAAAAATACTATATGTTAACATTGGGTAAAGTTCATAACTATCAGCCCTCCCCCTGGGGGGTTCGAGGGGTTAAGTCATCCTAAAAGACATAGTTATAATATTTTCGACCATGCTGAACAAAAGGGCTATCTCAAAATTTTGATCGGGTGACTTTGGGAAAAAAATGAGCGTGGGAGGGGCCTAGTTGCCCTCTATTTTTTTGGTCACTTAAAAAGGGCACTAGAACTTTTAATTTCCGTTCCAATGAGCCCTCCCACGATATTCTAGGACCACTGGGTCGATACGATCACCCCGGGAAAAAGAAAAAAAAAACAAAAAAAAAAACAACAAAAAAACGAATAAACACGCATCCGTGATCTTTCTTCTGGCAAAAAATGGAAAATTCCACATTTTTCTAGAAAGGAGCTTGAAACCTATACAGTAGGGTTCTCTGATACGCTGAATATGATGGTGTGATTTTCATTAAGGTTCTATAGCTTTTAGAGGGTCTTTCCCCCTTTTTTCGAAAATCAGCCAAATTTTCTTAGGCGCGTAACTTTTGATGGGTAATATTAAACTTGATGAAACTTATATATTTGAAATCAGAATTAAAATCTGATTCTTTTGATGTATCTATTGGTATCAAAATTCCGTTTTTTAGGGTTTCGGTTACCATTGAGCCGGGTCGCTCCTTACTTACAGTTCGTTACCACGAACTGTTTGATTTAGTAGCATCATAACCACTCCTTATGATAAAAGTTGTCCATTGAAGGAACTCAGTCAGAGACCAAATATGCCGAGAAAACCATGGGTTGATGAACAGCTTGTGAACTTATTTGAACAGCGGGGCAGTTTGTTTTAAGATTATTTGAGATCTTCAAAGGAGGAAGATAATGCTCATTTTAAACAGATTCCGAACATGGCGAACTCATTAAAAAGGAGAAAAAAGAAACAGTATTGCTGTACTTACAGTATTACTACAGTATTACAGTAACAAATTTTATTACAAATATTTTCTTTTGTACTTAATATTGAAAATAAACATTAAAATTAAAGTAAAATTTTGAACTAATGAGCTTTCAGCAATTAAAATCATTATACATCAAATATTCAGTTTAATTTATTAGTTCTTTCTAAAGTTGTTCAAGACGAATATAGTTTCACTACAAACAAGAGTTTCGATACTGCCCTCCTCCTTAACTGAAAATAAAAACCAAAAGCCTACTGCGTCATTGCACTTAACTGAAAACGAATTAAATTACGAATATTTTCTTTTCTAGTTCTTACACCATTGAAAATAAAAATAAAATTACAGTGAAATAAATTCTTGAACTGATGGATCTTTCAACAATTAATATCATTATACATAAAATATTCAATTTGATGTTGTTTATGCTTTCCAAGACTGTTCAAGACACATATAGTTTTCAGTAAAGCGTCAATGACGCAGTACATTTTAGACTTTTACAGTGAGAGCAGGAGGCGATACCCAAACCCTTGTTTGTAGTGATTTTTGTTGGTTCTCAATATTCTCAAAATTTTTGTTCATTTCAAGCTTGATTTGGATATTCAATTCAAGTTTCACTCGTTTTAAGATTTATTTATTCATTTACATTAATATCTATTGTATGTTTGCTTGTATTGATTGTTTATTTAATTTCTGTTCGTTTTAAGTTTCATTTATACTTCAATAGCAATTTTTTTTCCTTTTAAGCTTGATTTTCATATTGAATCTAAGCATTACTCGCTTTAAGATCTATTTATTCATTTATATTATTACTTGTTGTATGTTGTTTGCTATGATTGCTTATTTAATTTCTGTTCGTTTTGGATTTCATTTATTCTTTAATAGTAATTTCAGGTCGTCCTGAGTTTTAATTTCACCAGGTATTTGTATCTGCTGAGCTTAAGTTTAAAATGGCCTTTAGTTTTCTTTGAAAAACTTATTCTTCGGAAAGTTTTTCTTCATTTTTTTTGTTCGTTTTTGATTGCAAAAAGTTTCAAGTTTTAAAAAATTCTTTATTTCAAAATCAAACTTAAAAAAAAATCAAATACTCATCAAAGTATCAAAATTTTTTCAAAGTAACAATATCAAAGTGAAAAATTGGGTTTGTGTCAACTTCGGAGTTTTTATTATCTGATGTTTGAACTAATTTTAACAAAATGGCTCTCTTAAAATTTTTATTTGATGGGTTTGGGGGAAAAAGGGCGTTGAGGGGGGGGCTAATTGTCCTTCAGTCTCTTTTGGCTCTTTAAAAGTAAATTAGAACTATCTATTTTCAATCAAATGAGCCCTCTCTGAAGTTTATAGGAGCATCCCTTCTATAAGAACCATATATGCCCCCAGAGTATAGCTTACAACGCCTATCCCTGGGCCCTGGGGGTTTGTGTCGACCCCGTAATTTTAATATCTGATGTTTGAACTATTTTTAACAAAATGATCACCTCAAATTTTTATCGGATGGGTTTATCCATCCGATAAACCCAAAGCTATGGAGGGCGGGAGAGGCTAGTTGCCCTACGATCTTTTTTTACTCTGAGAAAATGAACTAGTACTTTTAAATTTCAATTCAAATGAGCACTCTTTGAAGTTTATACGAGCATCCCTTTCGTAAGAACAATATATGGCCCCAGGATATAACTTTCAACGCCTACCCCCGGGCCCTGGGTGGTTGTGTCGACACCGGAGTTTTTTTTATATGACCTTTGAACTATTTTTGACAAAATGGCTATCTCAAAATTTTTGTCAGATTCATTTGGAGGGAAAGGGGCGTTGGGGTCGCTAGTTGCCCTCCAATTCCTTTTGACTCTCAAAAAGCTTATATGAGCATCCCTTCCATAACAGCTGTATATTACGTCCAGGCATAACTTACGACGCTTACCCCGGGCCCATTGTGTTGACCCCGGGGTTTCCGTTATATGATCTTTAAACCGTTTTGAAAAAATGGCTCTCTCGAAGTTCTTATCGGATGGGTTTGAGGAAAAAAGGACGTGGAGAGGGGGGCTAGTTGCCCTCTGATCACTTTTGACTATTAAAAAAGGCACTAGAACTCTCGATTTCCAATCGAATGAGTCCCCTTTGAAGTTTATACGATGACCACTTCTATATAAAAGGCCTCTAGGAGTAAAATAAATAGAGTGTGGAGGGAGGCTAGCTGCCCTCTAATCCCTTTCGACTCTTAAAAAGGGAATTACAAATTTCAATTTCCAATCAAACTAGCCCTCTATGAAGTTTATACGCAGAGCATAACCTACAACGCCTACCCCCGGACCCTGGGGAGCTGTGTTGACACCGTAGTTTTTGTTATCTGAACTTTGAATTATTTTTAAAAAAATATTTATCTCAAAATTTTTATCTGATGCATTTAGGGTGTGGAAGGGGGGGGGGGGGGCTAGTAGCCCTCCGATCTATTTTGAATTTTAAAAAGTGAACAAGAACTTTCAATTTACAATCAAATGAGCCCTCTCTGAATTATTACGATCGTCCCTTCCATAAGAACCATATACGCCCCCAGGACAATACTTAACACACCTACCCCTGGGGCCCTGGGGTCTCTGGTGACACCGGAGTTTTTGTTATCTAATTTTTGAAAAAAAACTGGCTATCTCAAAATTTATAGCGGATGAGTTTGAGGAAAAAAGGGCGTGGTGGTGGGGGGGGGGCTAGTTGCCCTTAAATCTCTTGACTCTTAAAAAGTGAACTAGAACTTTCAATTTCCAATCTAATGAACCCTCTATGAAGTTTATACGAGCATCCCTCTCAGAAGAACCATACATGCCTTTAGGGCTTAGCTTAGAACGCCTTCCCCCGGGCCCTGGGGGGTTGTATTGACACCGGAGTTTTTCTTATCCGACCTTTCAACTATTTTGAACAAAATGTCTTTCTCAAAATTTTCATCAGATAGGTTTGGAAAAAGAAGGCGAGGGGGGGGGGGCTAGTTACCCTCGGATATCTTTTGACTATTAAAAAGTGAGCTCGAACTTTCAATTTCCGATCAAATGAGCCCTCTCTGAAGTTTATACGAGCGCCCCTTTCACAAGAACCTTATATGCCCCAGGGCACAACTTACAACGCCGGCCCCCGGGCCCTGGGGGGTTGTGTCGAGACCTGAATTTTTTTTATCTGACTTTTGAACAATTTTTAACTTAATGGCTATCTAAAAATTCTATCGAATATGTTTGGGCAAAAAGGGGCATGGGGGTAGCTAGTTGCCCTCCAATCTCTTTTGACTCTCAAAAACTGAACTAGAAAAAGAATCCCTTCGATAAGAACCATATATCCCCCCAGGGTAAAAATTACAATGCCTACCCTCGTGCCCTGGGGGCTGTGTCAAAACCGGAGTTTTCGTTATATGGTCTTTGAATTATTAAAAAAATGGCTATCTCAAAGTTCTTATCGGATGGGTTTGAGGAAAAAAGGGCGTGGAGGGCGGGGAGCAAGGTGCCCTCCAATCTCTTTTGACTCTTAAAAAGTGAACTAGAACTTTCAATTACCAATCAAATGAGCCCTCTCTGAAGTCTATACGAGCATTTCTTCGAACCATGTATGCCCCCAGGGCATAACTTATAACCCTTTCCCTGAAGAATGTTGGGGGAGTGTCCTGCTCAAAGATATAATTTCCAGAACGTTCAACTACGTTGAACGAAATGGCTATCTCAAAGTTTTGATTGGATGTGTTTGGGGAAATGGTTGGCGTGGAAGGGGTGTTAGTTGCCTTCCAATCATTTTCGACTATTAAAAAGGTCTCTAACCGTTTAAACTTTATATGTCCCCAGGTCATAACTTACAACCCTTTCTCTGAGGGCTGTGTGTGTTGTGGGGGGGGGTCTCTCATCGTCAAAGACCTAATTTCCAGAGTTTTCAATTATGTTGAACAAAATGACTATCTCAAAATTTTTATTGGATGTGTTTGGGGAAAAGGTAGGCGTAAGAGGGGGTTAGTTACCTTCCAATCACTTTCGACTATTAAAAAGTGCACTAGCCCTTTGAATTTCCAGTCGAATGAGTCCTTTTTGAAGTTTCTACGACAAAGCTTTCTATAAAAACCTTATATGCCCCCAGAGCATAGCTTACAACCCGTGCCCTGAGGGCTGTGGGGGGAGTGTCCTCCTCAAAAACATAATTTCTAGCTGGAAATCAACTAAGTAGAACAAAATGGCTATCACAATGTTTTGATTGGGTTTTTTGGGGGAAATGGTGGGCGTGGAAGGGGTGTGAGTTGCCTTCCAATCACTTTTGACCCTTAAAAAGGGCACTAGAACTCTCGATTTCCAATCGAATGAGCCCCTTTTGAAGTTTATACGACGACCCCTTCCATATGAAGTGCCTCTAGGGAAAAAAAGTAAATAAATAAATAATAAAACATTGGAACCGTATGGCCTTTACTATACTTTGATTAGAACGAAGATACAAACGGAAACTAGAAATTCCCAAGCTTTTATGAACGGCAAGTCGTTTGCTGGTGACAAGGTTATGGGAATGGAAATGAGAATTCGTCCCTCTGATTCAGCTAAATTAAAAAGGATCATCAGCTTGATTGGATCCAACAGTGCTGGGTTGGATGGTGTTAACCTGAAGACTATTCGATCAATTCTGGTGTACATTCTTCCTGTGCTAGTGCACCTAATAAATTTATCAATGGAGAAAGGGGTTTTTCCTAAATTATTGAAAACAGCAAAGATTCTCCATCTCAGCCACAGTTCATATAATTATCCAGTATGATCATTCCCTATCTCACCCATTATAAAAGCCCGGACCGGGGTGCGAGTGCTCCGGAGAACGTTTTTGCAGATATGAACATAAGCGAAGTCAGATCTTTTCATGGGTAGACAAGTCAGACTGTGATCTAATCGGAAACAAGTGGAAACCCGCTATTACGAATAATGCACTTTGTTGGAAACAATCGGAAACAGACTAACCCGCTAATGCAGAAAGAAGTGGGAGGAGCTTTTTGTTCGCACCGAGAACGAAGACCAGAAATGATCTGCGATAAGCTTACTGGTATATTCTGTCTACTGTGATCTCAGCACAGGGGCACTCAAATGGATATATCGAATTGGGGGGCTATTTGTATTTTGCCAGTGTTTTCGAAAGTTTATGAAAAAGTTATCCATGGAAGATTTTATGATCGCCTGAAGAGCCTGCATGCATTGTATGATGGTCATCTCGGATTCCGAAAGGGCTATTTGACTTCGCATGCTGTACAGCATCTTTTAGAAAATGTTAATTTAGCTTTAGAAAAGAATGAGTATTGTATTAGTATTTCTATATATATTAAAAAAGCGTTTGATACCGTTGACTTCAGTATTTTATTGGATTAATAAAAAAAAAATTCGGACAAATAAGTTTTTCAAAGAAAAGTAAAGGCCATTTTATAACTTAAGCTCAGCAGATACAAATACCTGTTAAAATTTAAGCTCAAAACGACCAGAAATTACTGTTAAAGAATAAATGAAACCCAAAACGAACAGAAATTAAATAAACAATCATTGCAAAAAACATACAACAAGTAATAATATAAACGAATAAATAGATCTTAAAGCGAGTAATGCTTAGATTGAATATGAAAATCAAGCTTAAAACGAAAAAAAAAAATATTTTGCTATTGAAGTATAAATGAAACTTAAAACGAACAGAAATTAAATAAACAATCAATGCATACAAACATACAATAGATATTATGTAAATGAATAAATAAATCTTGAAACGAGTGAAACTTAAATTGAATATGCAAATTAAGCTTGAAACGAACAAAAATCACTGCAAACAAGAGTTTTGGTTTTGTCTCCTTCTCTCACTGTAAAATTCTAAAACCTACTGCGTCATTGACGCTTTACTGAAAACCAATTTTATTACAAATATTTTATTTTGTACTTAATATTGAAAATAAACATTAAAATTATAGTAAAATTTAAAGCTGATGAGCTTTCAGCAATTAATATAATTAAACATCAAATTTGCAGTTTAATTTATTTATTACTTTCTAAAGTTGTTCAAGACGAACATAGTTTCACTACAAACAAGAGTTTGAATACTGCCCCCTTCCTTAACTGTAAATAAAAACCAAAAGCCTACTGTGTCATTGGCGCTTAACTGAAAACGAATTATATTACAAATATTTTCTTTTCCAGTTCTTAAAGCATTGAAAATAAAAATAAAATTACAATGAAATAAATTCCTGAAAGAATGGATCTTTCAACAATTATTATTATTATACGTCAAATATTCAATTTGATGTTGTTTATACTTTCCAAGACTGTATAAGACGCATATAGTTTTCAGTAAAGCGCGTTTTGGTAGGCGTGTTGGGGAAATGGGGTGTTAGTTGCCTTCCAATCACTTTCAACTATTAAAAACGGAACTAGTCATTTAAATTTCCAATATAATGAGCCCTTTCTGAAGTTTCTACGACAACGCATACTATAAAAAACTTATTTGCCCCCAGGGCATAACTTACAATCCTTGCCCTGAGGAAATTGGGGGGGGGGGTGTTATCTTCAAAGACCTAATGTCCTGAATTTTCAACTAAGTTGAGCAAAATGGCTATCTCAAAATTTTGATTGCATGTGTTTGGGGAAAAGGTGGGCGTGAGAAAGAGGTTAGTTACCCTCCAATCACTTTGACTATTAAAAGGGGCACTAGCCCTTTGAATTTTCAATCGAATGAGTCCTTTTTGAAGTTTCTAAGACAAAGCTTTCTATAAAAACATTATATACCCCCAGGGCATAACTTACAATCCTTGCCCTGAGGGCTGTGGGGGAGTCAGCTCCTCAAAAATATAATTTCTATCTGGGAATCAACTACGCTGAACAAAATGGCTCTCTCAAAATTTTAATTCGATGTGTTTGGGGAACTGGTGGGCGTGGAAGGGGTATTAGTTGCCTTCCAATAACTTTTGACCCTTAAAAAGGACACTAGAACTCTCAATTTCCAATCGAATGAGCCCCGTTTGAAGTTTCTACGACGACCCCTTCCATATGAAGTGCCTCTGGGAAAAAATAAATGAATAAATAATCATAGGCAGCGTGATAGCGCTGCCTAAGTAAAGAACGATGTGGGCACAATGTTTTTTTTCCTCTATACCCGGGTACTTCGTATCGAAAGAGTTGTCGTAGAAACTTCGATAAGGGCTCTTTCGATTGGAAATTGGAGTGGCCAGTGCCCTTTTTAATAAACGAAAGTGATTGGAGGGCAACTAGCCCCCCACGCCCATCATTCCCCGAAACACATCCAATCAAAATTTTGAGATAGCCATTTTGTTCAGCTTAGTTGATTTCCAGATACAAAATATATTTTTGAGGAGGACACTCCCCCACAACCCTCGGGGCAAGGGTTGTAAGTTATGCCCTGAGGGCATATAAGAACGATGTTGGCACAATGTATCATTTATTATTTTTTTCCTTTACAGCAGGGCACTTCGTATCGAAAAATTTGTCATAGAAAGTTAGAAAAGGGCTCATTCAATTAGAAATTGGAGTGGCTTATGCCCTTTTTAATAGTCGAAAGTGATTGGAAGGCGACTAACAGCCCTTCCACGTCCACCATTTCCCGAAACAAATCCAATAAAAATTTTGAGATAGCCATTTTGTTCAGCGTAGTTAATTTCCAGATAGAAAATATGTTTTCGAGGAGGACACTCCCCCACAACCCTTGGGGCAAGGGTTGTAAGCTATGCCCTTGGGGCATTTAAGGTTTTTATAGGACGCGTTGTCGTAGAAACTTCAAAAAGTGCTCCTTCGATTGGAAATTGAAATGGCTAGACAGTCCCCCACAGCCCTTAGGGCTCATTCGCCTGTAAATTCAAAGGGCTAGTGCCCTTTTTAATATTTGAAAGTGATCGGAGGGCAACTAGCCCCCCCCCCCCACGCCCATCATTCCCCCAAATACATCCAATCAAAATTTTGAGATAGCCATTTTGTTCAGCGTAGTTGATTTTCAGATAGAAAATATGTTTTTGAGGAGGATACTTTCCCAAAACCCTCGGGGCAAGGGTTGTAAGTTATGCCTTGGGGGCATGTAAGGTTTTTACAGAACGCGTTGTCATAGAAACTTCAATAAATAGATCTTAAAGCGAGTAATGCTTAGATTGAATATGAAGATCAAGCTTAAAACGAAAAAAAAACATTTCGCTATTGAAGTATAAATGAAACTTAAAACGAACAGAAATTAAATAAACAATCAATGCAAACAAACGTACAATAGGTATTATGTAAATGAATAAATAAATCTTGAAACGAGTCAAACTTAAATTGAATATGCAAATTAAGCTTGAAAAGAACAAAAATCACTGAAACGAGTGAAACTTAAATTGAATATGCAAATTAAGCTTGAAACGAACAAAAATCACTGCAAACAAGACTTTGGGTTTTGTCTCCTTCTCTCACTGTAAAATTCTAAAACCTACTGCGTCATTGACGCTTTACTGAAAACCAATTTTATTACAAATAGTTTCTTACAAACTAGCCCCCCCCCCGCCCATCATTCCCCCAAACACAACCAATAAAAATTTTGAGATAGCCATTTTGTTCAGCGTAGTTGATTTCCAGATAGAAAATATGCTTTTGAGGAGGACACTTTCCCCAAACCCTTGGGGCAAGGGTTGTAAGTTATGCCCTGGGGGCATATAAGTTTTTATTAGGACGCGTTGTCATAGAAACTTCAATAAATAGATCTTAAAGCGAGTAATGCTTAGACTGAATATGAAAATCAAGCTTAAAACGAAAAAAAAAACATTTTCCAATTGAAGTATAAATGAAACTTAAAACGAACAGAAATTAAATAAACAATCAATGCAAACAAACGTACAATAGATATTATGTAAATGAATAAATAAATCTTGAAACGAGTGAAACTTAAATTAAATATGCAAATTAAGCTTGAAACGAACAAAAATCACTGCAAACAAGAGTTTTGGTTTTGTCTCCTTCTCTCACTGTAAAATTCTAAAACCTACTGCGTCATTGACGCTTTACTGAAAACCAATTTTATTACAAATATTTTTTTTTGTACTTAATATTGAAAATAAACATTAAAATTATAGTAAAATTTTAAGCTGATGAGCTTTCAGCAATTAATATCATTAAACATCAAATTTGCAGTTTAATTTATTTATTACTTTCTAAAGTTGTTTAAGACGAACATAGTTTCACTACAAACAAGAGTTTGAATACTGCCCCCTTCCTTAACTGTAAATAAAAACCAAAAGCCTACTGTGTCATTGGCGCTTAACTGAAAACGAATTATATTACAAATATTTTCTTTTCCAGTTCTTAAAGCATTGAAAATAAAAATAAAATTACAGTGAAATAAATTCCTGAAAGGATGGATCTTTCAACAATTATTATTATTATACGTCAAATATTCAATTTGATGTTGTTTATACTTCCCAAGACTGTTTAAGACGCATATAGTTTTCAGTAAAGCGCGTTTTGGTAGGCATGTTGGGGAAATGGGGTGTTAGTTGCCTTCCAATCACTTTCAACTATTAAAAACGGAACTAGTCATTTAAATTTCCAATATAATGAGCCCTTTCTGAAGTTTCTACGACAACGCATACTATAAAAAACTTATTTGCCCCCAGGGCATAACTTACAATCCTTGCCCTGAGGAAATTGGGGGGGGGGTGTTATCCTCAAAGACCTAATGTCCTGAATTTTCAACTAAGTTGAGCAAAATGGCTATCTCAAAATTTTGATTGCATGTGTTTGGGGAAAAGGTGGGCGTGAGAAAGAGGTTAGTTACCCTCCAATCACTTTGACTATTAAAAGGGGCACTAGCCCTTTGAATTTTCAATCGAATGAGTCCTTTTTGAAGTTTCTAAGACAAAGCTTTCTATAAAAACATTATATACCCCCAGGGCATAACTTACAATCCTTGCCCTGAGGGCTGTGGGGGAGTCAGCTCCTCAAAAATATAATTTCTATCTGGGAATCAACTACGCTGAACAAAATGGCTATCTCAAAATTTTAATTCGATGTGTTTGGGGAACTGGTGGGCGTGGAAGGGGTATTAGTTGCCTTCCAATAACTTTTGACCCTTAAAAAGGACACTAGAACTCTCAATTTCCAATCGAATGAGCCCCGTTTGAAGTTTCTACGACGACCCCTTCCATATGAAGTGCCTCTGGGAAAAAATAAATGAATAAATAATCATAGGCAGCGCGATAGCGCTGCCTAAGTAAAGAACGATGTGGGCACAATGTTTTTTTTCCTCTATACCCGGGTACTTCGTATCGAAAGAGTTGTCGTAGAAACTTCGATAAGGGCTCTTTCGATTGGAAATTGGAGTGGCTAGTGCCCTTTTTAATAAACAAAAGTGATTGGAGGGCAACTAGCCCCCCACGCCCATCATTCCCCGAAACACATCCAATCAAAATTTTGAGATAGCCATTTTGTTCAGCTTAGTTGATTTCCAGATACAAAGTATATTTTTGAGGAGGACACTTCCCCACAACCCTCGGGGCAAGGGTTGTAAGTTATGCCCTGAGGGCATATAAGAACGATGTTGGCACAATGTATCATTTATTATTTTTTTCCTTTACAGCAGGGCACTTCGTATCGAAAAATTTGTCATAGAAACTTAGAAAAGGGCTCATTCAATTAGAAATTGGAGTGGCTTATGCCCTTTTTAATAGTCGAAAGTGATTGGAAGGCGACTAACAGCCCTTCCACGTCCACCATTTCCTGAAACAAATCCAATAAAAATTTTGAGATAGCCATTTTGTTCAGCGTAAGTAGAATAGGAACTACCATTTCTACGACTTTATGTTCCTTCCGGTTTTTCTGGTAGGTAATTCTAATCTAGTAGTTACAGGTCATCACACTCTTTGCCAAAGCCCCTGTACAAAAAGGTCTATAGGTCTTTGCCAAGAGGACTTGCGCAATTTCAAAGTTCAATGTCTTTTTTAGTTCAAAAAACCGATGTCTCTTCTTTTTTACTCGCCTATTATTTTTTGTATATAATCAGGTTCCATATTTGATTCTCCATCAGTTTCGAATCGTTTATATTCGAGATTACAAGCATTTTTTGTAAAAAACATTTATATAGAAAAAATGGATAATTCTAACCTTTTTCTGGTGAGTAAAAAATATTCGCATTATTAAAAAGAAATTGTCATTAAATTAAGGAAGAAATTCTTTCCTTACACTAGAACTAAGGGTACTTATGTACTTAGAAGCTTGTTGTTTTTAGGAGTTGAAAAAACCTCTAATTCTCTTATAGGTTGAAATTTACGGTGTGATTTTTTATCAAGATCAGTGGTCTTTTTAGGGAATGTTTTTTTTGAAAAAAGTGCTTAGCTTTTCGATCGGTAATTTAGGATTAGAATAAAATGTTGATTTTTTTAATGTATTAATTGTTACAAAAGCTTCCTTTTTTATCAAGATCAGTGTTTTTTTTTTAGGGATGTTTTTGAAAATACTTCCAGGCCAGTCTGCATTTATGGTGTGATTTTTTATCAAGATCAGCGGCCTTTTTAAGGATGTTTTTGAAAAAAAGTGCTTAGCTTTCGATCGGTAAATTGGGATTAGAATAAAATGTTGATTCTTTTAATGTATTAATTGTTACAAAAAAGCTTCCTTTTTATTACAGTGTGATTTTTTTTTTTTTATCACGATCAGTGGTTTTTTAGGGATGTTTTTTTGAAAATATTTCCTGACCAGTCTGCATTGAAGAATCTCTTCCTGAAATTTAATGCGTTCAAAACCCTCACCCCCCATTTCCTCAAAAATAAAATTTGTTACCTTATAACCCTATTTAATAAATAACATTGTTAGCTATCCTTTTTATTTAACGGACCTAATTATCTCATAAGAGGGATTGACTGAGCCGTGCTAATTAACTTTTCCACTTCTTAAATTTCTATTTATGTCTGCATTTGATTGAAATCTGATAGTTTTACTTGACTGTCATATGCAATTCTTCTCCATATTGTTTAATAAGGAACGCAAATACTGCTTTTTAAGTTTGAATTTACAAATACAGTCACGGAAGCATGGACATAGGAGGAGAGGGGGGGGGGAGGAGCAGTTTATAAAAGGTCCTCCATCTCACTATCAAAACCTCTGATTTTGAAATCAAGATGTCTAACATAAACTAAATTATTTTCCAAAAACCCAAAATGCATTTTTGCTACATGCTAAATTTTTTTTGTCTTTTTTTTTAAGGAAGAAGAGACGTGCAATAATCCTCCTTCTGAGAAAAAAGCAAAATATGGCGAACCTTCGTTAATACAGCCCACAAGAGCGTCTGTTATCAAATTCGCTAGAAAAGTTACACACGATCATGCATCGAGCACTCAGCTTATAGCGACAGAACCCTCTGACTCCTGCGTTGGCTCCATGGCAACTGGAAGGAAGTTGAAAAGGAGTTCAGATATAGAAGACCAGTTAGAATTTGTAAGTATATACATATTTTTTTTTTCTATCCCTATTTTCAAAAAAATAAGACAAAATTTTCTCAGGCGCATAGCTTTTTAAAAACTTAAAATTTGTTTTTAAGCTATTTAATTTTCTTTCATTAACCGAATTAGCGATATTTATGGAGTGCTTATCATGCATTTCTAAATATAAAAAAACCTTACCTCGTAACTTATAACTAAGATGCATTCTAATACAATATTCCTTTTAGACAAAAAAAACTAACTATTTGAAAACAATTGCCACTATACAGTTAACACGCACTTTTAGACTGGTATTTTCGTCCCTAATGCATTTGAATACATCCGCTATACTTATCAGATCTACCACTGCTTTTAATCCGACTTGAATTCTAAGTAGGGTCGCATGCAAATTGGACTTTAAATAGCAAGATATATATCTTCAATAAGCAATTTACACAGGGAAAAAGGTTTTTTGACAATTTCCAAATATGTCTTCGCAGCAATTTTAAGAAACATTATTTGGATGAAAGTCGTTTATGGCCATTTCATTGAAACACTTAGGTGTTTTCAAGAAAAGAATTTGAGACTATTTGAACAGTGTTGTGAAATCCGATACCCCTCCAACTCGGAAAGGGTATCGATCCTCCTACCTCGAAGGAAGCCCCCGGTTCCCAAGGGTTCTCCCTGGGAGGGGTTTGGGGGGGGGGGGCCCATTCAACATTTTAATTGTTGATATGGACGGAGAAAAAAGTTCTTCTCTCTTACCAGTATTTATTTAGCCCAGGTCGAAAAAATCCGTTGGCAAAAGACAGAGGAAAATACGGATTATTGAGAAGGTAGCACCACCGAGCTCCGACATATGGAGTTCGTTTCCTTTAACTGAAGCCGAGGAGCAACTGCTCGTACAACATACTGCATCAGTCGAACAATGGTCCAATTTCATTAACAGTTACAATGAAGAAGCTCAAAGAATTGAATTGGACTCATATTTTGCGTTTTTATTTTAAAAAAAAATTTGGAATAAAACCATTAATTTTTTCTATCATTCTCTTGTTCGAACTTACCCTTCTAATAAGACTACATTTTCCCGACAAAAAAAAATATTTTTTTTTTTTAACATGTTCAGTTGACATTATGAAAGACATAAGGCAATGTAACTTTTTTTTTCTTCTTTTAATTGTTCAGGTGGTGGGACAATGACTATGAGAAATTGACAAAAGTTTATTAACTATAAAAAAAAAAATAATGATTATTTTACATAAAAAATAAAAAACTTTTTTTTTCTACAGATTAAAAATATAGCACCCCCAGCGGCAGCACCATTGAGTGATGATGCAAGTATATTTACAGAACCAATTCTGTCACCACCAGCAGAGTTCAGGGATGAACCTACACTGGTTCTAGAGAACATGGAGTGGCATGAGGGGTTCCTTAATGATGTTTTTGGGGAAATGGCCAGCCTGGAGGACTTAACTTGTGATATTGACATGGTTGAGGACCCAGAGTGGGCAGATAGTTTCATGCGCGAATATTTAGATGATGATGCTACAAGTAAATCTGAACTGGGTCCTCATAATGAAATTCCATCAGAGGACAATACAGGCTGGCTTGACCAATTGTCCCCAAACACCTTAGAATATGTACTAGGGGACCTCATGTCACAACCCTCCAATGTGATTGAACAAACAGGGTCAGGACATCAAAACAGTACTACGTCCCCGGAATTGCCTGATTTTTATCTGTTAGAATCTGCTCTAGGTCATTTGCAAACATACAGGGTAGATTTTAGCCTTCCCGAGGAAAACGCTGGCAATATTTTAACTGACCCCGTGAAAAATCTCCATAGCTATATCGACAAAATTCGAGCACTTATTGATATTCAGATCCAGAATTGGGGAGGTCTAGGGGGAATTAAAGCATCAGTCAACCAAAAAGTTTTTTTACAAAAGGGGACATCTGGGGACATTTTTTATTTTCATTTTTCGACGGGGAACCAGACTTTTTACCCAGGTCTAAACGATTTTGAAGACAATTTTTTCAACTGGGTAAATAAACTAATTTCAACTTTGGATACATTTAATGAGAGGGGAGTGGGTCCACCATTTTATACATTGAACGAATGGATCTGAATCTCAGTAGATTTAAAAAAACTTTATTTTAAGGGGAGCGGGTAATCTAAAAATAAAATGCCACCCGGATTTGTCGGCTACCAAAGGAGTTCAGGGTTTTAGATTTGACACTGGACTTCAATGCTTTAAGTATGCATTTTAGCGGCGGCCCATAAGACATTATATAATGAGTCAACAATGAAAAATCTTGACAAACTTGCACGTAATGGTGGAAAAAATTTCCCTAAAGTAAATTTTGATTGTTTAGAGGGAAAATATCCGGTGTCCTTTAAAGAAATAAGCATATTCGAGAAAGCAAATGAAAATCTTGGGGTGGGAGTGGTTGTTCTCCAGTATGACACAGAATTTGTAGATGGGGGGAAAAAACCGAATAAAAAGGGAGTTTTGTACTCAGTGAGGACACCGAGGGTGGAAAATGTTAAAAATTTTGTATGGGTTATTTACCAGCCTCCCAAAGATGTAAATTCTTATGGTCATTTTTTCCCCGTTACGGCGATAAGTCGACTCCTCTGTCAAGGCGTTCAGAAAGGTGAACGTTTCTATTGCCCCATGTGCCTCTCCCCATTCACATCTGAGCGAACTTTTTCAGATCACATGGGGCATTGCAAAATTCATGGAAATCAAAGAATAGAAATGCCGGCAGAAGGCAAAGACATTTTACAATTTAAAAATTTTCAAAATTCTCTTCTGCAATCTGATAAAATGTCTTTGGATTGTGAAACAAGACTGGTTGAGGTATCAGACCCATCAAGGCCAAATATAGTCAAGGAACACAAACTAGTTGCGTGTTCCTATGCACATGCGCGTCGCGACGCCAACAATAAAATGCAATTAGAAGAGTTTTTTTTAACTATGGACGAGGAGGGCAGTATGGAAAAGTTATTGGTTTCTTTAATAAAAACAGCAAACAGGGCAATTTCACGATTACGTCATACTAATTATCCGATGACATTGTCGGATAAAGAGCAACTGGCGTTGGAAAAGGGAACAATTTGCTGGGTGTGTAGGGGTGCCCTTGCCCCAAAAGACGCGGTGCAGGACCACAATCACCTTATTGACCCCAATTCAACGGGAAAAAGTAACTTTCGGGGGTGGGCTCACAATTCGTGTAATTTAAAAATTAAACAACAACTTTTTCTACCGGTTTTTATACATAACTCTAACTACGATCTGAAGTTTGTGCTACCTGCATTGGCACATCTTCAAAGAAATCGAACAGTGGATGATGATGCATGGGTGATAGACAGCTTTACATACAAAATCATACCTAAGTCATCGGAAAAGTTGCTTGTTTTGGAATTTATGTGGAAATTTGTTGAAGCCGGTGTTGAGTACACGAATAAAATTCGCTTTTTAGATTCCTACAGTTTTTTTCCCAAATCATTGAGCGAATTAATTCAAGTGCAGAAAAACGATGACGGCAGCAATGCTTTCCCCCTTCTCAAGCAACAATTTCCAAATGATTTATATGATTTGTTAACGGTCAAGGGCATCTATCCTTATGACTTTTATTGTTCCATGTCGAGATTCGCCGAGGAGACTATTCCTTGTATTGAATCGTTTTACGACAGTCTTCACGATCGTAGTTGCACCCCCGAGGAATACAGTTTTGCTAAAAAAGTTTGGGCAGCGGGAGGGTGTAAAAATGGATTTGACTACTGCAAGCTGTATTTGTCGAGTGACGTGTTAACTTTGTTAGACATTATGTGTAAAAATACGGATAAAATCTATGAGGAGTTTAATCTTGATTTGGGGTATTATTTTTCTTCGCCTCATCTAGTGATGGACCTCATCCTGAAAATTAGTGGGGAAAAAATCGGGCTGATCACTGACATTGATCAGCATCTGTTCATCGAGAGGTCAATGAGGGGGGTTTTGTTTTTCACGGAGACCGTATCTTGGAAACTGATCCTACGGGGGAGAAGACGGGGACAAAATCAAATGCAGTTTTCCTCGATATGAATTCTCTCTACCCCTCGGCCATGTCCCATTATGCACTACCTTGCGGCGACTATAAATGGCTCAATGACCCTCAAGCTCCCCATTTCCCCAACATTGGCGACGACGGTGTTGAGGAGAATGGACCGGTTGGATGGTTTTTTGAAATTGATGGAGAGATACCAGTCGAGCTTCACGATTCAGTAAAGGATTTTGTTTTCCCGTGTATCAATAGACCTGTGACTAAGGACTCTTTGAGTCCTCGCAATAGGCGTTTAGTCGAGGTGGACGGATTGCCTTGGGCGCCTTCAAAACAAAAACTTATTGCTGACCTTCTGCCGAAAAAAAACATAGTTGTACATCATGTAGCGTTAAAATGGATGTGCAACAATGGTTTCAACGTAACAAAGGTTCACCGAGCACTCGAATTTAGTCAAAAACCCTATTTGAAAACGTTTGTTGACACTTTTGTCAGCAAACGTTCTGCAGCAAAGTCGAAAGCTGAAAAAGAAATTTATAAACTCATTTTGAATTCAGCTTTCGGCAAAATGTGTGAGAGTGTTCGTAATAGGAATCGTTGCGACGTCGTGACCGATCCAGAACAATGTGCTCGAATTATTGCCGATCCCAATTACACTTCCTTTACAATCATTGGCCCGGACATGGTACTTTTGAATAGGAAAAAAAGACGCATTGTCCTGAATAAAAATATTGCTGCAGGCAGTGCTATCTTGGAGATCTCAAAAAAGCTCATGTTGGAATTCTACTACAATGTGGCTAGGGTACAGTGGCCGGAAAAGGGGCAAGTAGAGGTCTGCTACGGTGACACGGATTCTCTACTGCTCAAAGTAAAAACACCAAATCTAATTGATGATTTGGCGCACGGTGAAATTATCAGCTCACGGATGGACTACACCAATTGGAGTGTTGGTCTTTACCCTGAGCTAGTAAAACGTCGGGCGCCCAATCAACTTTTATTTTTAAAATCTGAAACGGGTAGCGACTTGATTTCCCGTGGTATGTTTGTAGGTCCGAAGGTGTACTTTATACAGACACACGACGAGGAAATCAAGAAACGTTGCAAAGGAGTACCCACGCGCTATGTGGACAAGAATTTCAATATGAACATTTAAAGGAATTGTATTACTGAAAATACAATTCCACGAGCCAAATTGTTGGCAATTCGTTCGTTGAAGTACAAGAACTATACTGTAAATGTAGAGAAAATAGCCATGAGTACCATTTCCGACAAGGTCTATGTTTGTCAAGATGGTGTGACCACCCTCCCCCTTGGACACTATTTAACTTCAGACCGGACCGAATGTACTGCCCACCGTGAAACTCTCGGTTTAAATAAAGTCCTGTAACTAATTTCCTAAAAACCTTTGGGGGGGGGGGCCTCGCGGCCCGGGGGGGGGCGGCCGCCGCCAGCGCGGGAGGCGCACCGACACCAAAGTTATCTTTTTTTTTTGGACTTAGAGCAGATTTTTTTTTTTTTTTTCAAGTGTCATCTCTAATTTAATATTTTTTTTCTCTGTAAAAAAAAAAAAAAAATGTTTTTTCTCTCTCTGTACCCATGTAAATGTTGTTGTTGTATTTTTATTATAAATAAATTAAAAAAAAAAAAAATTATTTTTTCAAGTGCTCTCTCTCTCTAATTTAACGTTTTTTTTTCTCTATAAACAAAAAAAGTGTTTTTTATCTGTGTGTACCTATGTAAATGTTGTTGTTGTTGTATTTTTTTATTATGAATAAATTTAAAAAAAGTGTATTTTTCAATGTATTGTTGCATTTTTATCTGCATATAATAAAAGAAAAAAATATGATTCTTTGTCTTTTGTCTTCTGGAAGAACAGAGTAGTAGGGAAAAAAAAAAATTATTTAGTCATTAGACAATTAGGGTCTACAGTTAGTTGTTCTCCAGGTGAACTGTTGAAAGGAACATGTATCAATTTAAAACACCATTCAGATCGTTTCTGTGTGGGCCCTCAATGTCGGGCAAAACAACACTCTTAACTAAAATAATTAAAAATTGTGATAAAATGTTTGCGGAAAAGCCGAAAAAAATCTACTATTGCTATAGTATTTGGCAGGAGTCGTACAATAAAATAAGAGCAATTGCTGCCATGGGATCGATGCAGATACAGTTCATACAGGGACTTGATGTTTTCAACATTATTGAACCAAACTCTTGGCTGATCATTGACGATCTGGCTGAATCCATTGAACAATGGTCCCAGCAAATGTTGCAATTGTTCACTGTTCGCTCTCATCATGAACAGATTTCCGTTACTCTGGTTCTACACAATCTCTTTCATCAGAGCAAATGTATGCGAACACTTGCTTTGAACTGTACCTACTATATCATCTACAGAGTTGTTCGTGATTCTAGCTCGCTAATAACCCTCAATAAACAAATCTATCCAGGTGCCCCTAAATTCCTGCTCTCAGCATACAATCAGGCAACTAATAAACCCCACGGTTATATCCTATTGGATCTTAATCAAAATACACCCGAGGATCTGCGTGTAGTCACAGATATTTTCGACAATGAAATTACAGTATATCTCCCGGTGAACACTAAAAAGACCTATTAGTCGCTATCATGACACTGAAGAAACTACATGAAAATAGACACTTGTTTTCAGTTCTAAGCACTTCAAAACCTCAGCTTAGAAAAGCAATACTCAAACATGGTATTGACAATGATTTCATTAATCTAATATCTGAACTTTGTTTAAATTTGACCGAGGGTAATGTTCAACTATCAGAAGTAGTTAAGCAACAGGCAAAGCAACATCGTTCCATTGTACGTACATTGGCCTCTAAAAAGAAAGGAAAGAATTTTAAAAGGAAACGACTTCTTCAGGCGGGCGGTAGCTTTTTCACACTTTTACTGCCAATAATTGCAGGACTTGTAAACAGTTTTCTCTAGTGAGAATGGCAAAACCCTATAAATTGACTCCAATAGAACTCGCTCTCTCACCCGTCGAACACTTTGAGGACAATCTGAGTAAATTCCTCGACAATGAAACTATTGATGATGATAAAAAACTGATTTTACTTCAAGATGCACTTCGCCGAGTGGACAAACACTATCGATCAAAGCCCACTGCTGCTGATCCCAAAAAAGAATCATCTCCTCAAGAGTCTCCTGCTGCTGGAACACAATTAAAGAAGGAGGAATTGGATTCAATTGTATTGAAAATTGGAAATCTGATGCCCCACTCAAATCGTGAACAAAGTAAACGACTCCTAATCTATCTCTTGGAAAGTGATCAAATTCAAGTTGAGAGCAATGGGGAAAGGATTATAATTCAGGGCAAGAGCTATAATCTACTTGATTTAATGTATGACATGGTTACAAATCGTAAAGGACTATTATCATTTGACACTCGTCTATACAACTTTCTAAATACATTAAACTTCCCCAAAAGTCTTATTGGCAATAGACAAATTCTAAAAAAATTAAATGAACGTGCATCATCATCATCAACATTAAAAGATGAACTTGAAGCAGAAGAAGAAGATTTTAAATCAATTTTGGAAAATACTAGCACACCACTGATAGCTAGACAAAAGCGAAGACGTATCAAGTCAACGTCTCCGTCACCAGCAGCAGCGACAGCAGCCAGTATACAAAAGGGTAGCGGACGTTACACAACGTGTTTACGTTCGAAATGGCTGAAGTTCTGAAAGGTGTTTATGAAAATATTGGCGAGGCGGGGAGTTTAAGTTCCCCCACAACTCTTTCCAAAGTCACGGGTGTTCGCACTAAAAGTGTACAAGACTATCTACAAAATGAACCAAGTTACACTCTGCATAGAAATCATAGACTTCGTGCCAATCAATATCGAAAAACTAAAGCCTTTTACCCATTGGATATAATGCAAGCAGATCTCCTGACTCTAGATGAGCTTCAAAGACGTCACAATACACCGTACAAGTACATTCTACTTGCAATCAGTGTTTTTAGTCGCTATGCATATGCAATTCCATTGCGATCAAAGAGAGGTGTTGAAGTTGCTCAGGCCATTGAAAGTATTCTCGAAAAGGATTCATATAAAAAAATTCAAACGGATCGCGGTAGTGAATTTGTTAATCCTCATGTTGCAAAAGTACTAGAGAAATATAGTACACTGCTCTATCATAGTCACAGTCCTATAAAGGCTGCATTGGCCGAACGATTGATAAGAACTATTCGACTTTTAATTTCAAGATATTGTACATTGAAAAATACACCAGCTTTTATTCATGATCTAGATAAAATCATGTTGATTTATAATCAACGACCTCATCGCTCATTGTCCAACTCTACACCAACGGAAGTTCATCATTCGGATCATAATACAATTGACACCTTTCTTAAACAATATTCCAATGAATCAAAAGTCAAGAAGAAGAAAAATAAATTCAAGGTTGGTGATACTGTTCGAATTAATAGAACAACTAATGTTTTTGAAAAGGGGAATTACTTGTGGTCCACTGAACTTTTTAAAGTGGCAAAAATCCTAGACACTAAACCCATAACTTATCGCCTGCGTGATACCAAAGATGAAGAGATTCTCGGCGGCTTTTATGACTATGAATTGCAAAAAGTTAAAAATGCTAGTGAAATCTATCAAATTGAAAAGATATTAAAGACACGTACTCGCGGGGGTAAGAAACAGTTACTTGTTCGCTGGCTAGGATACAACTCTGATTTTGATTCTTGGATTGGTGTTGAAGATATTGACAATGCCCAATGATTTCTATGTAACTTTCATGTCCAACGTTTCCGATCCTCTCTACAATGACTTGAATACGACAAGTGATTTTTGGACAAAACTCTCACCCGCCATCAAATTTGACGGTGCATATGAAGTGGCCCTTGTCGACTGTATCCTCAAAAATACCTATGACATCCTGAGAAAGGATCGTAAATATGAAATAAAAATACGACCGTTTGAATTCGGTGATGAAGGTGCAATGGCAACTTTTGACTCTAATCAGTACCCTATTGCTAACATCCCCTACAGGGAATACAATAACATGCATGAACTGTGTCGAGTTATCAACAAAAAAATTGCAAGTCGAAAAAAAGGTGGTTTCACTTTCAATTACTCGACAGAACAAAGGAGAATTTATATTACCAATCCATTTGAGAATGAAAGAATTTTCCTCAATGAGAATTTACGTGAGGTTCTTGGTTTTAAAAAACGTATTATTAGGACAGAAAATTTCAGTGGTAGTGACCAAGTTATCTATGCAGACTATGCACCCAGCTTCTCCACGGACACTTGTATATTTCTCTACGCTTCATTTGTGGAAACATCTCGGGTTGGTAATTCAAATGTTCCCCTCCTACGAGTTCTTGAACGAAAAACCAATCAAGAACATGTTCACCACTACAATATAAAGCATCTTCAGTATATTCCCGTAAACACTTCCTATTTGGAACTCTGTCAGTTAACACTAAGAACCGAATTAGGTGATCCAATAGCAATTTCAAAAGGCCTAGCAGTGATTACATGTCATTTTCGACCTATTGTCAACGACAAAGACGGTACAATCACCTAAAAAATGAATAATAGAAGAATTCCATTTGTCTGTCCCGATATTGACTGTTATGTTGGTGCTTTGAGTCCACGTCAAATAGGCAATGGATTGGACTACTACAAGGGGCGTACTACAATGTCTGGCTATGGTCTTGGTAGCTGGTTTGCTAGGCTATTTCGTTCTGCACTACCCCTTGCCAGAAAATATCTTGTACCTGCTGCATCAAATTTTGCTGCCTCCACACTACAGGACTGGGGGTCGGGCAAGAATTTCAAGGAGAGTGTTAAAGAAAATATTAGATCTTCAGCAAGAGCCGTTGGCGAACAATTAAAATCTCGACAAAATGGGGAGGGATTGAAAAGGATGCGTTCGCGTCATTCACTCATCAGTCTCCACCCAGGCAGGAAGCAAAGGACATCAACAAGGACTTTGAGAAATAAAACAACAAAGACCAATAAGCAGCAGAAGAAGAAGAAGAAGAAGATTGTTAGATCAAAGAAGGATTTCTTCTCTTAAGATGACTTATCTCCCCCACAAGGAATCATATCCATCAATCACTTCCTCATTGAATCTATTCAATGCTGAAAATGTTGATGTCAGTGTCAAGTATGGCTACTATGAACAATTTCACCCTCAACAACCCCTCTCGGAAAATATACACTTTCAAATATTTTCCAATGAAGACTATTTCATTGATTTGTCATCAACATTTATTGATTTAAATGTTGTGGTGAAGAAAAAGTCAGATAATACAACTCCAAATGCCGGCGATGGTCTCTCCTATGAAAACTGTATTCTACACAACCTATTCAAACAAATTAATGTATTTATTAATGGGACATTGGTGAGCACTAGCAATAATTTATCCAACTATGCAAGCTACATACAATTTATGATGATGACGCCAAAGGCGTACAAGGAGATGAGAGGACAATCATTGGGCTATGAATATCGAACAGGTGTTGATACTGACGGTGAGTTGACTACTGCAGTGACCCAGGAGTATCATCTAGTTGGAAAATTAAATCATGAGATATTCAATATATCCCAATGGTTACCCCCCAATGTCAAGATTGACATAAAGTTACAGATGGCCCCATCGAATTTCATTTTGAGAAAAACACTTCCTGCAGCACCCGATGCAAATGTTATTATCACATCGGCAATTCTCCACGTCCGAAAACAACAAGTTATGAGCTCTGTTGCATTGGCAGTGGAAAAGCTAAGAGCCAATGGTAACAACATTAAACTTCTTGTCCCTCATACAATCACCAATCAACGTCACATTGCCACCGGTTCTCGTAGCTATAGCGATTCATCGTTTATCAATGGAGAAATCCCATCAAAATTGGCTTTGGCCTTTGTGAAGAGTGGCAGCGCCGTTGGATCCTGGACTGAATCCCCCCATGATTTTAATTTTTTCGGTCTATCTAGTCTTGTGTGCAAAGTGAATGGTATTCCACTGTACACTCTATCATTTGACAAAAAATCCTATAGAACTCTGTACGAGTTGACCATGCAATCCCTAGATCATGACTCTCAACTATTTGAAAATGGAATAACCGATTCAATGTTTTCAAAAAATCATGGGGTTATTGTTTTGGACTTGTCAGGCACACAGGATATGAGCATAGTACGAACAGGGAATGTACGTTTAGAGTGTACATTTGCCGATGCTCTGACTGAGAGTATCACGCTAATATCACTGAGTCAATTTGAAACCTATTGGGAAATCACACCCGACGGCAGTGTTCTACTAGACCTTGCACCATGAACACAAATCAAATAATCAATGTATTTAGTATGGATCCATACATGTCCCAGTACAAGTCCTATTGCATACCCTCGGACTTCATTGAAAAAATTCCAAGTGTTAACAATACCCTAATCATTGTTAATAGCAGTCCATCGACTTTGAAGACTGGCCATTGGCTATGCATCTTTCAAACAGCGAAGAATATTGAATTTTTTGATCCTCTTGGCCTATCGTATAAATTCTACGCTCCATACATCAGCAACTTTATTGAAAGCAGTGGGAAAACCATTATTCAAAATCAACGAAGAGTACAGGATTTAACGACTAAGACATGTGGCTTTCATACACTACTCTTTTTCATGTTCAGATGTCGTGGCTACACCTACAAGCAGTTTCTCAACATCTACGTTGACTTACCTCAATTGAACGACTTTCTAGTGGAGAATATACTTACAAGTGTATTTAATATTGATTTTAGTGCCCTAAGAATAAAATGTTCCAAAGATGTATGTGAAATTGTTTATTAATAAAAAAATTATATACATGATAAAACGACTTTTCTACTCTTTTAGATTTCATCCACTACTAGGTATTTGTCAACGACAACTAGTGCAGGTAGATTATCTGAATTCACAGTGTACTGATCCTGATGTAGTGCAATGTCAGGGTCACATTTTCTACAGTAGAGTGTGACTTCACTCTTGTCATATCTCTTTGTATAGTCAATGATACTATTCGCATTCATTCTATAGAATTCACATGTTTCAATTTGTGTATTTGAAGCAATTTCACAAACAGTGTCCTCAAGTGTCGAATCACATTCCGTCACAGCCAAATAAAAATCAGTGGGCTTATAATCATAACACCCAGTGTCTTCACAACAATGACGTAGAAACCATATTCTCTTGTTGTTCCAACAGTTGAATCGTTGACCCGGTTCCTCCTCCCAGAACAATCTAAAACCACGACGATACCAATCTCGTAGCAATAAACTAAAATCACGGTTAGGATTCTTTCCAATCATACCGGGATATGTACTCTCCCACTGCTTACATTTATCATAATGACAATTGGAGCATAGGTGGCCTCTAGGATGAGAGTCACACACCTCTTCAAGACAGGAATTACAACCTTTAATTTGTACAGCATATCCTCTATGCAATTTACACGGGTTGCATAATCTACACTTTTCATCATACTCCTCAATCATTGTGCAATTCTCACATGATGACCAGCTGCCCTGTGTGTACATACATAACGGACATGTATGGAACATTTTGTCATGTGTTAACGCTCTCACTGCCACAATGAAACTGAGCTAGCAACATAAAAAAAAAAATTGTCTGAGATAGAGAGAGAGAGAGGAGTAAATCATCCTTGAGCACCATCTTTCTTATGAAAAAAAAAGTCCTAAATTTCTAAAAACTAATGTTTAAAAGCATATCCACAATATCATTTTGCTGCGTCGTGATCAATATATCAATAAATTGTGTAAATGCATTTGGACCACGATGTAGAAGCTTCATACAATAGTCTAATGATGGAGAATCAGTTTTCATTATATCGACAAGCATTCCCCGAGAAAATATCTTCCTTTGAATAGACAACTCTAGAAAATCATCGTCTAGAATCAAACGCTTTTCCATAAGAACTAGATTCCTCATGATTCGATCTTTCTCGAATCTATCCATTTTTTAGAGTCCTAACTCTCTCACAACCAACTTCAGACTAATCAGAATCTCTTTTTTGTACTCAAAATATACGCTAGTCTACTATAGAAAAAAAAGAAAAAATACCATTGATTTAGAAACAGTTTTATTGAACATAATTACAATAATAATAATATTCACTGATGCATTTTGTTCTCATCAATATATTTCGATAGAACATCTAATGCTGACCGAAGTTTATTTATATGGAGAATATTTACTTTTCCAGCAAAACACAGCTGTTCCTCCTGCTTAAATTTGCTTAATGATATCACGTATCTAGCATACATAGTGTCCCATTCAAGACATAGTCTACAGCCAGCAGTTATTTCCACAGCTACATTAGGTACTCGTATATCGTTGCTGCTGCTGCTGTCGGTTCCATCATTAATCTCCAATAGTGTAAATGCACCACTCATTTTTTTCTCCACTAATATCCTCTCAAATAAAAACTATTCTCTTTGAATCCAATTCTCTTACTAATATGAATTGTAGTGAAAACCATTCCTTATATTCAAATCCTAATCGCCAATCAAGTTATACACGTTCCTCTTGGCAAAGAGTGTAATGACCGAGTGTAATGACCTGTTTACCTACCAGAAAAACCGGAAGGAACATAAAGTCGTAGAAATGGTAGTTCCTATTCTACTAGCGTAGTTAATTTCCAGATAGAAAATATGTTTTCGAGGAGGACACTCCCCCACAACCCTTGGGGCAAGGGTTGTAAGCTATGCCCTTGGGGCATTTAAGGTTTTTATAGGACGCATTGTCGTAGAAACTTCAAAAAGTGCTCCTTCGATTGGAAATTGAAATGGCTAGACAGTCCCCCACAGCCCTTAGGGCTCATTCGCCTGTGAATTCAAAGGGCTAGTGCCCTTTTTAATATTTGAAAGTGATCGGAGGGCATCTAGCCCCCCCCCCACGCCCATCATTCCCCCAAATACATCCAATCAAAATTTTGAGATAGCCATTTTGTTCAGCGTAGTTGATTTTCAGATAGAAAATATGTTTTTGAGGAGGACACTTTCCCAAAACCCTCGGGGCAAGGGTTGTAAGTTATGCCTTGGGGGCATGTAAGGTTTTTACAGAACGCGTTGTCATAGAAACTTCAATAAATAGATCTTAAAGCGAGTAATGCTTAGATTGAATATGAAGATCAAGCTTAAAACGAAAAAAAAAACATTTTGCTATTGAAGTATAAATGAAACTTAAAACGAACAGAAATTAAATAAACAATCAATGCAAACAAACGTACAATAGGTATTATGTAAATGAATAAATAAATCTTGAAACGAGTCAAACTTAAATTGAATATGCAAATTAAGCTTGAAAAGAACAAAAATCACTGAAACGAGTGAAACTTAAATTGAATATGCAAATTAAGCTTGAAACGAACAAAAATCACTGCAAACAAGACTTTGGGTTTTGTCTCCTTCTCTCACTGTAAAATTCTAAAACCTACTGCGTCATTGACGCTTTACTGAAAACCAATTTTATTACAAATAGTTTCTTACAAACTAGCCCCCCCCCGCCCATCATTCCCCCAAACACATCCAATAAAAATTTTGAGATAGCCATTTTGTTCAGCGTAGTTGATTTCCAGATAGAAAATATGCTTTTGAGGAGGACACTTTCCCAAAACCCTCGGGGCAAGGGTTGTAAGTTATGCCCTGGGGGCATATAAGTTTTTTATAGAACGCGTTGTCATAGAAACTTCAATAAATAGATCTTAAAGCGAGTAATGCTTAGACTGAATATGAAAATCAAGCTTAAAACGAAAAAAAAAACATTTTCCAATTGAAGTATAAATGAAACTTAAAACGAACAGAAATTAAATAAACAATCAATGCAAACAAACGTACAATAGATATTATGTAAATGAATAAATAAATCTTGAAACGAGTGAAACTTAAATTGAATATGCAAATTAAGCTTGAAACGAACAAAAATCACTGAAACGAGTGAAACTTAAATTGAATATGCAAATTAAGCCTGAAACGAACAAAAATCACTACAAACAAGAGTTTGGGTTTTGTCTCCTTCTCTCTCTGTAAAATTCTAAAACCTACTGCGTCATTGACGCTTTACTTAAAACCAATTTTATTACAAATATTTTCTTTTGTACTTAATATTGAAAATAAACATTAAAATTATAGTAAAATTTTTATCAAAACCTTCGGGGCAAGGGTTGTAAGTTATGTCCTGGGAACATATAAGGTTTTTATAGAACACGTTGTCATAGAAACTTCAAAAAGGGCTCATTCGATTGGAAATTGAAACGGCTAGTGCCCTTTTTAATAGTCGAAAGTGATTGGAAAGCAACTAACATCCCTTCCACGCCCACCATTTCCCAAAACACATCCAATAAAAGTTTTGAAATAGCCAATTTGTCACACGACGTTCAAAGCTCAGGAAATTATACCTTTGAACAGGACACTCCCCCCCCCCCCACAGTCTTCAGGGCTCGACTTATAAGTTATGGCCTGGGGCATATAAGGTTTTTATTGAAATCTTTGTCTTAGAAACTTGAAAAAGGGCTCATTCGATTTGAAATGCAAAATTCTAGTACACTTGTTAATAGTCGAAAGCGTTTTGAGGGTTACTAACCCCCCTCTCACGCCCACCTTTTCCCCAAACTCATCCAATCAAAATTTTTAGATCGCCATTTTATTCAACGTAGTTTTGAAATTAGGAAAGTTTTGGAAATTAGGTCTTAAAGGATGACAACCCCTCCCCCCACAGCCCTTGGGGCAAGGGTTGTAAGTTATGCCCTGGGGGTATATAGAGTTTTTATTGAAAGGCATTGTCGTAGAAACTTTAAAAGGGCTCATTCAATTGGAAATATAAAGGGCTAGTGCCTTTTTTAATAGTTAAAAGTGATTGCTTAGCGACTAACGCCCCTCTCACGCCCACCGTTTTCCCAAACACATCAAATCAAAATTTTGAGATATCCCTTTTCTTCAACGTTGTTGAACGTTCTGGAAATTAGGTCTTTTAGGATGATAACCCCCTCAGAGCCCTCAGTGCAAGGGTTGTAAGTTATGCCCTAGGGGGCATATAAGGTTTATATAGAAAGTTGTTGTATAAATCATAGGCAGCGCGATCGCGCTGCCTAAGTAAAGAACGATGTTGGCACAATCTATTATTTTTTTCCGTACCAGGGCACTTCGTATCGAAGGAGTTGTCGTAGAAACTTCGAAAAAAGCTCATTCGATTGGATATTGGAGTGGCTAGTGCTCTTTTTAATAGTGGGCAACTAGCCCCCCCCCCACGCCCATCATTCTCCCAAACACTTCCAATCAAAATTTTGAGATAGCCATTTTGTTCAGCGTAGTTGATTTCCAGATAGAAAATATTTTTTTGAGGAGGACACTCCCCCACAACCCTCAGGGCAAGGGTTTTAATTTATGCCCTGGGTCATATTTGTTGGCACAAGAACGATGTTGGCACAATGTATTATTTATTAATTTTTTCCTTTAGAGCAGGACACTTCGTATCGAAGAAGTTGTCGAGAAACTTCGAAAAGGGCTTATTCAATTGGAAATCGGAATGGCCTTTGCCCTTTTTAATAGTCAAAAGTGATTTGAAGACGACTAACGCCCCTTCCACGCCCATCATTTCCCGAAACAAATGCAATCAAAATTTTGAAATAGCCATTTTGTTCAGCGTAGTTTATTTCCGGATAGAAACTATGTTTTGAGGAGGACAGTCCCCCACAGCCCTTAGGACAAGGGTTGTAAGTTATGCCCTGGGGGAATATAAGGTTTTTTTTATAGAAAACGTTGTCATAGAAACTTCAAAAAAGGCTCATTTGATTTGAAATTCAAAGGACTAGTGCTCTTTTTAATAGTCGAAAGTGATTAGAGGGTAACTAACCCCCCTCTCACGCTCACCTTTTCCCCAAACACATCTAATCAAATCTTTGTGATAACCATTTTATTCTACATAGTTTTAAGTTCTGGAAATTAGGTCTTTGAGGATGACAACCCCCTCCCCCCCACCCACAGCTCTCAGGGCAAGGGTTGTAAATTATGCCCAGGGGGCATATAAGGTTTTTTATAGAACGCGTTGTCTTAGAGACTTCAAAAAGGGCTCATTCGACTGGAAATTGAAATAGCTAGTGCCCCTTTTAATAGTTGAAAGTGATTGGAAAGCAACTAACACTCCTTCCACACCCACCATTTCCCCAAACACATCCAATAGAGATTTTGAGATAGCCATTTTGTTCCACGCAGTTCAAAGTTCAGGAAATTATACATTTGTGCAGGATACTCCCCCCACAGTCTTCAGGGCAAGGGTGATAAATTATGCCCTGGGGGCACATAACTCCCCTCTTACGCCCCTCTTTCCCCAAACACATTCAATCAATATTTTAGATAGCCATTTTATTCAACGTAGTTGAAAGTTTTGGAAATTAGGTCTTTAAAGATGACAACCCCTCCCCCCCCCACAGCCCTTAGGGCAAGGGTTGTAAGTTATACCCTGGGGGGATATAAGGTCTTTAATGAAAGCGTAGAAACTTCAAAAGAGCTCATTGAATTGGAAATTGAAAGGGCTAGTGCTTTTTTTAATAGTTGAAAGTGATTGGAGAGCCACTAATGCCCCTCTCACGCCCACTATTTTCCCAAATACATCCAATCAAAATTTTGAGATATCCATTTTGTTCAACGTAGTTATAAGTTCTCGAAATTAGGTCTTTTAGGATGATAACCCCCTCAGAGCCCTCAGTGCAAAGGTTGTAAGTTATGCCGTGGGGGCATAACCCCCACAGTCTTCAGGGCAAGGGTGATAAATTATGCCCTGGGGGCATATAACTCCCCTCTTACGCCCCTCTTTCCCCAAACACATCCAATCAATATTTTAGATAGCCATTTTATTCAACGTAGTTGAAAGTTTTGGAAATTAGGTCTTTAAGGATGACAACCCCTCCCCCCCCCCACAGCCCTTAGGGCAAGGGTTGTAAGTTATGCCCTGGGGGCATATAAGGTTTTTAATGAAAGCGTAGAAACTTCAAAAGAGCTCATTGAATTGGAAATTGAAAGGGCTAGTGCCTTTTTTAATAGTTGAAAGTGATTGGAGAGCCACTAATGCCCCTCTCACGCCCACTATTTTCCCAAATACATCCAATCAAAATTTTGAGATATCCATTTTGTTCAACGTAGTTATAAGTTCTTGAAATTAGGTCTTTTAGGATGATAACCCCCTCAGTGCAAAGGTTGTAAGTTATGCCGTGGGGGCATATAAAGTTTATATAGAAAGTTGTTATAGAAATTTCAAAAAGGCTCATTTGATTGGAAATTGAAATTGCCCTTTTTAATAGTCGAAAGTGAGTAGAGAGTAATTAACCCCCCTCTTACGCCCACCATTTCCCCAAAAATATTCCTTCAAAGTTTAGAGAGAGCCATTTTGCTCAACGTAGTTGAAAGTTCTGGGAATTATGTATTTAAGGATGACAAACCCCCCAGAGCCCCTAAGGGCAAAGGTTGTAGGTTCTGCCCTTGGGGCATATAAGGTTTTTATAGATAGAGTTGTCGTAAAACTTCAAAAAAGGCTCATTCAATTGGAAATTGAGAGGGCTAGTGCCCTTTGTAATAGTCAAAACTGATCGGAGGGTAACTAACCCCCTCTCACGCCCACCATTCCTCCAAACACATCCAATCAAAATTCTCTGATAGCCATTTTGTTCAACGTAGTAGAAATATCTTGAAATTACGTCTTTGAGAATGACCCCCAGCGCTCAGGGCAAAGGTTGTAAGTTATGCCCTTGGGGCATATAAGATTTTTATTTAAAGTTTTGTCGTAGAAACTTCAAAAGGGCTCATTCGATTGGAAATTGAAAGGGCTAGGGCTTTTTTTAATAGTCTAAAATGATTTGCACTTTACTGAAAAAATACAAATGAATGTGCATTGTCAGTTTAAGATACATATACTGATATTTAGTAATCAAATTGTTAATATTATTTGACTTATTAAAGTTATAAAAGTAAAAACATTTATATTTTTTTCAGTAAAGTGCAAATTTTGTTCTGGCCTAAGGAAGGCATAGGGGTTTTGCGCCCAACTTATGTTAATTTCTGCTCGTTTTGAGTTTGACTCGGTTATTTATTGTAATTTCTGTTCGTTTTGGGTTTCATTTATTTATCGATACTGATTTGTGATTGTTTCACGCTTGGTAGATTATTTGATTTTATTTTTGCTCATTTTTTGTTTAATGGAGTTCTTTACTTTTCTTTAACTTATTTTGTGGAATTTTTTTTTTAATTAATAAATAATAATAAAATATTGGAGCCGTATGCCCTAAACTATAGGCAACGCTATAGCGTTGCCTCTGATAGATTAAGAGATTTGGGTGTAAAAGGGACATGTTTGGATTGGTTTAGGTCGTATTTAAATGGTAGGTCAGTGAGGGTAACTCTAGGAGAGAACTTTTCTAGGTTTTTTCCTGTTTCATGTAGAGTTCCTCTGGGTTCTATTTTAGGACTCCTGGTATATCTGATGTATGTCGATAGTATGCGGTTCTACATTCCAGGTGCATCTATGACATCTTTTATCAACCATACAGCACTTGTTATAGCAGCGAAGACTCTTGAAGAATTAATCCAGAAAGCAAACAGAGCTCTGCAAGGGTTGAGTGAGTTTGTAGGCACTAGCTTACTTAGCGTTAACGCGACAAAGAGTAATTATATTCTGTTTAATCAGACTGGTTTGTCTCCAAATCTTCCCAGTGAAATAGGAATAAATGGTTCTGTATTAAAGCAGGTTGAGGAATTGTGGTACCTAGGACTCATTCTTGATCGGAACCTCAGCTGGAGAAGACACGCTGATGTGGTTGCGTGTAAGGTAGAGCGTGGCCTTGGGATTTTAACACGTTTTCAACATTTTTTACCTTCTCATATTTTAGTTCTTTTATACTACTCTTTGATTGCACCGTATATAAATTATGGATGTATGATTTGGGTTAGTAGTTTTACGTGCAATTTTAAATGATTGCAGATTCAGCAAAACAAAGCAGCGAGAAAATTGGTAGGTATGATACAGGAGTTTTAAGTACAAAGTCGATTTTTAGGAAACTTGGAATTTCCAATGCTGCTCAAATTAGAGATTTTCAAATTGGTATTTTTGTGTTTCAGAGTTTGAATGGTTTTGCGCCTGATGTTTTTAATAATTTTTTTCGTTTTAATTCATTTTAAAACGGGTATGCTACGAGAAATGCATAAGACCTAGTAAGTGAGCAAAGAAGTACTGTTCGTTCTAGCCATGTGGCAAGCACACGGGTCCGGTGGTCTGGAATACCTTTCCAGACTCAATGCGGGAAGCGGAAAGTGTGCCGCAATTTAAAAACTGGTTAAAGAAGCATCTCTTTGCGGGCAGTTGGTGAGTGTGGGCCTGGATTTTGAGAGAGGACAATTTAAGTATTTTTGTTTTTTCTTTCTGTTAATATTTTTTTTTATTTATTGTTCTGTAATTATTATTACCATCTCTATTTTTTTGTTCTTCATTTGTGTTTATTTCAGTGATGATTTGGTAAGTTGTATAATTTAGTAATTGTGTACTGGTTGTATTTCCAAGCGTATTTGTGCTTTATTTGTAACCGGTCGTCAAGCCGGCATGAATTATATTTAATAAGGAGCCTTTTTTAACAACCCGGTGTACATAATAAATCAGTAGTACCGGTGTAAATACCGTAAATACTGTAAATACCGGTGGAAATCAGTACCGGTGTAAATACCGTAAATCAGTATCGGTGTAATAAATCATTCAAGTACCAGTGTCTTGAAGAAACTCTGCCAAATATCCAGTAGCTTAAAAAAGTAGAACCGGTACCAGGATTCAAAAGGATACCTGACGGTTTGTAGAATATATGGCATAAAAAGTTGATAGGCTATTCAAATATTTTCTTTGAATATGTGATAATTGAATTTATATGTAGAAACCAAATGAACCTGAGAGCGATAAACTGAAACAGGCAATAGAATCCATAAAAAATATATTCATGAGATTTTGCAATAGAAAGATACCTCTAAAATTTAATTTACAAGAGAAGTTCATTCCATACTTTTTTCTCCTTGCAACATTTGGCTGATCAACCGTAAAATTATTAGAAAAGTGAAATGTAGCCCCACAAATTAGCTTTAGACAGCCATGAAAAGATAGCAGAACTTCTTTCAAAACAAATATTTTAGAAAATTTATATGAGTCTAGTATTTACTCCACTTGCTCACTTTCAGATGGAGTTACACAATGAACTCTCCTTCATGGTACCAAGGAGCTTTAGAATTGTTTCAACAAGTATTCTGACCGGTAAGTTGCAATTCCTCCAGCGGCACCTTCGCTGAACCTCTCCTTCACGACACCAAGAAAACTTGGAATTGCTTCCAACAACGATTTTAACCGACCAACTGATGCTCTTCTTGCCACCTTAGCCTGCTTTCTTCTCATTCCGCCTGCTTTCCCTTGTTTCCAGAATTATCCTCAAGGTACCAGGTCCTGCTTGATTTTTTGCCAGATATTCTTCTTGTGCCTTTTTTTTCGTTTAAAGGAGGGTGCCAGTTTAAAGACAGGGTTGAATCAATATATTGCGTTTTTGGGGTATTTTAGATGAATTTAGATGGTTTAGATTTTGTTTAATTTATCAAAGAAGCGTGATCAGTTTAATTTGATTTTGCAATAAACTAGATGAAAACACAAAAAGGAAACAAATAAAATTGTAATGATTCTTTATTCTTTTCCTTATTTGTTGTAACAAAAACCTGGAATAGTCCTGTATAGATTGCTTTCTCAAAACTTTCCTTATCTTCGTTTGATTTTAATTTCTTAACGGAAAACCTCTTAATTTTTTCTCTCCTCATTTCTTTTTAACAATTTCCTTTCCTTTTTTCTAGACTTTATAGCTCAATTATGTTCAATTTAGACCCAATTAATAGGTCTAGATTGTTCAGACCGCGGTTGATCACATCAGCTTTTTGTAATTAATTTAGTAAAGAAAGCAAAGTTTTATGATTTTCTAGTAGCCCTTTTGAAAGCAATGAGGTAAATGTCTTCACGGAAATCCATGGGAAATATATTTTGCGGAAAGTATTGCTCGTTAGGTAAATGAAAAAGTCGCTTAAACCTAAGAGAGAATTATCTTACGAACAAAAGTTATTCTAGAAGCTTCTCTCGAATCAAATTATTAAATATATAATTAATGTCCTATCTAATTTAACTCTCTGATTAGTTTGAACTGAAATGTGGATTTCGAAAGAAGCTACCAGTTACTACTTCTCATTGACTGCGGCAGGAATCAGAAATGGCATTCTCCCAAAGTGAAATATATGTTTTAAGACCTTTTTTGAGAGCCCACAAAAAAGCTTGAAAGCGTAGGCCTATTTATTGGACCTACAGATGTTTAGTTACAATATAACTGGCCAATCAATATAAATACGATACGAGTGGCTGAACTATTTCATCATTCAGCCGCAATAGCCATCTTATACACCATCAATAGCCATCATTCAGCCATTTTATACGAAATCGAGTGGATAAATGCGTGTTTCTAGTGTGTGATATGGATATTCCGATTCTTCTAGAAGAGGAGCACTTGAAACTCTACAAAAAAAACCGGTTGTAAATACTACCCTTTAGGTTCTTTTTACACGTTAGTGTGTGTTTTTATCATTATACCTCCTATTTTTGCTAGATAATGCAGAAGCATCTAAATCTATAAACTCATGAATTTTTTAAACTTCTTCGAGCAGGATAGAAAATTAGTTATTATTGTTATTTTTGGCTAAATAAAACTGAGAAAGGAATTGCAGATATTCTTGTTAAAAAAAACTTACCTCAAATTGCATGATTAAACATCCAATTAGGATATAGATTAAGAATGAGAATGTAGTCACTTGAATAACTGCTTTATTTCGCCAGACAATTACAACCGATGTGACGACCATGCTCAAACAAAGAATGCAACAGCTGATAATGAGCAATATTATCCTGGAATTAAAAAAAAAGAAAACTTCTCATTTAGTGCTAAGCGATTGTGCTTCAAACGAGGGTAAATATACTTACCTCTTTGCTAAAAATTTTGTGCAGAAGGAGATGGGCAGCGGAGAAGCCACTTATACCTCCAGTTTATTTCTGAAAGGCGTCTGTTTGTCCTGATTTCGCTTGTTTTGTACAGAATAATAACTTTGCCGATTATTCCGCTGAATCATTGTCCGGTTATATCCTGTCAAGTTTGTGCTAAAACAATAAAGCTGACAATCCCTTAAAATCTTAGAAGTGGAATAACAGATTAATTTATTTTTGTTCAATAAAAACATATTTCATAGGTTTTTATCAGATTTTCAAGGATTCTTGATTAGTTTGACGAAAAAATTTACTCCATCTTTAGTCAAGCTGATTTTCTTGCCGCGGGCCATCTTTCTAAATCACTGCTAGAAAAGCAATCATACTGAAACTAATCTTAAAGGCAGTGGCGTAACATCATCAAAACCTGTGGGGCAAAGTTGGATCCAATGTTCCCAAATTAAGTGAAAATGACAGTGAAAAATGAAAAATGGGCCATAAGGGCAAATAAATACTAAAGAAAACTGACCTGCTTCTCTGGATGCTTGAGTTATGCAGGTTTATCTTAGTTTTGACAAGATTTTTTACAGAAACAAAATTTCAGCCGGGAAGATGAGGTCTGGGGGCAAACTGGGGTCTGGAGGGGGAGGTTAACCCCTGTCCCATAGCAAATTACTGCCCTGTCACAGTATAAGTATACACTGTGTATTAAGATGATATTTCTCAGGAACGGGTAAGGGTTCTAAAGTGAACTTTTCAAGGAATATTGAGGATGATGTTGAACTAGATCAAAAATCCCTTTTTGCGTTTGATTGTCTAAAGGGAATATGTGAAACATCTCAAGAACGACAAAGGGTATTAAGTTAAAACTATCAGGGAATATTGAAGGAGGATATTCCATAGGAGGATTTCCAGCTCGTTGTCGTAAATCCTACCTGCATCACACCATGCATACAAGGACGTATTTTTCTATAGCTTCCCCGGATTCTAGTTTAACCCCCACCCAGTTGAAATGTAGTGTGTTCAAAAATCTTGTTTAAACTAACATAGGCACACAATTCAAGCATCCACAGTTACAAATCAGTGTTCTTTAATATGGCCCCTACTTAAGGAATCATACTGAGTTTTCTCTGAGAATGAGGGTTAAGGCAGGTAAACTTAGACTACAAAGATAGTTGCCAGGCAAACGTATAGACTTCGGGTACACTACACATAGGGCTGCCACCTTGATAACCACATAGGCATTGATAAATTGTAGGGGCAAATTGGGCACCAAAATGATGGTCAAAGCTAATTAGAAAAAAACTTTGAAGTCATTTACCTCAATTTCAGGGTATTAAGGGGCGAAAGCAGTCCAAGTCACTTGCCTATCTCTTCAATGTTAAAGAAATTTTGTTTGTTTAAAGAAACGGATATATTAGAGAACTTAAATTGTGGTTCACCTGGTTCGGGAGACTAATGGCTATCATTTGGTTAGGTTCACTTTTTTTCCTTATGTTTCCTCTATTTTTTAAATGTTTTTTTATACAAAAACTCTTTTGGCTTAGTTCAAGAAAACGATATTAACAACTTTAATAAAAATCATACTAGCTTGTAAACATTTTTAAGCCAAACTATTTGTTCAAACAGTTTATGTTGATTTTACTCAATTAAAGACCTTTTTTATCCTTTGTTTTTTTCGCTGCAATCGATTTGGAGTTGCGAAGCCCTCAAGTTGAACAAGGGTTGTTTAATTTTCGGGTCAGTGTTTCAATTAACAGGCGCCGTGTCTTGTGCATGATACCACTAAACTTGGATAAACCTGCCGTATCCGCTGTATGCCGTTGTTCAAAACCAATCGAAATACATCCAAGAATTGAGCAAGTTCTATTCAAGAGATTGAAAAAAATTTTGAGCTATGGGAAAAAGGCGCAATAAAAGAGGGCTTAATTTAATTAATGTGCAAAAGGACAGGGCTACGGCTTTCTTGTCGTATGGGACTAAGGTTTGAAATATTTCTTATACCTTATGCAAAGTGGATTACCGTGATTACATTTCCTTGGACACTTACTAGTTGGCAGTCCTTGGTCTGAATATGCAAGGGTTTTGAAAGACTTAGCTGAAAAATAGAATTTGAATTTGTATATAAAAGACCCTAGTTTACTAATATAATGTCGTGGAAATTTGTTCTTCAGATGTAATTGGAAAAGTATATCGTGCTAAAAAAAAACTGTGTTGACAAGGAAAACAGAATTGTGGCTACTACCATGATCCTCCCCTCGTGTTTATTATTTGGAACTGGTGATCGTAAATAGTTGAGAGAGACTCATTCGATGTTCAGTTTTTTTTAATCAAGTGGGGCTTTTACCGACGGCCACTTCTAACGGCAAGATTTTATTTCCATGATTTCAGCGTTTTTTTTTTTTTTTTTTTTTTTTTTTTTTTTTTTTTTTTTTTTTTTTTTTTTTTTTTTTTTTTTTTTTTTTGAAAAAGAACTGTGAACCCAAGATATTAAACAGACAATCAAGATTGCCAGTTCTTTTTGATTTTACTAACCCAAAACTTCAAAGTTACGAGCCAATTCTTAAATTTTTGTTTTAGATTGAAAGGAGGCCCCTAAGAAAATACGAAACTCACTGTTTTTCCTCATGGTATTTTTATTCACCCCATTCAAATGCATTGAAAATCAATCTGCTAAATATGAATTTTAAATTAGGCCATCAACGTAGTTTTCAGGAAAGCACAAAAAAAAATAATCTAATGGTTTGGTTTTGTAGTCAACCTTTTAGGGGAAGTTAGGCGAAGTGAAAACACCGAAATCATTTGTGGTAATTTTTGTTCATTTTAAGATTGGTTTCATTATTTGCTGTAAAATGTGTTAGTTTTGGGTTTCATTTCTTCATTAATTGTAAATTTTGGTTACTTTCAGTTTTATTTCTTAAATTTGCTGAGTTTTATCTCAAAGTCTCCATAGTTAATACTATGGAAATAATGCAAGTTCCTATATCAATAAAATATTGCTAATTTCAATAGTGAATATCTATTTATCTTTTCTACACGAGTTAAGTTTAACATAGCTCTTTATTCGTTGTTGAAAAAATAGTTTTTTAACATTTAATTCTGCAACATTCCTACTTATTTCTTTTACTTGAAAAGTTATAAAACGATTATAGAAAAGAAAATATGTTTTCATCACTGCGACATTTCCAAGGGAAATATTTAAAAGGGAACAATGTCCTGGAGCCCCTCTGCGACCAATTATATTTCCTTTCAATGAATTCTAATACCTTTAGGCACCCGGGAAAGAGATTAAAAGTCATTGAAAGCAGTTCAGAGATAAAAAAATCCATTTCTGCTGCCAGTCTAATCTATTTTTGTTCGTATAATTTATTCTCTAATGATGAGAACATCTTTTGTTGTCATGACCTTCTAACCCTTTTTTCTCCTCTACGGGTATGATCCCTTCTACAAATGTTTGCAGTAGCGCAAACCCCTTTGTTGTGTTCTATATGCATGGAAGAACCATAATTAACCCAGATCTCCTGGATACAAACGTTTCATTTATAGTAGTCGGTCTGAAAAGCTGAGAAGACATAAAGCTATATGGCTTCCATCCAGTGGAGCCCATTAGGACCCGATTATTATCATTGTCACTGTCATCTTCATTGACATCGTTGTCACAGTCATTTTCATTGTTGTTGACTTGATTGTTGACATCGTCACCGCTTATGTTGAACTCGACAATAATGTTGTCGTTCTCATCAGCATTAACATCGGCAAAATCATCGTTATCTCCATCATTTAGACAATGCTATATCCATCGTGAGCACCATTAACACCGTTGTAACTTTGTCAACGGAAATGCTTCACTACTACTATCATCATTCTTCCATCGAAAAGCGCACCCAGCAAACTATAAACTTAAACACGCCCTAATTTAGTCCTTTCGTTAGTTCCTCCGTCAATCTATCATGGAAAGCTGTCACAATTACAAGTTGTCTACAAATTTTAATGGGTTGGTTTTTACCAAGGGTTGAATTTTGAGCAAGATGAGCCTCTTGTTTGGATTTTGCCATAGAGGTTATACTCATGACTTAATTAAAAATAATACAACTATCGATTTTGCTTGGGTTGAACTTGACATGGACTGACAAAACAAATCAATTTGTGCACCCGAGTAAGCTCAGTGTGTAGAGCCAAAATAGAAGCACCAGATTACCGGAAAAAAAAATATGTTTTTAGGGGAGAAAGATACGGCTGCTAAGGGAAGAGAAAATGAAGAGCATAACGATATATTGAATTTCCCTTTACGTTATTTCCCTTATTCCAACACTGACCCAAATTCCGTTTTGCTGAATTTTTAAATAAAAGTTCAAATAGGGATAAAATCCTTTTAATAGACAGTGTTTTTTATAACAGTGATAAATTCACAAAAACACCAGATATTTCGGTCACATATACAGTGACCGTCATCAGTAGTAAAACTAAAATAAAACAATTTAAAACAAAAGTTTATATACTAAATCAAATAACACTACATATTGTTTGAATCTCTAATTCTTTTCAAAGCAAAGGCGGAAGCTATTCTCTTTGACCTTCTTGGATTCGGTTCATTAGCGTTCAATGATATAACATTTGGACAAAGGTCAACTACATTGGGTGAATTGAACTTTACTCTGTCAGATTTTAATAAATTATCATAGATAGAGTCCAGCCCATATTCACCTGTATCCCGATTCAAAGCAAAATTCTTGAATAAGATTTTCTTTATTTCAAGAGTTTCACGAAAATTTTGCTTTAAACCCCGATCCCTAGAAATCAAAGAGACATTCTCGAACAAAATAAAATGGTCTGGAAAATTAAAAATATGTTCTAAAAGGGCTGAAGTGAAATCTTCAGACTTAGAATCTTGCTTTAAAGCCGAAGAAATAGAATCTTTGTGTTGTAATAATCTCATTTCCAAACTCTGGTTAGTACGTCCCACATATGAGCTTCCACAAGTACATGGGATCTGATAAACCCCACTTTGTTGCCCCAATGAAGTTAGATCCTTCCCAGAATTTAGAAAACTACCCAAAGTATTATTACTCTTTAAAGCTACCCTTAGACCATTGCTTTGTAAAATTCTTTTAAGTTTTTCACTTAGCCCGGGTACATATGGTAAGGAACAAAAAACATCCTTCTCCCGAGTTGTCTCCAAGACTTCCTTAGAAATCTCTAGAAACCTTTTTCTTCTTTTTGAAAAAGTCTGGTTAATTAACCATTCTGGATACATGTTACTTATTAGTATTTTCCTTAGAAAAGACAACTCCTCCTCAACAAATTTTGGAGAGCAAGTACTAAAGATCCGATCAGTTACAGAAATGATCAAACCAATTTTTACTTGGCGAGCGTGACCGGAACTATAAGACAAAAATCTATTGTTATTTGTCGGTTTTCTGTAAATTTTAAAATCCAGACTATTTTGATTTTTCAAAAGAAGAACATCAAGGAAAGGAAGTTTCCCATTCTCTTCCAATTCAACGGTAAACTTTAAATCCCCTCCCAAACAATTAAGATGTTCCAAAAACCCTTTTAATTCCTCCTCCCCATAATCCCATACTGAAATAATGTCATCCATATACCGGCCCCAGGAAATATGTTTTAAAAAATATGAATCTAACGCAATTGTTTCAATATTCTCCACAAAAATATTAGCTAATAAAGGGGATAAAGGGGCCCCCATAGGTAAACCATTTATTTGTTCGAAATACTCCCCTCTAAATTGAAAAAAAATAAGAGAACTTATTGCACAACCTTACTAAATAAATACATAATTACAGAAACTTCCAAATCTGTTTTGCCACTAATCAAATCCAAATTTCTTGAGAGCTTTCCTTCTAGAAGAGTTTCGGCTGCTTCTACATCAATATTTGTGTACATTGATACAATGTCGAAGCTTGAAAGCAAAGAATTCGAAGAAATTTCTACTTTTTTCAGTTTTTCAACCAAATTCGAAGAATTCTTAATATACGAAATTTGTGTAGACAAAAGTGGTTTACAGATTGACACTAACCATTTGCTCAAAACACTTGTTGGTGACCTTGTACTTGACACAATTGGTCGTAATGGTAGGTTAGGCTTATGAATTTTGGGAAGTCCATATAATTTAGGGCACAAGGAACTGCGTGACAGGCATTTGTAATAGAGTTGAGGTGTAATTTTTCTTTCATCCTTTAAGCACTTCAATTCTTTCTTAAACTTATTTGTAAAAGAGTCTGTTGGATTATACGATAGCTTCTTGTATGTTTTTTCATCCTTGAGTAAACTTCTTAATTTTGATTCGTAGTCCTCAGTATTATACTGAGAATACTGAGGACTACGAATCAAAATTAAGAAGTATACTAAAGGATGAAAAAACATACAAGAAGCTATCGTATAATCCAACAGACTCTTTTACAAATAAGTTTGAGAAAGAATTGAAGTGCTTAAAGGATGAAAGAAAAATTACACCTCAACTCTATTACAAATGCCTGCCACGCAGTTCCTTGTGCCCTAAATTATATGGACTTCCCAAAATTCATAAGCCTAACCTACCATTACGACCAATTGTGTCAAGTACAAGGTCACCAACAAGTGTTTTGAGCAAATGGTTAGTGTCAATCTGTAAACCACTTTTGTCTACACAAATTTCATATATTAAGAATTCTTCGAATTTGGTTGAAAAACTGAAAAAAGTAGAAATTTCTTCGAATTCTTTGCTTTCAAGCTTCGACATTGTATCAATGTACACAAATATTGATGTAGAAGCAGCCGAAACTCTTCTAGAAGGAAAGCTCTTAAGAAATTTGGATTTGATTAGTGGCAAAACAGATTTGGAAGTTTCTGTAATTATGTATTTAGTAAGGTTGTGCAATAAGTTCTCTTATTTTTTTCAATTTAGAGGGGAGTATTTCGAACAAATAAATGGTTTACCTATGGGGGCCCCTTTATCCCCTTTATTAGCTAATATTTTTGTGGAGAATATTGAAACAATTGCGTTAGATTCATATTTTTTAAAACATATTTTCTGGGGCCGGTATATGGATGACATTATTTCAGTATGGGATTATGGGGAGGAGGAATTAAAAGGATTTTTGGAACATCTTAATTGTTTGGGAGGGGATTTAAAGTTTACCGTTGAATTGGAAGAGAATGGGAAACTTCCTTTCCTTGATGTTCTTCTTTTGAAAAATCAAAATAGTCTGGATTTTAAAATTTACAGAAAACCGACAAATAACAATAGATTTTTGTCTTATAGTTCCGGTCACGCTCGCCAAGTAAAAATTGGTTTGATCATTTCTTTAACTGATCGGATCTTTAGTATTTGCTCTCCAAAATTTGTTGAGGAGGAGTTGTCTTTTCTAAGGAAAATACTAATAAGTAACATGTATCCAGAATGGTTAATTAACCAGACTTTTTCAAAAAGAAGAAAAATGTTTCTAGAGATTTCTAAGGAAGTCTTGGAGACAACTCGGGAGAAGGATGTTTTTTGTTCCTTACCATATGTACCCGGGCTACGTGAAAAACTTAAAAGAATTTTACAAAGCAATGGTCTAAGGGTAGCTTTAAAGAGTAATAATACTTTGGGTAGTTTTCTAAATTCTGGGAAGGATCTAACTTCATTGGGGCAACAAAGTGGGGTTTATCAGATCCCATGTACTTGTGGAAGCTCATATGTGGGACGTACTAACCAGAGTTTGGAAATGAGATTATTACAACACAAAGATTCTATTTCTTCGGCTTTAAAGCAAGATTCTAAGTCTGAAGATTTCACTTCAGCCCTTTCAGAACATATTTTTAATTTTCCAGACCATTTTATTTTGTTCGAGAATGTCTCTTTGATTTCTAGGGATCGGGGTTTAAAGCAAAATTTTCATGAAACTCTTGAAATAAAGAAAATCTTATTCAAGAATATTGCTTTGAATCGGGATACAGGTGAATATGGGCTGGACTCTATCTATGATAATTTATTAAAATCTGACAGAGTAAAGTTCAATTCACCCAATGTAGTTGACCTTTGTCCAAATGTTATATCATTGAACGCTAATGAACCGAATCCAAGAAGGTCAAAGAGAATAGCTTCCGCCTTTGCTTTGAAAAGAATTAGAGATTCAAACAATATGTAGTGTTATTTGATTTAGTATATAAACTTTTGTTTTAAATTGTTTTATTTTAGTTTTACTACTGATGACGGCCACTGTATATGTGACCGAAATATCTGGTATTTTTGTGAATTTATCACTGTTATAAAAAACACTGTCTATTAAAAGGATTTTATCCCTATTTGAACTTTTATTTATCGTCATGGAAAGGCAGTGTGGTCTCCGAAATCTATGCTGAATTTTTACCTTTTCAACATACGTCACTGCTGCTCGAGAGGGAATTATTAATAGGATTGCTCTGTATCTCCTAGGTCTACATGACTCTGCATACCTTACCGGATCCTTAGCCCTAACTCATGTACTTCTAACCACACTTATGCCTCTGCTCTTGCCTCTTTTTCTGGATATCTCTTTTGAATCTGAATTGACATGTTATGACAGTCTACAGCCTATCATGATGATAAACAAACAAGTGGAACAATAGGGAAATTTTTTATATAAGACAGTGAAATGCGACTTTAAATGAATATTTCAACCCTATATCCAAGGGCCGTCCTCAACAAAACAAATGAAAAAGAAAAACGAAAAGAAGTCGCATTAAAATACAATCTTTAAAACTAAAATATTTTCTCAAAACAGTCCTAGCATCATTACTTCAGGAAATTTCAGCCAGGACTGGTACATCAAGCGACAATTCATTCAAATGGAATAAAAAACATTTACAAGCAAGCTCTTAAAGCTAATCTTGCATTTTTGGCAGCCAGCTAGAAGGTCTGTCCATTACAGATTGAGTGGTATTGTTTACTAGTTCTTTTTTATTCTTTGTTTTTTGTTTTCATTTGTTTTGCTGAGGACGGCCCTTGGATATAGCGTCGAAGTTGCATTCTACTGTCTAATATACAAAAAACCTCCCTACTGTTCTACTTGTTTGTTTATGATGGAAAGGCAATGTGATCTTCGTCGCTATTTACTATCGTGATAAATAATTTTCTAAAAACTAAACTACTGAACCAAATAGGAAAAGAGGTTAAAAATCATTTAGTTGCTTCTTTGATTCTTTATTTGGGAACTATAAATATTTATAACAAACATTCTGACAAAACCTTTATTGATACCATTGTTTATCTAACTTTTTATTGTTTATTTGTTTCTTTGAGGAAACTCATTCATTTCGCAATATCAGTACTTCATTCAACTTTTCCCAGTGTTGTGGAACGATTCTTGGAGTTTTGGAACAAACAAAAATCTTAAAAGACAACGTTTGATGTAAATCAATTCCACTGGTAGAGCCTGTAAACGTTTCAAACAGTTCATGGTAGCGAACTGTAAGTAAGGAGCAGCTCGGCTCAATAGTAATCGAAACTGTATTAAACTGAACTTTGATGACAACAGATAAGTCAAAATAATCGAATTTCATGCTAACTCCAAATATATAAAATTCATTAAGTTTATGGTTACCCATAAAAATTTAAAAATCCTGAAAAAATTTGCCCAATTTTCGAAAAAGACGGGAAGGGGAACATCTCCTAACAGTCAAGAAATCCTAGTAAAATCACAACATAAGTTTCAACATATCAGAGAACCCTAGTGTAAAAGTTTCAAACTCCTATATACAAAAATGTTGAATTTGCATAGTTTTTTTTTTTTTTTTTTTACAGAAGAAAGTCCACGGATGCGGGTTTATTTGTTTCTTTCTTGTTTTTATTTCCAGGGGTGATCGAATCAATCCATTAGAAGATGGTGAGAGGGCTCGTTTGATCGGAAGTCAAATGTTTTAGTGCAATTTTTAACTAACCAAAAATATTGGAGGAAAATTACTCCCCCCCCCCCTTCCTTACCCCTTTTTTCCTAAAAACATCTGACAAAAATTTTGAGATTACCCTTCTGTTCAGCACAGTTGAAATGTTTAATAATTTTGCTTTTGTGGATGGCATTGACCCCCCCCCCCCTTATGGTCCTCGGGGAAATGGCTGTAAGTTACGCATGAGTATTTTCTGACAGGAAGATTTTCCAAGGGGAGAATTTTTCGTGGAGAGGAAAGTTTGCGGGGAAAGTTTTCCAGGGAAAATTTACAAGGGGAGAGAGAAGAGAATTTTCTGGCATGATTTGAAAAATGGTCAGAAATTTAATAAAAAAAAACACTTTTTCAACTGAAAGTAAGAAGTAGCATTAAAATTGAAAATCAACAATAACTATTCCGTATATGAGGGAGGTTGCCCCTTTCTCTACCCTCGCTCTTTACGCTAAAGTTTGACGTTTTGTGACAATTCTTTATGAAAGACCGCTCAAACACAAGAGTGGTTGAATTTGAACCAGAAGTATTTTATAGAACTTTGAAACTTTAGCGTAAAGAGCAAAGGTTGAGGAAGGGAAAGCCCCCTCCCCTCTAACATACGAAGCAATTTCTGTTCGTCTTAAGTTTTAATGTAGCTCCCTACCATCAGTTGAAAAAAAAACTTATTTTTTTTTATATTTAATTTAATCAAATAATGCATCAGCCTACGCAGAAGCTGTGTACATTAAAACAGAATAATTTGAAAAAAAAAATAAACAGCAGAGTATTTTTAGTTTATTAAAGCAAAGCATACCGAGTCAAGCAAACCCAATCAGTTGAAGCACAGAAAAAATGCACCCCCCCCTCAAAAAAATTGAATGAATATATGACTTTATGAAAAGCTAAATAAATTATGACCTTTTCTGTGTTGGGGTGGGGGAGGAGACAAAACCAATCATCTTCATGAGGAAAGTAGGCAGAAATTTAATAAGCCTTGTTATGCCTACTTCTTACGATTTGTTTTGTTTTGTTTTTGACCACATTTAAATAATTACTAGATTTGGAGGATGGACTATATCGCCCTTCCTGTCACCATTTTGATGTTTTCTAAAGAGTGAATAGTTTTGATTTATTTTGCTGCTTCGTTACCTTTTTGCAGCTGTCACTTTTTTTTAACATTTATATACACGACTATTTGGTGTAGCTCAGTAACTCCAAGCCTAGGATGTCAGATTGATGAGAGGAGGGTGCCTGAACAGGGAACTTAAGGCAGTAAATTGATGGTTGCCTGGATCAAGTAAGTTCCTTGTGGTCTTTCGTCTCATGAGCAGGAATAAAAAATAAAAATAAACACAAAAAAAGAATTATATTTCACATCATGGGTTTATAAGAATTTCCACACCGGGGTTGGACACAATCCTTACTTAGGGTAACCATATCAGAGGCAACGCTATAGCGTTGCCTATAGTAAAGGCCATAGGGCTCCAATGTTTCATTATTATTAATAAAAAACTTTTTCCACAAAATAGGTTTTTCAAAGAAAAGTAAAGAACTCCATTAAACCAAAAATGAGCAAAATATAAAACCAAATAATCTATCAAGCATGAAACTACCACAAATCAGCATCGATAAATAAAGGAAACACAAAAGGAACAGAAATTACAAAAAAAAACGAGTCAAACTCAAACGAGCAAAAATTACCATGAGTAGGGCTCAAAACCCCTATGCCTTCCCAAGGCCAGAACATATTTTGCACTTTACTTAAAAAATATAAATGTTTTTACTTTCATAATTTTAATAAATCAAATAATATTAACATTTTGATTACTAAATATCAGTGTATGTATATTAAACTGACAATTTATATTCATTTGTGTTTTTTTCAGTAAAGTCTAATTTTGATTGGATGTGTTTGGATAAATGGTGGGCGTGAGAGGGGGGTTAGTTGCCCTCCAATCACTTTCGACTATTACAAATGGCACTAGCCCTTTGAATTTCCAATCGAATGAGCCCTTTTTCTATGACAAAGCTTTCAATGAAAACCTTATATGCCCCAAGGGTATAACTTATAACCCTTGCCCCGAAGACTGTGGGGGGACTGTCCTGCTCAAAGGTATAATTTCCAGAACTTTCAACTACGTTGAACAAAATGGTTATCTCAAAATTTTGATTGGATGTGTTTGGGGAAATGGTGGGCTTGGAAGGGGTGTTAGTTGCCTTCCAATCACTTTCTACTATTAAAAAGGGCAATAGCCATTTCAATTTCCAATCGATTGAGCCCTTTTTGAAGTTTCTACGACAATAATTTGTATGAGAACCTTATATGCCCCCAGGGCATAACTTACAACCCTTGCCTTAAGGAGTTTGGGGGGTTGTCATCCTCAAAGACCTAATTTCCTGATTTTTCAACTGCTTTGAACAAAATGGATATCTCAAAATTTCGATTAGATGTGTTTGGGGAAAAGGTGGGTGTAAGAGGGAGGTTAGTTGCCCTCCAATCACTTTCGACTATTAAAAAGGGCACTAGCCCTTTGAATTTCCAATCGTATGAGCCTTTTCTCAAGTTTTTACGACAATGCTTTCTATAAAAACCTTATACGCCCCCAGGGCATAACTTAAAAATCTTGCCCTGAAGGCCGTGGTGGAATGTCCTCCTCAAAAACATAATTTCTAATTTTGATTGGATGTGTTTCGGGAAATGGTGGGCGTGGCAGGGGTGTTAGTTGCCTTCCGATCATTTTCGACTATTAAAAAGGGCACATGCCACTCCAATTTTCAATTGGATGAATCCTTTTCGAAGTTTCAACGATAACTTTTTCGATACAAAGTGCCCTGATCTAAAGGTAAAAAATAATGAATAATACATTGTGCCAATATCGTTCTTATATCCCCACAGGTTATAAATTATAACTCTTGCCCTGAGGTCTGTGGGGGAGTGTCCTCCTCAAAAACATAGTTTCTATCTGGAAATCAACTACGCTGAACAAAATGACTACCTTAAAATTTTGATTGGATGTGTTTGGGGAAATTGTGGGCGTGGAAGGGATGTTAGTTGCCTTCCAATCACTTTTGACTATTAGAAAGGGCACTAGCGGTTCCAATTTCCAATCGAATGAGCCCTTTTCTAAGTTTCTACGACAACTCCTTCGATACATAGTGCCCTGGTAAGGAAAAAAAATACATAGTGCCAACATCGTTCTTTACTTAGGCAGCGCGATTGCGCTGCTATGAATAATTTTTTTTCCCCAGAGACACTTCCTATAGAAGGGTTCGTCGCATAAACTTCAAAGGGGGCTCATTCGATTGGAAGTCGAGAGTTATAGTGCCCTTTTTAAGAGTCAAATGTGATAGGAGGGCAACTAGCCCCCCCCCCCCCGCGACCTTATTTTCCCAAATGCATTCGATAAAAGTTTTGAGACAGCCATTTTGTTTAAAATAGTTCAAAGATCATATAAAAAAAATCCAGTGGCAACACAAGCCCCCAGGGCACGGGGCCAGGCGTTGTAAGTTACACCCTGAGGGCATATACGGCTCTTATGGAAGGAATGCTCGTATAAACTTCACAGAAGGCTCAGTTGATCTGAAATTGAAAGTTCTAGTTCAATTTTAAGAGTTAAAAGAGATCGGAGGGTAACCTCCCCCCCCCGCCCTTTTTTCCAAATATATCTGATAAAAATTTTGAGATAGCCATTTTGTTGAAAATAGTTATAAGGTCATATAAAAAAACTCCGGTGTCGACAAAACACCTCAGGGCCCGGGGGCAGGCGCAATAAGTTATGTCCTGGGGGAATTTATGGTTCTTATGGAAGGGATGCTCGTATAAACTTCAAAGAGGGCTCATTTGGATGGAAATTGAAAGTTCTAGTTTAGTCTCTGAGAGACAAAAGAGATTGGAGGGTAACTAACCCCGCCACGCCCCTTTTTCTCCCAAATCGTGCAATCGAAGTTGAGTTAGCCATTTTATTCAGCATATTTGAAAATTTCAAAACTATGCCTTTGGAGATAACATACCCCCCCCCCTCCCAGCCCCTGAGGATAACTCTTTAAGTTATAAAATTTACCCATTGTTTAGTCTATTTATAATATTTCTTATTAGGGATAAAAATTTTGAGAGAGCCGTCTTGTTAAAATTAGTTCAAGAGTCAGATAACAAAAACTCAGGTGTCGAAAAGACCCCCCAGGGAACGGGGGCAGGCTTTGTAAGTCATGGCCTGGGGGCATATATGGTTCTTATAAAAGGGATACTAGTATAAACTTCAAAGAGGGCTCATTTGATTGGAATGTGAAAGTTCTAGTTTACTTTTTTATGAGTCAAAAGAGATCAGACGGCAACTAGTCCCTCTCCCTCCACGCCCTTTTACCCCAAAAGCATCCAATAAATTTTTTTAGATAGCCATTTTGTTAAAAATAGTTAAAAGGTTAAATAAAAGTCATTTTTAAGCTTCATTTGACAGAGTTGATTCATTTGAGACTTGGTAAAAAAAAAATTAGAGAGAGGGGGTGATTGCTTCCCTAATATCTCTTTATTATCTCTTTAAGTGTTTGTCAAGTGTTTTTTTAGTGACCGTTTTTCCAAGCATTAAATACTATTATGAGGTTAATATAGTGTTTCATTTAAGTGTTTTATGATGATCGCTGATCAAAGTTTATGTTATTTGTGCCTTTCATTTATGGTATTTTATTATGTTCATGGCCGTATATTTGGCTTAAAAAATATACTTTTCTATGCATCAATCTAATACGCAGAATACTTGTACCAAACACATTTTGCATGCAGATCCTCTATACTTTATCCCCCACTAATATGCAAATCTGTAGCCCCAATTTATTTCTAAAGTAACAAAGAAACTAATGAAAAAACTGGTGAGTTCTCGAATTTTGCACAGCGTAAACTTGACTGAGTGGCGCAAAAGACACAAGTACCAAAATTCATTCCCCCTACGGAAATAAAAAAGAAAAGTAAAACTCAAGTAAAATTTCCAAATTTGGAAAGCCTTATTTTCCTCGGGGGGGGGGGGGGGTGTATTTTCAGGCGGGTATTTTCCGTGGGGGGGTATTTTCTGGGAGACTATTTTTCGGGGGAATTTTTTTCTTCGGTGGGTATTTTCCGAGGAGTATTTTCCACGGGGGGTATTTTCCGAGAGAGGTATTTTCCGGTGGGTATTTTCTTGGGGGGGGGGGGGTAATCGCCGGCCACCTGAGTTGAAAACCATGAAACATAATTTCCACTTTACTGAAAAGAAGGAACAAGCGAATGTAAATTGAGAGTACTGATATTTGTTCTTTTACACCTAGTGATATTTATACTTTAAAGTCTTATTATTTTTTTTTTTATATATCAAAGTTAGATAGTGAAAACATTTAAATATATTTTGTTTACAGAAGAGTGCAAATTATATTCAGATTATATCATTCAGATTATATCTTATATTCAGATTATATGTCAGATTATATATATATATATATATATATATATATATATATATATATATATATATATATATATATATATATAATATATATATATATATATATATATATATATATATATATATATATAAATATATATATATATATATACATAACTTAAATAACATCCAGAAGGAAACATTTGGAATGTATATTGTTTTCAGTATAGCGCAAAATATACTCTGGTCTTCATAAGGCATGGGGGAGGGGGCTGCTGTAAATATGTTAATTTCTGGTCTTTTTGAGTTTGACTTGGCTATTAATTGTAATTTCTGTTCGTTTTGGGTTTCATTTCTTTATTACTGGTGATTTGCGGTAGTTTTGCGCTTAAAAAAATTATTCGACTTTATTTCCTCTCATTTTGGGTTTAAGGTTGCTATTTACTTTTTTGAAAAACTTATTTTTTGGTAACATTTTTATGAAAAATTATTTTATGATTGTTTTTATTGACATAGTCTTTTTCATGGAAAAAGAAAAGAAAATTTTACATCATTTCCCTCAAACTTCCTCAGATCTGCATTTCAATATCCTTAGGATTTGCAGCGCTTGCTACAGAAGCAGTAGGTTTAGTGGTAATAACGGTAGTAGCAGTGGTAGCAGTAGTATTATTGACACTTGTAGCATAGTAGTAGTAGCGTGCAAAAATATTGCATTTTTGGTCAATTGATCATCTCCCTTATCATTTCCTGAAAGTTCCAAAATAATATACTCAGTCATTCCTGAGCTACGCCCTTATGACAACCCCTAAGCACATAACGTGTTTTGATTTAGTTCAACACTTCCCTCAACATTCTCTGAAAAGGCTCACATGAATGCTCTTCGCCTTTTGGAAAGTAAAGGTCAAACATGCCCCTCCTTCTCAATAACATATACTATGTGTAAACAATGGAGAAATTGCGTAACTTATATTCCTTGCCCTGAGGGCAGTGGGGGGGGGGGTTGAAATCCCAAAGACATAGTTACTGAATTTTTAAACAACTATGTTGAGCGAAATATCTCAAAATTTTAATTGGATTTTTTTGGGAAATTGATGGACTGGTTGCCCTTCAACCACTTTTGACTCTTAAAAATGGTGTTATAACTTTCGATTTCCGATTGAATGAACTCCTTTTAAAGCTTCTACGACAATTCCTTCTATACGAAGTGCCTTGGTGAAAAAAAATCCATAAATAATACATTGTGCCCACATTGCTCTTTACTTTGGTAGCGCAATTGCGCTGCCTATGATAAAACAGTCACCCCCCAACAATTTTCACCCACAACTCCTTCCCTCAGCGAAACTTCATTTCTCAAATCCCTTAACCCTTCACACTTCCCAAGAAAATGCCAACAAGTTTCCTTCCACTCTCCGACATCCGATCAGTTGAAGTTACTACTTGTACTGGTTCTAAATATACAATATTCATTAGTTTATATTTGATCAGCGAAGGTTATTAACATTTGAACTTTTGCATAATTTAAGAAAAAGAGGTTAACTCCTCCCCCTAAAAGTGTATCTGATGCAAATGATACAATAACATTTAATATGTTTTGGAACCTTAAAGGTATTGACTACAAGGGTTTGAAATCTCATTTTACACCAGAGAAAGACGGTCACGTGTGCGTATTTTTTTCCCCTCCCCCAGAGATGATCGTATCAATCCAATAAACATGGGTTGTTAAAAAAGGGTTCAGCAGAAAGAAAATTTGAACTCTAGTGCCCTTCTTAAGTATCAAAGGAAGTCACACCATTGCAAACAGTGGAGTTATTTAACCTCAAAAAAGCAATATTAGCCGGAACTGGGCACTACTGTGCCCAGTAAAATTCTAAACATACATGCCTTCTATAAAATAGAACCTTTACTATAGATCTTTAAAATTATCGGTTTGCAAAGTATTACATAGCTGTCTACCAGCTATTAGGTTGGAATCCAACAGACTCTTTTATCGGGAGGGGGGCCTACAACCTCAAAAAGTGTTGTTAGGCCTATATTTTCGAACTTCCCACGAGAGGGACTTTAGGTCCCACTCGTGGATTTAACCCCTGATCTCCCTTCATTACAAAGTAAAATTTTAGTGTAAAAATTGGCAGTTGATGGGGTGGTCCCACCACCCCATCCAGGATTTAGGATAATCTAGGATCTATCTAGGATAATCCAAGATATGGTATTTAAAAATAAAACAAATATAAGAAGAAATTTTTTTTTTCAAACAAAAGTGAAGAGTGACACTAAAACTCAAATCAAGCAGAAATCATGCTGTATATAGGCTTACTTTCAACCTCTTACTCGTTGCACCAACGATTTTCCCACTATTTTTCCCAATACTTCAAGAACCAGGGACAAATCAAGGGCAATAGTATTGGGATAATATGTATTTTTCACAACGCCTCAAGAATGGAATGACTAATTGATCTGTATTTGCTTCAATTAATAAAATTGCCACAATTTTATCGGAAGTAGGGGGGAGTGAAGGGGAGGAAAGCCTCATTAAATACAGGAGAACTTCTGCTTATTTAAGTTTTAATATCACTCTGTACTTTCATTTGAAAAGAAAAACTTTTTTTTACTCATACAGTGTAAATACATTTAAAGGAAATTTATTTATACTTTGCTTGTATGTTTAAACATTTACCAGGAAATAAACATGTTAATGTAACTGCAGAAACTGTAGCTATAATTTATAAAAACTGAAAATATAGCTATAGACAAAGGCCAATATGAACCTACTGAAATGATACCCTGAATATTTTCATTCTTATTCGTATGCCATATGCTACATACCTAAGAGTCCAGTCATGGGGCACAATGCAAGGCTGGTCATCTACGCATGTTTCACAGCCAATGGCACACTTTTGACATCTATATATCCTGTCGTAAATGTCACTTTCAAATCTGGCTTTATCTAAGTACGCCACTGAAAAACAAAAATATTAGAAAAATCTAAACTGACGCTGATCCGATATATTTCATAAACAAAAAAAGAGAGATCCCTTAAGAAGAAGAAGAAGAAGGAAGAAGAAGGACTTCAGTACTTCAGTACTTACTCAGTACTCTCTTTTTAGCTTATTTGAAACAAAAATTATCTTAAGAGAATCTGGATGCATAATAAATAATTTTTTCTAAAGTTTTTGTTGATATTTGATTTTAATCAAAATCGTTAACTATTGTGCGAGGGCTGGAATAAAAAACAGTTCTCCCAAGTACAAAACTCGAAGTCTCCTTACCCCCCCCCCCAAAAAAAAAGAGGCGTGAACTTACCAAACTGCATAAGAAGTTTTTTACCTTTTGACGAAACCTACTGGCTGGATATAATCTGTATAATGATAAAACTCGCTTGCCTTCAGGCCTCAGTAATGAAAAAGGAAAATAGCATATGCTCTTTTGTGAGGCTCAAAAACCATCTTGTAAGTTCTCCTTTATAAATATACGCTTCAGGTATCCATTGAAGGTCACCATATGATGTTTTCAGATGGGTTGTTGGTTAGGATATACGGATATTAACCAATTATATAAAGTATAATGAGTCTTCATAGTTTTGAAGATGAAATTTCGTAAATTTCGCTTTTCCAAATAATTCTTTTTCGTCCAATATCTGAAGTTTCTAAATTAGGGGTGCCAAGGTCAATCGTTTGTTGGGTCAATTTATTCTTACAACACACAAGTGGCCAGAATTTACTTATACTGCTCATTTTTTTAAGTATCTGTTGTACAATAACTTGACCTTCTACGATAACTTCACAGTAATGAAGGTATTTTTACGCGTTGGTGTGGCAACAGTTGACAGACACAGCACCACAAACGAACGATGACAGTAAAAATATCTTACAACAAATAACATACTGATTACAAAAATAATAATAATAATAATAATAATAAAACACCTCGTGCATATGAAACACTCCAATATGAGTTTTACCCCGTCCCCAAAAGACAAAACAAAATCCTGGCTACGACCCTGTCTAGGGTATCAGCTTGAAATTCTCTTTTAAGTAGTTTCTGATGAAGTCTGATGAAGTCACAGCACTAGGTTGTCAAAAGATTTTATTTACAATATCTCAGCTACGGCTAGGGCATAAATTATGGCTTTCGACACGCAGCTGAAGCCTTTAAGAAAAATTGTATTTTGGAATATATTTGACTTGAAGGAATCAAGGTGCTTAGCAAGGACAATACACTTTTGCAGAAAAATTGTGGCTGCATTGATTGTCAGTGCTAATATTCCTTTTTAATGCTGATATGCTTAAAATTTCACGCCATGAAGACACCTTATTTAAAGTATCAGAAACAAGGGGACTCCGGCTGTAAACATATCCAGGAATATGATTACTTTTATTAAATTAGCTCTAAATATATTTATTTAATCAAACAAGAAGTTAAAACACAATATAACGCATAAGATTCTTGCAAAAAAAAATTATGAATTTTTGTCTGCATTCAAGGTTGTAAAAGAATAGAGATCAGGATTGCAACAACCTTGTATAAGGATTGCAATAGCCTTATAAAAGAATTGCAACAGCCTTATAGAAGGATTGCAATAGCCTTATAGAAGGATTACAACAGCCTTATAGAAGGATTGCAACAGCCTTATAGAATTGTTGCAAAACCTTATAGAGGAATCGCAACAACCTTATAGAAGGATTGCAATAGCCTTATATAAGGATTGCAAAAGCCAACCAAAATTTCTATGGTGAAGTTACTGTTCAAATTTGCTGCAAAATTGTTTCCAAAATGTAATAGAAAGCCAAAATCTTAATTCGTAAGCAGAACAGTCAACAAAAATTTTACCAGTATTTCTCTTAGTAACCATTAAAAAATAGATATAATGTGCATTAAAAACGAACAAAAATTAATAAAAAAAATTCCAAAAAAGATTTTCGTAAGGCAGCGCAATAGCGCTCTTCAGCAAAGTTGAAAAGTTCCAAAAACTATGTTGAAAAACCATCTTGTTCAGTAAAGTTGAAAGGTTCAAAAACTATTGATACCCCCTCGCCCCACAGCCCTTGCGGCAGGGGCTGTAAGTTATACAATTCGCTCATTGTTTGCATATTGTATTTGATATCGGGAAAGGGTGGCAAGATTGACTTTTTGTGTCCAAATAGTTTAAGGCTATTTTGGTGAAGCTTTCAAGGAATGTTGAGGGAATGTTAAACTAAATCAAAACAAACTATAAGCTTGCCGGTTGTCAAAAGAGCGTATCTCAGGAATGACTTAGAGTATTAAGTTGGAACTTTAAGTGAATGATGAGGTGGAGGATTAATCGCCCAAAGGCAATATGTGCACGCTATTACTGCTTTTACGATAACTAATTCTAATAATACGGCTGCTATTACTATAGCTCCTACCCTAATCACTGCTACTACTACTATTGCAACTACTGTTCCTAAGGTGACTGCTACTAAGGCTAAGGATATTAAGGTGAAAATCGCAGCAAATGTTGAGGGAGAAGTTGAACTATACAAAAACACATTTTACGCATACCGGTTGCCAAAAGATCACGTCAGCAATAACTTTGGAACGGCTTAGCGTACTAAGTTGAAACTTCCAGGGCATAATGGGGGGGGGGGGAGATGTGCAACTGAGAAAAGGAGATATGTGCATACCACTACTGCTAGAACTGTTTCTAGTACTACTAATACAACTACTACTGTTCCTACTACAACTATTAAGGCTCCTACTGCTACTAAGGCTAAGGTTACGAAGTTTAGTGAATATTGAGGGAAAAGTTGAACTAAATCAAAATAAAAAATCTGTGCATAGAGGTCGTCAAATGGGCATGTCCAAGAAATGCCTGAGGGCTCTAAGTTGAAACTTCCAGGGAGTGATTAGGGAAATGATCAATTGACAAAAAACAACATGTGCCGCTATGCGCTTATACTAATACTACTACTACTTTGGCTGTGGCTAAGGGTATTAAGATTAAAATTACAGGAAATGTTGGGTGGAAAATAGAACTAAATTAGTACACTATGTGAATACAGGTTGTCCAAAGGGCGTATCAGCAATATCTTAGGAACGGCTTAGAGCACCAGAGACGAGCAGAAATAAAATCAGATATGATTCAAACTTAATTTAAACATTAATCATTCTCAATGAATAATTGAGCACCAAAACATACATATATTACAATGATTAGTTATATCAAACCAACAAAAACTTATACAACTTACAAAACAAAGTTATATCAAACCGGCAACCAAACAAACGAACAAAAACTACTATAAACAGGAGTAGACCTAATACCCTAAAGCCTATATGAGCCTATATAAGCCTATATATGAGCCTTAGCCATATAAGCCGGAAAATCGTTTGGGCTTTAGTGTAGACAAAACATATTTTAAACACTTTCTCTTTTGTAACGTGAATAAATCCAATAGCTGCTGCTTCCAGGACCGAGTATCAATATATATATAACGGTCAGCCTGCTTTCATTAATTCTTTTCAGTAATCTTGATTAAAATTGAGATTCTAATTCTTTTTTTGTTGTTGTTGATAATTTTTTTACCAATAAAACCACACAGCCGGAAATTAAATTTATTTTTAGTAAAGCGTAAATAACGCTCTAGCTTTAGAAGGGTCTTACTCCTGTCTGTGATGATTTCTTTACGTTTTAGGTTCTACTTGATTGTTTTCTGTAATTTCATTTTGTTTTGGTCCTCCCCCCCTTATGCATTGATGCTGTTTTCTGTTTATTTTAAATTTGAATTATCATGCCCATTTATCATGTTTTTTAATTTATATCTGGTGGTTCATTTCATTATGAACTATTATTTTAATTTATATCTGCTTGTCTTTGGTTCAATATAGCTCTTTACTTTTCTTTGAAACACGTCTTTCTTGTAATTTTTTTTTTAATTGTTAACTGCACATGGAGGTTTTTTTCTAATAAAATTATAATAGCATTTTTGACAAATATTCTTAGAACAAGCAAACAATAATAGCATTTAGCATTTTATACCGAAATTTTAACGAAATATAATAGCATTTAGAAAAAAAATTAAAAACTGTCATATTTTTTTTTTATAAACATACGGTTGTGTAACTTCTCACTTGAGGGATACGTCAAAATCAAATTAAATCACACTTTATGCATTTTGATTATCAAAGGGGGGGGGGGTATCAGCAATATATTAGGAACGACCTGGTGTGTGAAGTTGAAATTTAAATTATTTATGTATTAAATTGAAACAATCAGAACATGAGGAAGGAACGTTGAAATAAACCAAAAAGGCACTTTTCTGAAAACAAAATATATCTTTGACTTTTTTCTTTATTTAGCTTGAATAAATCCAAAAAATTAAGGGTTTCAGGAATGACTGTCAGTATATAGGTTAAACCGTCAATCCATATTCCTTTGTTGTTTTTTTTTCAGTAATCTCGGTTATGTTGACTATTTTTTTCTTTTTATTTTAATGTTATGTTTTATAAAAACACACAGCTAGAAATAATTATTTTTTTTCAGTAAATTCAAAATTCTGTCCTTGTCTTTAGAAAACATGGGGGCGTCCTCTCCTCCTAAGCCCTAATCCTTTTAGTCTATGCTTGTTTTGAGTTTTACTAGGTTATTTATTGTAATTTCTGCTCACTCTAGGTTTCATTTATTTATTGATGGTAATTTGTGATAGTTTTACCCTTGGAAAATTATTTGACTTTATTTCTGCTCATTCTTGGTTTAATGTAGCTCTTTATTTACCTCTTAAAACTTTTTTTGGTGGAAAAAGTTTTCTGAAATTAATTCAAAAGAAAGCAACGAGGGGCATTAAACGAAAGACGAGCAGATATAAAATCATACATAATTCAAACTTAATTAGAACAGTAATAACTGTCAATGAATAATTTAGCCCAAAAAACAAGCCAATGCTGCACTGTTTAGTCATATTAAACATAAAACAAACAGGAATTACAACAAAAAGGAGTAGGGTTAACACCCTTTAAGCCTTATAGAATTTTATACCAGAGAAACATTTGGGGTCTTCTGTAGACAAAATATATTTTAAATATTTTCTCTTTTCTGGCGTGAATAAATCCAAAATAGCTTGGGCTTCCAGGACCGAATATCATCTGCTTTTATTAATCATAAACGGTCAACCTGCTTTCATTAATTCTTTTCTGTAATCTTGATTATAATTGAGATTTTTTTCTTTTTTTTTGTTGTTGGTGATTATGTTTTGACAAATAAAAACCACAATGCCCGAAATAAAAACTGTTTTCAGTAAAGCATAAATAACGCTTTGGCCTTTAGAAAGCTCAGGGGAAGTTAGTCTTACTCCTGTCTGTGTGTTTTAGGTTTTACCTGATTATTCACTGTAATTCCCTTTTATTTTGGTTCGTACTTATTCATTGATGTTGTTTTGTGTTCATTTAAATTTGCATTATTATTTTAATTTATATATGCTCGTTCATTATATTTTTTAATCTATATCTGCTAGTTCATTTTATATTGAATTATTATTTTAATTTACATCTTCACATCTTTGGTTCAATACAGCTCTTTACTTTCCTTTGAAAAACTTCTTTCTTGGAAAAATAGTGACTAAGACCACACTGCCTTTCCATTACAAACATCAAAAACAAGAAGAACAATAGGGAATTCTTTTCGTAAGACAGTGAAAATTCTTTTAATGAATATTTCGGTCCTATGTCCAAGGGTCGTCCTCAGAAAAACATAAATATATAAAATAAAAAAGACTTAGATCAACATGCGACCAATTTAGTCGTATTTCAATAAATCGACCAATTTTCATTTTAGTTTTGATTGGTCGTATGTTGTTGTAAGTCTTTCTTCTTTTATACAGTTTCGTTTTGCTGAGAAAGGCCCTTGGACATAGGACCGAAATATACATTCAAAAAATGTCCACTGTCTTATGAAAAGAATTCTTCTTGTTTTTGATGTTTCTTTCTTGGATTTTTTTTAATTATTAACTGTGTATAGAGGCTTTTTTGAATAAAAATAAAATAGCTGATTTGTTATAATCTTTCTATATACATACGGTTGTGTAAGTTTCCACATGGCCAGCTCAAAAAGTCAAGTTTCATTGACCTTGGTACTTCAAAGCAAAAGCATCCAACTGACTTTACCTCCGTGTCTCCATGCAATCATGCTGCATGAGATACTTTTTTTTCAGACATGATACCCGCATTAGCAGAATTTCCAAAAAACACGCTCTGACAGGAAGAATGAAAGGTAAAGAATAGATACATAATCTTTAAAAAGATATTGATTCTATGATTATCAAAGTATGCTCTGCAATACTGTCTGCAGTGCATGATACATAGATTACCAGTGAAAGACGGTAGAAGGCTGATAGAGAAATTGCGTGACTAAGAATACTTTTGTGCAAAAGCATGTCATTGATTTTATGAAATACTCTAGCTACAAATTTTGTTTTTTTCGAAAATGTTAAGTTATGTATTAAATAAGTTATTAGTATATAATGGTCAATTGTAACGAAATTAGCAGCAGATTTATCATCAGCTGCTTCTTTTTCTTAGGGATTATTCACGTTTTCAGCCTTGGCTCAAAACAATTCTCCAAGTCTGTGGATGTTTTAAATTATTCTATTGAAGGCTCAGTGGCTCTTTGGACGGTTCTTTTCTTTAATTGGTTAAGGATTTTTGTGTCCACGGTTTGGTTTGAAACTCCAACGGTGGATTGATGCAATTCGGCATTAGTTGACTGAAAATAGGTAATTCAAACACTTGGAAAGAGTGTCGGTCGTTGGTCTGGATTGCAATACTTTCGGTTCTGTCATCATTCCGTTGAATCAAAATCGCATATGGGTGAAGGTGATCACATAATTTGGGGGTGATCCAACTTTCTTTTGGGAATATGACCTAAATGTAAGGTCATTTAACACAAAAAAATAGTCCAAGCTTCAGACTTGGACTATGGACTATCAGAAGCTCAGGAACTTACTCGTTGACATTAAAGTACGATAATTTATTAGTTAATTATCGAATTTGCTAATTTATTTGATAATTTATTAGAATTTGCTAATATTTGAATTTATTAGAATTTGCTAATAAGTTAATATCGAATTTGCTAATTTATTTGATAATTAATTTGATAATTTATTAGGAATTTGCTATTGGTTAATTAATGAATTAAACTATGAAGTGAGAACCCCAGAAATCTAAAAATTTCAAAAAGAACAATCGTTTATGTGAGACTATATATTTAATTTTGAAGTTCCCCTTTTGTTTTTTTCCGGGTGTCTTCCCAAAAAACGTCGAAACTTAAAAGCTCGTAGGCAATTTGAAAGGTAATAGAAAGTTGAAGGTGGGATTATTCAACTTAAAATATCTGATACCTTCTAAAGCCTTGTAAAATAGTCTGGGTAATAGAAAGTTGACAAGGTAATAGAAAGTACACAAGGTAATAGAAAGTTGAAGGTGGGATTATTCAACTTAAAATATCAACTTAAAATCTCTGATACCTTCTAAAGCCTTGTGTACAGTAAAATAGTCTGGGTGACTTTGGAAGGGGAGGTGACAGGATCCGTAAAACTTAGGGGCAAGGGTGTTAGGTTACGCAAACTGCAAATTTAAAGCAGATGTTTCACGAATATCTTTAAGGAGAAATCTTAATATGTTTGCCATTATGTAATCAAAATCCTACAAAGATTTCATCGCGTCTTGTTGTACTTGTTTAAGTGGCTCCTTCGCGAACAAAATATTTCCATTAATATCCATGGGCTCACCTACTTTTGAATATAAAATAAAACTAATCTTCGTAATATTAACAGATAGTACTCTTAAACTAGTAAAAACACAGAAGCTTTTTAAAACACGATTAACCTTCAAAATCAAACTATGAAAACAGCGACTAGTCATCAGCAAATGAGGTTACACAAGAACATGGCAGGCAGAAACTCACCGTATCCACATACACCAAACACGGTAAGGGACCTTGCACTGAGCCTTGTGGGATCCCACAAGTTGCACGAAACGGGGCGGAAGTAAGTTTTTTTTTTAAATCAAAGAATACTATGAGGGAAACTTCGCCCTTTTCCCGACAATTATTCAGGAAATCAATGAGGTGAATAGCAGCATGACTAGTAGAGTGGCTACTCCAAATACCAAACTGTGTATCCCTTTATAGGTCATGCTTCGTGAGATGATCATAAAGGCGGTGATGGGTCACTTCCTCAAGTATCTTGGAGAATAACGACAATATTGAGATTAGTTCCAGTTAACCATATCTGACTTCGAGCCTCCTTTGAACAGAGATATTACTTAAATCTGTTTCAAGGTGGGAAGATTCCTGTTTTCATGGATATGTTAAACTCAGAAGGAATAATGTCATATCATGTCATATCATGTCATATCATGGATAATGTCATGTCATGTCATATCATGAATAATGTCATATCATAGATAATGTCAAGCTCAGAAGGAAGTAGATACATCATCGTAGTTTTAAATGTGCTTGGATTTGCACATCAATTCACAGCAGAATTTGATTTAATATTCTGAACAATTTTCATAGCCTCATTATCTGTAAATTTTTCAAAACCGAAACTCCAGCCTTTCTTCTCGAGCATCCACAAACTCATCCAAGAGAAAAAGCTTTTAGTCATTTCTATCACTCTCACGAACTGAAGATCTTATTTTTGAATAAAATTAACCGAAGTGGAATGGCGACAACAACTTTGTCACTTACAGACGTGTTATTACTGTTAATACAAGGAGAATAGCTGCAATTTTTTCTTCCCATAAATTCGTTGATAATTTGCCATGTTCCTTTAGTATGACCCTTACGCTCACTGCACTTCTAACTAAAACATCTCTTTTTAGCTTGGCGTCACAGAAAGTTTACTCTGTTCCGTGCCTCTCTGAAATTCCCTGGTAGTCAAATATTCTTCACATAGCAGATTTCTTTTATTTCTCTCACTTATGATTTTGTCAGTTATCCATGGTTTTCATGGTTCATCCTTCTTCTGTCTGATATCTCGCAAGGGACACGTTTTATCATGAATTGGCTGTAAAATAGACGTAAACTTACAGTAAGCAAGTGAAGAATCGTCAATTATTTCTAACACAGTGTCCTTGCTGCGATGAGCTGAATTCCTTGGCAAATTCATTCAGATTTTCTGTTTTAAGTGCACGCAATATTACTTTCTTTGACCTTGTATAAACTTTTTTAAGACAATTTAAGTAAGCCACAACTGAGATATGGTCTGAACGAGGGTGGGCAATCACATCTGCGCAACTATAATTCAAACAAGTAGAACCAATGAAATCATTATCAATCAGGGTAGCAAAGTGACTTGAGCCTTATTTTTAGGCCACCCACATCCAATAGGGAGTTCGACACAGGTTATCGTTTTGAGTGCAGTGTTCAACGCTGCGAAAGTCTTCTCAGAGCCCGTGTTCAACCATGCTATTCTAGCTCATAACAATTTTTAAGAACTCGGGTCCAACACGATTGGAGCCCGTAAGAAGAAAACGCTTTAAGGTTTTGCTGGGTTGAACATGGCGAACCTGAAAACGATTTTTGTCGAACCCGCGTAAAACACACTTCAAACCCACCCGGTGCCTGAAAACACAGCTTTGATATACGAGATGAAATACAAGCTCGACTCCGCGACCCTATGATTAAAAGTCTTATCAACCACGCGCTTTTTCCGACTGAGCTAACAGATCTTGGGTATTTGTTTTTTATACTTTTGATGTATTTAAATAAAAAAAGCAAAGGGGATCCCAGAAAGGGGAATTTTCTGGAACTAACAGATATAGCCAATTATTATATAGGATGAACTTACTTTCAGCTAGGGTTCCATTGAAACTGTTTCCTCCCTTTGGATAGTAGAAGCCCCCTTTGCACTGACATATGTAAGATCCTTTTACCCATCCTCCTTGAGCCTTTGAAACACACTAAAAAAAGAGGGTGATATTTGAGAAACTACAAATGATAAATCTAAAATAAAGAAAAAAAGCACATGGAATGCTTGGAATTTTATTTTTTTGCATCTATATAGTGATATCTTCCGCTTTTTCACTCGTTTTCTGTGTTTTAAGTTTTTCTATTAAGAGAACTATCAAAGAGCAGCTAATACACACTATTTAATTTTTTTTATTTTTTTTCACTATTTAATTTTTTTTTGTAGTTATCAACTTGGTGAAAGTGATGAAAGACATGCAACCCATGGCTAATTAGTTATGCCAAGACAGATAGTCTCTTTGAGAGTCAAAGCTAGCATAACTTTAAAGCTAGCATAACTTTTTCAAAATTGTATGAAATGATTCTTCCCCCTACAATTTTAGTTTTTGGCATCTATATAGTGATATCTTCCGCTTTTTAACTCATTTTGTTATTGATTCAATTAAAACTGTTTCGATTGTTCAAATTTCAAGAGAACCATCATAGAGCGGCAAATACACACTATTTAATTTTTTTCCATTTTTTTTCACTTTTGAATTTTTTTTGTGGTTATCAACTTGGTGAAAGTGATAAAAGACTAGAGATCCCATGGCTAATTAGTTATGCCAAGACAGATAGTCTCTTTGAGAGGCAAAGCTAGCATAACTTTAAAGCTAGCATAACTTTTTCAAAATTGTATGAAATGATTCTTCCCCCTACAATTTTAGTTTTTGGCATCTATATAGTGATATCTTCCGCTTTTTAACTCATTTTGTTATTGATTCAATTAAAACTGTTTCGAGTGTTCAAATTTCAAGAGAACCATCATAGAGCGGCTAATACACTCTATTTAATTTTTTCCGTCCATTGTTGTTTCTTTTTAATTTGTATTATAGTAAAATTCACCTTTAGATTTAATACACACAGGGAGGGGTCAGGACGGCTGTTGCCCCCCTTCAGGGCCAAAGTTACCTGAATATCCATTTATTTAGTACGAAACACCTCTCATGGAAAGTTTGAAAACATGGACCTTAAGCAATTTTTGAGGCTCTCCTCATTACAGAAATCATTGCTCAGTACCCTAATAAATAACTCAGTACCCTAATAAATAACAGTACCCTAGACGGCAAACAGTAGCCTAGCTGTTCGACCTATTGATTGAATGGTCTGTAATAGCGTTTAATTGTTTATGGACTACATGTATGTTTAGGAATGAATTGTATACCATGGGCCAGTATGGCCACTGTGACTAGCAGACTGTCTAGGTAGCTTTTTGAATTTTTGCTCGATAACATTTTGGCTCTATTTGGATCAAGATGGCTGATTTATGGACCAAAATGCTACAATACGATACTTATCTCTGGTGTGATCTATTTTGCTACTCGAAAAGGTTACTAGATCTTTAAATATTCAGGCGAATGAACACTCTTCCAATAATCGAAGACTGGTTCTTCAACTAGTTACGACGAGGACCGACAAAACAATAATCCAAGTGCATCCTGATTTGCTGATAGATTTTATTTGTGTTATTACACCCAATGTTCACCAATATTAATATATAACTTGATTAACAGAATTTACAACACTTCCCACCATCTTACACGCACCCTTTGCTAAAATTTTTAAACATAGTTATGCTCATAAGGTATACATTGACGATTTTAAAATCAATCATAAAACAATTCGATGGGTGGTAAATATTCTTCACGAAACTTTGACTCGAAATTGTTGCATTCACATGGGTAATTCTCATGATATGTTATCAAATCATTGATAACATGATATGTTATCAAATCATTGATAACATGATATGTTATCAAATCATGTATTTCATCATTGAAAAGCATTACTTAAGGAGGGAAAAACTATTAAAACCATCACTTTTTTCCTTGAATGAGTTCACTGATGGTTTCAGGGAAAAACTATAGGAATCTAAAAATAAATTTTAATCAAGTGCTTTTTATCATCCCTTTAATATTTCCGAGCAAAACTTAGAACTATAAACTTTCAACTCCTGCACTGTCTACAACTCCGCCTCTCTATAGTTGTGCTATTGCTGGTAGTAAGAGCATTAAATCATAATTAGAATTCTAAACAGAAACTAGTGGGAAGTGTTGTAGTTGATAATTTAAGTTGCATGAGTTTTTAGCCTCCTCCAGAAAAAAAATTCCCGAAACAATGGGGCTAATCAAGTGGCAATGATCCCTCGCGGCATGATCCCTAATTAATAATGTTCCCCTATGCACACCATCGGTCAGTTTACTTTGAATTAAGCTTCATTCTCTTCATCTATTAATGACCTGGAATAGCATATGTGATGCAGGCTTGAAATACACATATTTTCTGTTTTACTAGCACCATTAAGGCCTTGTTCATGCAACCCTGCTCAAATGGTCCCATAAAAGTCTCCAAGTGTCTCAAGTGAGCTGAATCAATCAATCTTGCTGATACATCTTCGGTCAATAAAAAAAAAAACCTTTGCAACGGATTCATTATAGCTCATATACCTGTTCCTAGAGCGCTTGATATTATTTATCCCTAACAAGTCACTTTTTAATGGGTCAATAACTTTCTCTGGTGATAAATGTATTATAAACACTCTCTCATATGGGTTAATATAGCTGTCCTATCAGGAACCATAGAAGCAATACTACTTTCGCCGATTTTGAAGAAAATTTCTGAGCATCTGCGTTAGACTACTTTTATTCGTCCTGACAGCTCATTGAGGATGTCAAACAGATACAGGCGTATTCGAAAATGGGATGTACAATTGAGAGGAAACGGTTCTTTACTATGTGGAAATAATTTCGAACATTTTTCAACCATTTGACTATTTTTAACAAACTGGCTTTCTCAAAATTATGATTGAATATCTTTTAGGATGGTGGGGAAGAAGGGGAAAAAGGGGGTAGGAGGAGGCATGTTGCCCTCTAATCATTCTCCACTTCTAAAATGAGTAAAGAAAGTAAAGAAAAATATCCTCACCAAAACTAACCAAAGGATACAGATCCGTGTAAACATATTAACTATTTCATTTTCAAAATAGTGCTAGATGTGCTCCTCTTGAGCAAGATGATAGAAAATGCGGCTATTTTTAATTGTACTTTTCCCTGTTGTCCCTTATGTATTACCCAGAAATGGAGATACATCAATAAATACTTTTTCGTGTGGTAGCCGAATCTAATAAAGAACTAATCACTGGGGTATTTGATACAATTATGTTTGGGACAATCTGACTTCTAAATCAATGCAGTTCATAGCAACAAAGCAAAGGAACTTATATTAACTGCAAAAACGGAAAACCCTCTTTGTGATTGAATCTACTTTTCAGAGGCTAGTCTGACCAATTCGGTAGAAAAAAGGGTGGAGCAACCTTAAGAAAACTTTAGAGTCATTGCTTGTTGTGAAATCAGTGCAAAAATCATTTCGTGGAGGTAAGGTTAATAAAAGTTTCAAAAATCAGCTCAGCCAATTATATTATAGATTTTCTCAACCCAGTGCTACCAGGAACAATATCTCCACCAAAATTAATACGAGAATATGTCTAATTTTGCCATTTATATAAATTTTATTTCCACAAGCATATCTTGTTTGCATGAAATGACTTGTTCCTAGTGTATGACGAATTGTTGTGTTGAAATTTCTATTTTGACTCAATACAATTGCTTTTGTCAAAACTCTCTATAATAATTAAATGTCTAAAATGGGCTTGGAATGAAAAAGCTGAGACATCGCAAAAGCTCCAAAAGGAACTAAATTATGACTATCTATTCATTTTTTCCTTGGAGGTTTATTTACCGTCTCTGAACTTTCTGAAGTGGAAAGCAATACAGATTTGAATTAAGCTCCCTTCACTGCTTTAAATTAAGTTAAATTTCGAGACTGGAAAATAAACTTGACTCTATTTTTTCTTCTCCGAGGCAAAGAAATCAAGACTGTTCACAGACTCAAAGTCCGTTCTTTCTTTGGCACTTTTGTTTTTAATTCAGTCTTCATTTTAATTTTTGACATTACTGTGTGTTGCAAGCAGGTTTTAAAATGTGTATTCGAAATCATGCTCAATACTCAAGCGAGTTTGCTTACACTTCCAAACCTCTGTGATTGCTTACCAAGTATATGATAAACTTAACAGATAAAAATGGTATAAAAAAGTGATTACTTACTATCCAGTATATGGTTGTTTATATACTTAAAAACAACTTATAATTCTATATATTGATATTCATTCATGAATATTCATTTTTAAGACATTAAAGAAAACCAAAGAAACAACGATAGAAAAGCCAAAAACAAGCTAAATAAGTTACCTAATGGGTCAAATTTAAAATAAACCTTTTTCTTGATGAATAAGTAAAATTAAAATTAATGATCGTACCCAACTTAAAGAAAGCAAATACTAATATTGATAAATAAACGAAACTTAAAACAAACACATTAAAATTAACCAGATTTACGGTGCTATGGCAACATGACAACTTTCTCTACTTTCTGACTTCCAATAAATGTTGTTAGTTTTAAATTCAGCATGCATGAAAGCTAATGCTTCGTCACTCTGCCTCAAAGTATAAAACCTGACCTGATCTATGTTCTTATTTCTAAAGTTCACGGCGATATTAGTTGCATCAAAACATAATATCTATTAAGTGTTTCCTGCTAATGAGAAAAATGTCAAATTCTATGTGTATAACGAAGTGATGGCCACATAACATCTTGACTAATAATTGCAAAATACATCATTGCGTTGTATTTTTATTTATGATTGTTGTATAACCACATGCATGAAGACATTTTTCCCCTCTAAAATGTATCGAAAGCGAATGCAGTTGTACTAAAAAATTTACTAAAATGTATTTTCCCCTCTAAAATGTACTAAAAGACAGTACAATTGGAACAAGTATGTAACGCCGCTCTCCTGATGATGAATAAGCCTTATGATTCTTTCTGGCAAGTAAATCTTTGTGATAAGGGAGAAATCCCCGAGTCATGAAACACTGAGGTCTACTAGCGCCAGGGCTGTAAAGTTTATCAGGCTGTAAAACCTGACCAGCGTTGTTAACGCTTTTAAATAGACTATACCAGTTTTCCGACTAAAATGGTACCACGAGGGGTCGATTCGTACCATTTAAACAGCATGTCAAAACTTTGCCATAACAAGAAGAATATTTTCGACAAACTAAAGTTTAACAGATATCAGACTTAGAAAAGCACAAGTAACACCCAAATATACCGGGGAATTTGTATTGTACCAGACAATTTCTAATTGTACTGCATTGTACCAGGACCTCCAAATTTTACCAGAAACGGTACAATTGTACCGCGTTGGCAATGCTGGACCTGATATTTCTTAACTAACCCTTCTTTGACTGCAGGCAGCCTCTTATCAAATTTCAAGCGAATGCGAGCACTTAACAGCAGAAGATAGGTGGGACTCAGAAACGGTGGACGCCTCTGAAGTCTATCTGCACAGTTTCCTTGCTCCATAATTCATTGCCCCACCCTTTTGGAGGTCACGCAAGAAGAATACTTTTATTAAAACTGCCATTCTCATGTCCCACTTGTCCCATAGATTTCCAGTAAATCAGTAAAAAAAAAAAATCCTTGCACAGACAATGTGCATCATGTCTACCTTTGTGGTGAGAAGTTGGTGATGAGAGGGGCGAGGAAGATTTTAAAGTTGGGTCGTGCCAACTTACGTCTCCAATTGTGTAAATAAAAAAAAAAACCTTCTATGACTTTATTTCTTATAAGGTGCAGCATTCCTGCCTTTCTTCAAAATATTGTTGTGAGAGCACAAGGCAAGGGAGTGGTTGGATCGAGGGGTCATGGGCCCATTTTAAAACTTCCCAACAATACTAATTAAAAACCCTTGCATGATTTAGGTTCAAACAAGTTCAGGTTAGTTGCCTGTATGCTTTTGGGGGAGGAAGGTGTCCTAGATACACAAATAATTTATAAGACAAAACCGGCTAAGAATGGCAACATGTAAATCTTTTTGTAAAGAAATTCAGTATTTACAAAGAGAATTTTATCTTGAATTGAGACAACCAGGCCATTTGTCACCCTCTAGGTATTTATTTAAAAATTCTTGCATGATTACACTTGATATTAGAAGCAACGTGCCTACCTTTCTTCTAAAAAGTTGGCTTTTGGAGGGGTAGTGGAAAAGTAGCAGAAGACGACAGGCCTACTTTGGCTCTTCAATCCTAAGGACTGAGAATCCTTGCGTTAAAGGTGCAAGATGCCTTCTTTTTCCAAAAAAACTGAGATAGCTAGGGCGAGGACGGTAAGTGCTGTAAGGAGGGTTCAAGGGTCTTAGAAGGGGCTTAGAAAAAAAATCATTATCTGGTTATTTCTGGTGTGTACCATAACAGGGATAAGAGTCACTTGAATTCTTAAAAATAGTGCACCTCGTGAAAGAACTTTGGTATCAAAGAGCTGACTCAATATGCGTTCATTAGCTCTCCTGAATAAGAAGGAGTCCTGAAAAGAGTAACATTAAAAAAGAAATTGCATCTTTTATTTTTAAAAGCTGTTTTTCTTGCCATGTGTAAAGCTAATACTACTACTAAGAAAAGACCAAAGGAAATGCTCTAGGTTCTCTAGCAATGAGATATCTGTTATATTCTAGGAGATAAATTTGATACCACTCCTCTGCCTCAGTTTCAAACACAGAAAAAAAAAACTAGTAAAATTAACCGAAATCACAAACAGAAATGGATTATAAAAATAGATGGCAGTGCTTTTGGGACCCTCAGAAAATCCTCCTTTTTTGGAGCTAAACAGTTTTCTTTTTAGATTAAAGGAAAGAACTTTTGCGACGAGGCAAGAGAATCGTCATACGCCCAAATTTCTTTTAGATTTTAGTTTAACTTCAATTTGAAATTGCTGCTGGCTAGGTTGTCTTTTTAGACGGAGCTTTCCACTCGAAAGCAGAAATATTACCTTGGAGAAACGGAAGTCTCGCAAGTAACCTCAAGAAGTATTCTCTAAAATAAACTATATAAGTAACCTCAGTGCTCACACTGTACACTTTGTTCAAGGAGAGGTTAAAACTATCCTTCTTTACACCAGGAAAGAGTTATGCACAGCTTTACAAAGTGCAATGATATGCCTACCAATATGGCTTGAGGTCCGTAGGTGGCAAGAGGTCCGTATGGCTAGAGGTTTATGTATTCCGTGGAAATTGCAGAGGTCAGATCTTTATCTCTTCACCCCAATGAAATGTAATCGGTAGGGTAAGAAAAAACAAAAGAGAAAAATACGCTAAAATCTAAGTGTTGCTTCCACAACAAAGTAATAAATTCAAACCAACATAAATTACCGCAAACAAGTTTGGGGCTATATCCCCTTCAACCCTCAAGTCATTGGAGTGGCATTTGGATTTAAGAGCCTAAAGACCTACACGATACAAAATTTCAACCAAAAAATTATGGATGTAAGTTTCAAAGCCTTTGGGCCTATTTTGGTGACCGTTCTCGGGAAAAATTTAAAGATTTTTTTCTGCGTAATGGGGTCTTGGTTCGAGCAGTGAATGATAAGCGTTTGAAATCGATTCTAAAAAAAACTCCGGCTCGTTTTCAGGGGCTCGTGGCTCCAACCAAACACTCATATTAACACCATCCTAACACCATCCTCTAACACCATCCCTCCTGTTGAAACTTGAGTTTTTTTTGGCTAGAGAGCGATCCCTATAAATTTAATACTGATCAGAAAACACAGTTTGTTGGACAATTTTTGAAAAAAAACACTTTTATTGCATCAATGTCTTCTTGGGCGTGGGACATGCAGATATATTTAACAAACTATTTTCAGAAATAAAAATATACAAATATTTAGTTGATTCCGTATCTCCAAAGGAACTATTTGACCATACCTGCTCAAGGTTCAAATGGATTCGGTTTGACTTTTAACCCCCCCAAAATTTGTTTCCCACATAAACTATATAAATTCATGCTTCGATATCATAGGCAGCGCAAAAGTGCTGCCTAATTAAAGAACGATGTTGGCACAATGTATTATTTTTTTTGGTTTTTTGGTTTCTTGGTCTTAGAAGAGGGCACTTCGTATCGAAGGAAATGTCGTAGAAACTTCGAAAAGAGCTCATTCGATTGGAAATTGGAGTGGCTTGTGCCCCTTTTAATAGCCGAAAGTGATTGGAAGGCAACTAACACCCCTTCCACGCCCACCATTTCCCCAAACACATCCAATCAAAATTTTGAGATAGCCATTTTGCTCAGCGTAGTTGATTTCCAGATATAGATTATGTTTTTGAGGAAGACACTCCCCCACAGCCCTCAGGTCAAGGGTTGTAAGTTATGCCCAGAGGGCATACAAGGTTTTTATAGAAAGCTTTGTCGTAGAAACTTCAAAAAGAGCACATTCGATTTGAAATTCAAAGGGCTAGTGCTCTTTTTAATAGTAGAAAGTGATTGGAGGGCAACTAACCCTCCTCTCAGGCCCACCTATTCCCCAAACACGTAGAATCAAAATTTTGAGATAGCCATTTTGTTAAAAGCAGTTGAAAGTTCTGGAAATTAGGTCTTTGAGGATGACAACCCCTCCCACAGCCCTCAGAGCAAGGGTTATAAGTTATGCCCTGGGGGCATATAAGGTTTTTCATAGAAAGCGTTGTCGCAGAAACTTCAAAAAGGACTTAATTTCGATTGGAAATTGAAAGGGCTAGTGCCTTTTTAATAGTTGAAAGTGATTGGAGAGCAACTAACTCCCCTCTCACGCCAACCTGTTCCCCAAACACATCCAGTCAAAATTTTGAGATAGCCATTTTGTTCAACGTAGTTGAAAGGTCCGGAAATTATGTCTTTGAGGATGACAATCCCCCACAGCCCTCAGGGCAAGGGTTGTAAGTTATGCCCTGGGGGCATATAAGGTTTTTATAGAAAGCGTTTTCGTAAAAACTTCAAAAAGTGCTCATTCGATGGGAAATTGAAAGGGCTAGTGCCCTTTTTATTGCCAAAAGGGATTGGAGGGCAACTTACACCCCTCTCACGCCCAAAATTTCCCCAAACACATCCGATAAAAATTTTGAGATAGCCATTTTTTCAACGTTGTTGAAAATTCTGGAAATTAGGTCCTTAAGGATGGCAACCCCCTCACAGCCCTCAGGGCAAAGGGCTGTAAGTTATGCCCTAGGGGCATTTAAGGTTTTTTACAGAAAGTATTGTCGTAGAAACTGCAAAAAGGGCTCGTTCGATTGGAAATTGAAAGGGCTAGTGCCCTTTTTAATAGTCGGAAGTGATTGGAGGGCAAACTAACCCCTCTAGCAATTTTGCTCAACGTAGTTGAAAGTTCTGGAAAATAGGTTTTTGAGGATGGCAACCCCCCTCCCCCCAGCCCTCAGGTAAAGGGTTGTAAGTTATGACCTGGGGGCATATAAGGTTTTTATAGAAAGCGTTGTCGTAAAAACTTCAAAAGGGCTCATTCGATTGGAAATTGAAAGGGCTAGTGCCCTTTGTAATAGTCGAAAGTGATTGGAGAGCACCCCTCTCACGCCCAACATTTCCCCAAACACATCCAATCAGAATTTTGAGTTAGCCATTTTTTTCAACGTAGTTGAAAGTTCTGGAAATAGGGTCTTTGAGGATGACAAACCCCTCACAGCCCTCAGGGCAAGGGTTTTAATTTACGCCCTGAGGGCATATAAGGTGTTTATAGAAAGTGTTGTCGTAAAAACTCAAAAAGGGCTCATTCGATTGGAAATTGAAAGAGCTAGTGCCCTTTGTAATAGTCAAAAGTGATTGGAAGGCTTGACATTTTTATAGTAAAGATCGATGTGGGTACAATGTATTTTTTTTTTTTTTTTTTTTTTTGTTTAGACCAGGGCACTTCGTATCGAAGGAGTTGTCGTAGAAACTTCAAAAAGGGCTTATTCGATTGAAAATAGAAAGGCTAATGCCTTTTTAATGGTTGAAAGTGATTGGAGATGACTTTTATGATGACTTAAACCCTCAAAGTCCCCGGAGGGAAGGCTGAAAGTTATGAGCTTTACCCAATCTTTACATATAGCATTGGTTGTTGGGAAGTATACAGACATATTCAGGGTTTTTTTGTGTGTGTTTGTGGGGGGTAGGGGTGGGGGGTAGGTGGTCAACTGGGAAGATCTCTCCGTGGAGGAATTTTTCATTGAAGAAGACAGTTTTTCCATGAAGGGGGCGCCAAATTTCCTAGCATTATTTTAAAAAGGATCAGAAACTAATAAAATAAAATAAAAAAATTTCAACTGAAAGCAACTGAAAGCTGATTACACATATAAGGGGTTTTGCCCCCTCGTCAATGCTTCACTCTTTACGCTAAAGTTCTTTAGTACTTTCAAATTTATTCTAATTGAACGGTGTTTGCGAAAACAAACAAAGGTTCGATATGTCTTTCATCAAACAGTTAGTGGGTACAAACTGTAAGTAAGGGGTGACCCGGCTCAATGGTAACCGAAAATCTAAAAACAGAATTTTATTACCACTAGATACATCAAAAGAATCGGATTATTATGCTGATTTCAAATATATAAGTTTCATCAAGTTTAACTTTACACATTAAACATACGAGCCTGAGAATATTTGCCTTATTTTTGAAAAAAGGCAGAAAAAAGGTCCACTAAAAGTTATAGAATCCTAATTAAAACACACACCATCAGATTCAGCGTATAAGAGAACCCTACTCTAGAGGTTTGAAGCTCCTATCTGCAAAAATGTGGAATTTTGTATTTTTTGCCATATAAAAGATCAGTGATGCGTGTTTGTTTCTTTGTTTTCCCAAGGGGTAATTGTATTGACCCAGTGGTCCTAGAATATCGCAAGAGGGCTCATTCGAACGGAAATTAGAAGCTCTGTTGCCCTTTTTAATTGACTAAAAAAATTGGGAGGCAACTAGGCCCCCTCCCCAATTCATTTTTTTTTTCTCAAAGTCCCCCGATCAAAATTTTGAGATAGCCATTTTGTTCAGCAAAGTTGTGGAAGTTGTGGACTCTGACCATTGTTTACATATAATATTGGTTATAGGGAAGTATACAGACATTTTCAGGTTTTTTTATGGTGGAGGGGGGGGGGGGGGTCAGGGGGAGAAGGTTACATTGGAGGGTTCTTACATGGAGGAAATTTTTCATGGAGGAAGGGAATTTTCCAAGAACAAGGCGCCGGATTTCCCAGCATTATTTAAAAAACGATCAGAAATTAAATAAGAAAAAAACAAGTTTTATCAACTGAAAGCAATGAATAACATTAAAACTTAAGACGAACAGAATTATTACGTATATGAGAAGGTTTGCCCCCTCGTCAATATCTCGCTCTTTATGGTAATTTTTTTTTTAGTATTTTCATAAGAGCTATTTATTCGAATTAAACCGTTTGTGATTCAGGAGCCATCAAACAGTTCGTGGTAACGAACTGTAAGTAAGGAGCGACCCGACTCAATGGTAACCGAAACTCTAAAAAACGGAATTTTTATACCAATAGATACTTCAAAAGAATCAGATTTTAATGCTAATTTCAAATATATAAGTTTCATCAAGTTTAGTCTTACCCATCAAAAGTTACACGCCTGAGAAAATTTGGCTGATTTTAGAAAAAAGGAAGGAGGGGAAAGTGGTTTCCCCCTCCTTTTAGGAGGGGAAAACCACTTTCATATGCAGAATAATTTCTGTTTGTTTTAATGTCGCTCCTTACTTTCAGTTAATAAAAACCTGTTTTTTTTTATCTAATAGCACTATAAATTTAAGTTGATTTTTAAAACTCCCTTTAAGTTGGATAAAAAATGTTCCTCTTTGGAATAGAGACATTCGAGTGCCCGAAAAGCAAAATCTTTCCTGAAAAACGTATTTTGCGTATTTATTCGTAAAACGTATTTATTTTTTTGCTTATTATTATTTGTTTATTTTATTGTTTTTTATTTATTATTTTCTTATTTATTTATTTACTTATTTCTTTACTTTAGCTATTATTATTTATTTACGTTTTTACGTAATAATACGTAAAATCGTATTTATTCCACGCAAATTTTGCTTCTTTTCTTTGCCCGAAATGAAAAAGTTGTGAGTTGTGAACGCTCTAAGTTTAGGGTAGGATTTGCTTGTGGGATTTAACATTTTCAATATTTCTATAGGAAGAAAATGATTCTCGATTCTTAGCTTTCCATTTTCTAAATGATGAAAATGATTTCTCTTTTTAAGTTGAATGAAAATACAGTAATTTCATTAACTTTTGGCCAACAACTCAACATAAATTTACATATGAATGTTTGTCACGAGGATTCTCTTTTCCAAATATATTTCTAATTCAAATTGCTTTTAATTTGTGGCTCCGAAGCTAATTAGAGCTGAGTAATGATTAGGAGAAAAATGGGCCCTTTTCTCACTGTAAATGAGAAAAAAAAAAATGAATACAAATACACTAATGAAAATTCAGTATTCATATATTAGTAGAAGAAAGCTTTCAAATTTTAGACTTTTCTCTTCTTCGGGACCAAAGGAATTGAAATAAACAAACAAAAAACATAGCTTGAGTGCAAACATTTTTTTTTGTAAAAGTAAACTATTGAAATGTTGAAAATTTGGCTGGTAATTAAATGAAAAAAAAAACACATTTCTTTTTAAATAGAATTGAAAAGCAACACTTCAAAAAATAGAATTTGCACCGTATATAAGGAGAGCCACCCCCTCCTCGACCTCCCAATCTTTATGGTAAATTTTTATGATGCTTTAAAAATAACTCTGATTCCAATTGTACGGCCCTTATTTTTTGAGCAGTCGTACTGCTTGTACGGCCATTGTACGGCCCTACGACTTATACGGCCCTACGACTTGTACGGCCCTTGTGTTTGAGCAGTCGTACTTCTGAAAGAATTAGAGTAAAAAGTTGAACTTTAGCGTAATGAACAGGGTATAACTATATATATGCTAATTTTTCTTTCGTTTTAAATTTAGTGTTGCTCTTTGCTTTCATTTAAAAATTGTTTATTATTAAATTTATGTATTTTTCTAAACGGTGTTACAAAAAAATACTAATAACAGTAATGCTAATAATAATAATGATCAATTTTAAAGGAATACCTTTTTCACATTTAAAATCAGACTTAAAAGTTAATTTCTGTAGTGTCATATATTGTAGCTAAAACTCCCTTTTATTGAGTTTCAGTTTCCTTCGGATAGGGCCACTCTTTACATACAGTTTGTTGCTATGAAGTGTTTGATCCAAGGCTCCCTTAGATGTGAAGGAGGCTACTACTACCTCCTTCAACCCGTGTTTTTAGAAGTTCCAGTCTAATTGGTGCTTGTATAATATACCCCTTACCGCTCAAGTTGTTCATGCATTGACGCACTGTAAACCGGTTTCTTTCGCTAGTTTCTTTCAACTTAGCATGAGAAAAGACTAAGAGAAGTGACAGAGTAAATGGGGGATATATAATTAGGGCTATGTATTTCACTTTACGGGGGGGGGGATAAAGTATTTGGACAGTGTGAAGTTAAAAAACAATTCTTACTTCATAATATCAGAATAATTGTAGCTAACACATTTTGCATGCAGACCCGCTGTACTTTACCCCCCTCCCCAACCCAATCTACAAATATATAGCCCAAATTTGTTTCTAAAAATATTATATTTTCGTCATACTTAGGTATATTTTATTAGGATTAACCTAACTTTACTTCTTGAGTGGTAGGGGGTATATCATACAAGTAGCGTCTAATTTCCATGGGACAATGCTTCAATAATAATGTTTATCCCTGGAAAATGTTTATCCCGTTTCTTGGAGGAGTGTCTTAAATATAAAAATCAATTAACTGTTTTCAACTATAAGGTTGTATAATATTTTTTTATTTATATGGATCATCAACATGGACGCCGGCACGGTGGCCAGAGAGGTGATACCCTTCAGGAAGCAAGAAGACATTGAACAATGAATATAAATGGGAAAAGGAGATATATTCCCATTAAACATTGGTGAAAACGAAGTTACAGATTGCAACTCCCCACTCCTCTGAAGAAAGCTCCTAGTGGTTCTCATTATGCCCCCTCCTCCACCTTTTATATCGGTAAGCGTGTGAACATACTCTTTTACGTCACACATAAATGATTATGTGCATTGCACGGGGCGCTATCATCTAAGAGCATCCATATTACTGTTGTAGTACAAAAATATTCACAGCAATCAAGAGGATTAAAGATTAATTTCTACGGACCTTCCAAACGTCCTTCTATATTTATTCGAAGGTTCAAAGACAGTTAGATGATTTGGGCACGAAAACGAAATTTTGACCCTTCAAGCACACTTCCTCTACCTACAAAAATGTCCACCGGCCCTCCTCCATAATTGCTGCTGCTTAATTATATACACAAATTTTTCTTTTCGCAACAAAAAAAGTTGAAAATGGATGGGGAGTAAAACGGGGAGCAAAGATCAAACGGTGTTAGCAGCCAAGGGAGGGAGAGCAAATATATGTTAATACTGGCTGGTAAAATTTTACATTAGCCGATCGAAATTTGTAGAAAAATTCCGGTCGAATCAGACTAAAATCGGTACGATATCAGCGCTTCGAGCCACGACTTCAATCCTCGAAAAATGGAGGCCCTTTGGTCGCCAATGCTCATCTGGCGCCAATCGCCAGTTAAAATTAACCATAAACAGTGTTTCTATTCTGGAGATGCTCTTTTTCGGTTAATCATTTTGTGTTTCCCTTTCTTCTGGAATCATCAAGTTTCAATCTTCTGTGCGGAAAAACAAAAGCAAGCTGGGAACAAAAATACAATTACCTCATAAGCTACCTGAAGGGAAAAAAAATCCATAATAAGAAATTGTGGTAAATTTTTACTGATTTCATGTGAAATTGACGATACTTTGCTGGTAGCGACAGAAGAAAAATTACTTTCTGTCAGACATTTTAGAATATTAAATTAAGAAAAAAAAAAATCCGAAAAGAAAAGTTCTTCAACAAATAGTAAAGAGCCGTATTAAAACCTAAGGAGAACGAAAACACAGTCATATAATCATTTAAAATTAAAACGAGCAGCTATTATTATCAAAGAATAAATGAAGCTCATAACGAATAGAAATAAAAAAAAAGATCGCATTAAAAATAAATTATAAATGAATAGATAAATTCTAAAACGAACAGAAATTAAAATGAATAATCAAGTCACACTTGAAACGAACAGAAATTACTAGATACAGGGGTAAGAATAATGCCCCCTCGCCCCTAAATCACTAGCCCAGCCACGTCATTAGCATTGTATTGAAAACTATGGTATTTTGAACTGTGTGGCTTAATTTTTCATAATATTGTAACTAATTCCAATAAACAGAACTTTTAATAGCTAACGATTCAGTTCAATTCAATATCGTTACGTCCGATACCGATACAGCGTACAACCCTTTCCCCGGGGAATCTGGAGGGTCATATAATCACCAAAACCATAGACATTGGACCTATGGATTGTGTTGAATAAAATGGCTATCTCGAAATTTTGATTGGATGACTTTGGGGAGAGGGAGCCTGTAGGGACGGGGGGGAGGCTAGTTGCCCTCCAATCTTTATGGCAACTTAAAAAGATCGCTAGCAGATTTAATTTCCTTTCGAATCAGCTATTACACATCTCTCTATGATGCTCGCCCCCCTAGCCCTGCTAAAAACATCTATTACAATAGTAGGAAGGGCATAATATCTCCCACCTTTGGGCGAAACCGTTTTGAGACATTTTAGAAGATGATTTAAGCGAAACCGTTTGAGGCATTTTAGAAGATGATTTTAGAAGATGATTTAGAAGAGGATTTGAGGGTGAAGCTTGTGGTCATTATAATACACAAGTTCTATTTGAACAGTGTTGTGAGGTCCTCTACCCCAACCCCAAAGGGCCTCGATCCCCCTACCCCAACCCCGAAGGAAGCCCCCGGCCCCCAAAGGGCCCACGAGACCCCAAAGGCCCCCAGGGCCCCCAAAGCCCCACCGAGGCCCTCCATTCCCCCCTCACTTATTGAATTTTTTAAGTTTTTTCGGACTGAATTTTTTAGACTTAGAAATTATCCAACATTTTTCCGGTTTTTTCTTTAACCCATTGGCATAGAGTTTTAGCCTAGAGTCTTAGCTTAGTTTTATTTAGAGCTGAAGTTTACTTTAGTTTTAGTTAAGAGTTTATAGTTTTAGCTTAGAGTCTTAGCTTAGAGTTTTTGTTAGAGTTCTAGTTTAGTTTAGTTTTAGTTAAGAGTTTAGAGTTTTTAGCTTAGAGTCTTAGCTTAGAGTTTTTGTTAGAGTTCTAGTTTAGTTTAGTTTTAGTTAAGAGTTTTAGCTTAGAGTTAGCTTAGAGTTTTAGTTAGAGTTGAAGTTCAGTTTAGTTATAGTTAAGAGTTTAGAGTTTTACCTTAGAGTCTTAGGTTAGAGTTTTAGTTAGAGTTGAAGTTTACTTTAGTTTTAGTTAAGAGTTTAGAGTTTTAGCTTAGAGTCTTAGCTTAGAGTTTTTGTTAGAGTTCTAGTTTAGTTTAGTAATAGTTAAGAGTTTAGTTTTTAGCTTAGAGTCTTAGCTTAGAGTTTTTGTTGAAGTTCTAGTTTAGTTTAGTTTTAGTTAAGAGTTTAGAGTTTTAGCTTAGAGTTTTAGTTAGAGTTGAAGTTTAGTTTAGTAATAGTTAAGAGTTTAGAGTTTTAGCTTAGAGTCTTAACTTAGAGTTTTTGATAGAGTTCTAGTTTAGTTTAGTTTTAGTTAAGAGTTTAGAGTTTTATCTTAGAGTCTTAGCTTAGAGTTTTTGTTAGAGTTCTAGTTTAGTTTAGTTTTAGTTAAGAGTTTAGAGTTTTACCTTAGAGTCTTAGCTTAGAGTTTTTGTTAGAGTTCTAGTTTAGTATAGTTTTAGTTAAGAGTTTTAAGTTTTAGCTTTGAGTCTTAGCTTAGAGTTTTAGTTAAAGTTGTAGTTTAGTTAAGTTTTAGTTAAGAGTTTAGACTTTTAGCCTAGAGTCTTAGCTTAGAGTCTTAGCTTAGAGTTTTAGTTAGAGTTGGAAGTTAAGGTTAGTTATAGTTAAGAGTTGAGAGTTTTAGCCTAGAGTCTTAGCTTAGAGTTTTAGTTAGAGTTGAAGTTCAGTTTAGTTATAGATAAGAATTTAGAGTTTTAGCTTCGAATCATAGCTTAGATTTTTAGTTAAAGTTGTAGTTTAGTTAAGTTTTAGTTAGGAGTTTAGAGTTTTAGCCTAGAGTCTTAGCTTAGAGTCTTAGCTTAGAGCTTTGTTGAAGTTCTAGTTTACTTTAGATTTAGTTAAGAGCTTAGAGTTTTACCTTAGAGTCTTAGCTTAGAGTTTTTAGTTATAGTTAAGAGCTTGGAGTTTTACCTTAGAGTCTTAGCTTAGAGTTTTAGTTAGAGTTGTAGTTTACTTTAGTTTTAGTTAAGAGTTTAGAGTTTTAGCTTAGAGTCTTAGATTAGAGTATTTTTTAGAGTTCTAGTTTAGTTTAGTTTTAGTTAAGAGTTTGGAGTTTTTAGCTTAGAGTCTTAGCTTAGAGTTGTTGTTGAAGTTCTAGTTTAGTTTAGTTTTAGTTAAGAGTTTAGAGTTTTAGCTTAGAGTCTTAACTTAGAGTTTTAGTTAGAGTTCAAGTTTAGTTATAGTTATAGTTAAGAGTTTAGAGTTTTAGCTTAGAGTTTTTGTTAGAGTTCAAGTTTAGTTTAGTTTTAGTTAAGAGCTTAGAGTTTTACCTTAGAGTCCTAGCTTAGAGTTTTAGTTAGAGTTGAAGTTTAGTTTAGTTATAGTTAAGAATTTAGAGTTTTAGCTTAGAGTCATAGCTTACAGTTTTAGTTAAAGTTGTAGTTTAGTTAAGTTTTAGTTAAGAGTTTAGAGTTTTAGCCTAGAGTCTTAGCTTAGAGCTTTAGTTAGAGTTGAAGTTTAGTTTAGTTTTAGTTAAGAGTTTAGAGTTTTACCTTAGAGTCCTAGCTTAGAGTTTTAGTTAGAGTTGAAGTTTAGTTTAGTTATAGTTAAGAATTTAGAGTTATAGCTTATAGTCATAGCTTAGAGTTTTAGTTAAAGTTGTAGTTTAGTTAAGTTTTAGTTAAGAGTTTAGAGTTTTAGCCTAGAGTCTTTGCTTAGAGCTTTAGTTAGAGTTGAAGTTTAGTTTAGTTATAGTTAAGAGTTTAGAGTTTTTAGCTTAGAGTCATAGCTTAGAGTTTTTGTTAGAGTTCTAGTTTAGTTAAGTTTTAGTTAAGAGTTTAGAGTTTTACCTTAGAGTCTTAGCTTAGACCCTTAGCTAGAGTTGAAGTTTAGTTTAGATATAGTTAAGAGTTTAGAGTTTTTAGCTTAGAGTCTTAGCTTACAGTTTCTGTTAGAGTTCTAGTTTAGTTTAGTTTTAGTTAAGAGTTTAGAATTTTAACTTAGAGTCTTAGCTTGAAGTTTTAGTTAGAGCTGAAGTTTAGTTTAGTTTAGTTTTACATTATTGTTTTAGCTTAGAGTTCTAGTTTAGTTTAGTTTTAGTTGAGTTTAGCGTTTTGACATAGAGTCGTAGCTTAGAGTTTTAGTTAGAGTTGAAGTTTAGTTATAGTTATAGTTAAGAGTTTAGAGTTTTAGCTTAGAGTTTTAGTTAGAGTTCTAGTTTAGTTTAGTTTTGGTTATGAGTTTTAGCCTATAGTTTTAGCTTAGAGTTTTGTTAGAGTTGAAGTTTAGTTATAGTTATTGTTCAGAGTTTAGAGTTTTAGCTTAGAGTTTTAGTTAGAGTTCTAGTTTAGTTAGGTTTCGGTTATGAGTTTTAGCCTAGAGTTTTAGCTTAGAGTTTAGTTAGAGTTGAAGTTTAGTTATAGTCAAGAGTTTAGAGTTTTAGTTTAGAGTCTTAGCTTAGAGTTTTAGTTAGAGTTGAAGTTTAGTTTAGTTAAAGTTAAAAGTTTAGAGTTTTTAGCTTAGAGTCATAGCGTAAAGTCTTAGCTTAGAGTTCTACTTTAGTTTAGATTTAGTTAAGAGTTTAGAGTTTTAGCTTGGAGTCTTAGCTTAGAGTTTAAGCTAGAGTTCTAGTTTAATTTAGTTTTAGTTAAGAGTTTAGAGTTTATCTTGGAGTTTTAGCTTAGAGTTTTTGTTAGAGTTCTAGTTTAGTTTAGTTAAGTTTTGGTTAAGAGTTTTAGCCTAGAGTCTTAGCTTAGAGTTTAGTTAGAGTTGAAGTTTAGTTATAGTTAAGAGTTTAGAGTTTTAGTTTAGAGTCTTAGCTTAGAGTTTTAGTTAGAGTTGAAGTTTAGTTTAGTTATAGTTAGGAGTTTAGAGTTTTTAGCTTAGAGTCATAGCTTAGAGTTTTAGATAGAGTTGAAGTTTAGTTTAGTTTTAGTTAAGAGTTCAGAGTTTTACCTTTGAGTTTTAGCTTAGAGTTTTAGTTAGAGTTGAAGTTTAGTTTAGTTATAGTTAAGAGTTTAGAGTTTTAGCTTAGATTTTTAGCTTAGAGTTTTAGTTAGAGTTCTAGTTTAGTTTAGTTTTGGTTAAGAGTTTTAGCCTAGAGTCTTAGCTTAGAGTTTAGTTAGAGTTGAAGTTTAGTTATAGTTAAGAGTTTAGAGTTTTAGTTTAGAGTCTTACCTTAGAGTTTTAGTTAGAGTTGAAGTTTAGTTTAGTTATAGTTAAGAGTTTAGAGTTTTTAGCTTAGAGACATAGCTCAGAGTTTTTGATAGAGTTGAAGTTCAGTTTAGTTTTAGTTAAGAGTTTAGAGTTTTACCTTAGAGTTTTAGCATAGAGTTTTAGTTAGAGTTGAAGTTTAGTTTAGTTATAGTTAAGAGTTTAGAGTTTTAGCTTAGAGTCTTAGCTTAGAGTTTTAGTTAGAGTTCTACTTTAGTTTAGCTTTAGTTAAGAGTTTAGAGTTTTAGCTTGGAGTCTTAATTTAGAGTTTTAGTTAGAGTTCTACTTTAGTTTAGTTTTAGTTAAGAATTTAGACTTTTACCTTAGAGTGATAGCTTAGAGTTTTAGTTAGAGTTCTAGTTTAGTTTAGTTTTAGTTAAGAGTTTAGAGTTTTATCTTGAAGTCTTAGCTTAGAGTTTTTGTTAGAGTTCTAGTTTAGTTTAGTTTTAGTTAAGAGTTTAGAGTTTTACCTTAGAGTCTTAGCTTAGAGTTTTAGTTAGGGTTGAAGTTTAGTTTAGTTATAGTTAAGAGTTTAGAGTTTTACCTTAGAGTCATAGCATAGAGTTTTAGTTAGGGTTGAAGTTTAGTTTAGTTATAGTTAAGAGTTTAGAGTTTTACCTTAGAGTCTTAGCTTAGAGATTTTTCCTAGAAGTAACATTTTTTCGTTTATGAGAGCAAGTTTTCTGTCAAAAGTAGCAAGTTTTCCTTAAATCTTACAAATTTTCTCATCAAAGCAACAATTTTTTCCATAACACTAACAGAGTTTTAGTAACACTAACAAATTTTCTCATTGAATCAACAACTTTTTCCTCAATACTAACAAACTTCTACTTAGAAATATCAAATTTTTCTTAGAAGCATAATTTTTTTCCGTTCATGATAAAAAGTTTTCAGTCAAAAGTAGCAAGTTTTCCTTAACATTTACAAATTTTCTCATCAAAGTAACAATTTTTCCTTAACACTAACAGAGTTTTAATTACAGCTATCAAATTTCTCTTAGAAGCAACAGTTTTTCGTCAGTGATAACAAATTTTCTGTTAGAACTAACAAGTTTTATGTCAAAGATACCAAATTTTTCGTCAGTGATGACAATTTTTTGATTGTGATAACAAGTTTTCTGTCAGAAGTAGCAAGTTTTCTGTCAAAGATACCAATTCTTTCTTAAAAGTAACAATTTTTCGTCACTGATAACACACTTTCTGCTAGAACTAGCTAGTTGCCCAGCAAAGATAACAAATTTGTCATAGAAGTAGCGAATTTCTTCTAACAGCACCAAGTTTTCCGTCAAAGATAACAAATCTTCTCTTCAAAGTAACAACTTTTTCCTTAATACTAACAAACCTTTACTTAACACACCCAATTTCTCTTGGAAGTCACATTTTTTCATCAGTGATAACACGTTTTCTGCTTGAGCTTACAAGTTTTCTCTCAAAGATACCAATTTTTTCTTAGAAGTAGCAATTTTCATTATGATGACAAGTTATCAGTTAGAAATAACAAGTTTTAAATCAAACATACCAAAGTTTTCATGGAACTAACACTAACAAATCTTCGCATCGAAGCAACAGCTTTTTCTTAATACTAATAAACTTTTACTTAACACTATCAAATTTCTCTTAGAAGTAACAGGTTTTTAACAAGTTTTCTTTCAAAGTTAGCTTTCACTACGTTTAAGTTAGGTTCATCTAACCTCCAAAACCATAGGTTAGGTTAGGTTAAGTATAAATAAATATTAATAAATAAATAGAAACATTTCTCCATGTTTAAGTGGTTTCTCTACATTTAAGTTAGGTTCATCTAACCTCCAAAACCATAGGTTAGATTAGTTATGAATACATATTAATAAATAAATAGAAACATTTCATCATGTTTAAGCTAGATTAGGTTAGGTTAGCTTATCATGAGCGCTCATGATTAGCTAACGTAACCTAACTTAAACATGGTACAAAGTTGACCTGGGGGGATTTTCCGGCGAGTATGGTTAGGTTAGGTTAGGCTAGATTAAGTTAGGTTAGGTTAAGTTAGGTTAGGCTATGTTAGCCTACGTACGCGCGCGTACGTAGGCTAACCTAACTTAACCTAACCTAACTTAATCTAGCCTAACCTAACCTAACCTAACCATACTCGCCGGAAAATCCCCCCAGGTCAACTTTGTACCATGTTTAAGTTAAGTTAGGTAACTCTAAACTCTTAACTATTACTAAACTAAACTTCGACTCTAACTAAAACTCTAAGCTAAAACTCTAAAATCTTAACTAAAACTAAACTAAACTAGAACTTCAACAAAAACTCTAAGCTAAGACTCTAAGCTAAAACTCTAAACTCTTAACTATAACTAAACTAAACTAGAACTCTAACTAAAACTCTAAGCTAAGACTCAAAGCTAAAACTCTAAATTTTTTCTAAGACTCTAAGCTAAAACTCTAAACTCTTAACTGAAACTAAACTAAACTAGAACTTCAACAACAACTCTAAGCTAAGACTCTAAGCTAAAAACTCTAAACTCTTAACTAAAACTAAACTAAACTAGAACTCTAACAAAAACTCCAAGCTAAGACTCTAAGCTAAAACTCTAAACTCTTAACTAAAACTTAACTAAACTTCAACTTTAACTAAAACTCTAAGCTATGATTCTAAGCTAAAACTCTAAACTCTTAACTATAACTAAACTAAACTTGAACTCTAACAAAAACTCTAAGCTAAGACTCTAAGGTAAAACTCTAAACTCTTAACTAAATCTAAAGTAAACTAGAACTTCAACAAAGCTCTAAGCTAAGACTCTAATCTAAGACTCTAGGCTAAGACTCTAAACTCCTAACTAAAACTTAACTAAACTTCAACTTTAACTAAAACTCTAAGCTATGATTCTAAGCTAAAACTCTAAATTCTTAACTATAACTAAACTAAACTTCAACTCTAACTAAAACTCTAAGCTAAGACTCAAAGCTAAAACTCCAAACTCTTAATTATGGCTAAACTAAACTTCAACTCTAACTAAACTCTAAGCTAAGACTCTAGGCTAAAACTTTCAACTCTTAACTATAACTAACCTTAACTTCTAACTCTAACTAAGACTCTAAGCTAAGACTCTAAGATAAGACTCTAGGCTAAAACTCTAAACTCTTAACTAAAACTTAACTAAACTACAACTTTAACTAAAACTCTAAGCTATGACTCTAAGCTAAAACTCTAAATTCTTAACTATAACTAAACTAGACTTCAACTCTAACTAAAACTCTAACCTAAGACTCAAAGCTAAAACTTCAAACTCTTAACTAAAACTAAACTAAACTAGAACTCTAACAAAAACTCTAAGCTAAGATTCCAAGGTAAAACTCTAAACTCTTAACTAAAACTAAACTAAACTAGAACTCTAACAAAAACTCTAAGCTAAGACTCTAAGGTAAAACTCTAAACTCTTAACTAAAACTAAACTAAACTAGAACTCTAACAAAAACTCTAAGCTAAGACTCTAAGGTAAAACTCTAAACTCTTAACTATTACCAAACTAAACTTCAACTCTAACTAAAACTCTAAGCTAAAACTCTAAACTCTTAACTAAAACTAAACTAAACTAGAACTTCAACAAAAACTCTAAGCTAAGATTCTAAGCTAAAACTCTAAACTTTTTCCTTAATACTAACAAACCTTTACTTAACACACCCCAATTTCTCTTGAAAGTCACATTTTTTCATCAGTGATAACACGTTTTCTGCTTGAGCTTACAAGTTTTCTCTCAAAGATACCATTTTTTCTTAGAAGTAGCAATTTTCATTATGATGACAAGTTATCAGTTAGAAATAACAAGTTTTAAGTCAAACATACCAAAGTTTTCTTGGAATTAACAATTTTTTCGCTGATGATAACAATTTTTCCTGTCAGAAGTAGCAAGTTTTGCTTAACACTAACAAATCTTCGTATCGAAGTAACAAATTTTTCTTAATACTAATAAACTTTTACTTAACACTATCAAATTTCTCTTAGAAGTAACAGGTTTTTAACAAGTTTTCTTTCAAAGTTAGCTTTCACTACGTTTAAGTTAGGTTCATCTAACCTCCAAAACCATAGGTTAGGTTAAGTATAAATAAATATCAATAAATAAATAGAAACATTTCTCCAAGTTTAAGTGGTTTCTCTACATTTAAGTTAGGTTCATCTAACCTTTAAAACCATAGGTTAGATTAGTTATGAATAAATATTAATGAATAAATAGAAACATTTCTTTATGTTTAAGTTAGGTTAGGTTAGCTTATCATGAGCGCTCATGATAAGCTAACCTAACCTAACCTAATTTAAACATGATGAAAAATTTATTTATTAATATTTATTCATAACTAATCTAACCTATGGTTTTGGAGGTTAGATGAACCTAACTTAAATGTAGAGAAACCACTTAAACATGGAGAAATGTTTCTATTTATTTATTAATATTTATTTATACTTAACCTAACCTAACCTATGGTTTTGGAGGTTAGATGAACCTAACTTAAACGTAGTGAAAGCTAACTTTGAAAGAAAACTTGTTAAGAACCTGTTACTTCTAAGAGAAATTTGATAGTGTTAAGAAAAGTTTATTAGTATTAAGAAAAAGCTGTTACTTCGATGCGAAGATTTGTTAGTGTTAAGCAAAACTTGCTACTTCTGACAGGAAAAATTGTTATCATCAGCGAAAAAATTGTTAATTCCAAGAAAACTTTTTGTATGTTTGACTCAAACTTGTTATTTCTAACTGATAACTTGTCATCATAATGAAAATTGCTACTTCTAAGAAAAAAATTGGTATCTTTGAGAGAAAACTTGTAAGCTCAAGCAGAAAACGTGTTATCACTGATGAAAAAATGTTACTTCCAAGAGAAATTGGGGTGTGTTAAGTAAAGGTTTGTTAGTATTAAGGAAAAAGTTGTTACTTCGAAGAGAAGATTTGTTATCTTTGACGGAAAACTTGGTACTGATAGAAGAAATTCGCTACTTCTATGAAAAATTTGTTATCTTTGCTGGGCAACTTGCTAGTTCTAGCAGAAATTGTGTTATCAGTGTCGAAAAATTGTTACTTTTAAGAAAGAATTGGTATCTTTGACAGAAAACTTGCTACTTCTGACAGAAAACTTGTTATCACAATCAAAAAATTGTTATCACTGACGAAAAATTTGGTATCTTTGACATAAAACTTGTTAGTTCTAACAGAAAATTTGTTATCACTGACGAAAAATTGCTACTTCTAAGAGAAATTTGATAGCTGTAATTAAAACTCTGTTAGTGTTAAGGAAAAAATTGTTACTTTGATGAGAAAATTTGTAAGTGTTAAGGAAAACTTGCTACTTTTGACTGAAAACTTTTTATCATGAACGGAAAAAAATTATGCTTCTAAGAAAAATTTGATATTTTTAAGTAGAAGTTTGTTAGTATTGAGGAAAAAGTTGTTGATTCAATGAGAAAATTTGTTAGTGTTGCTAAGACTCTGTTAGTGTTATGGAAAAAAATGTTGCTTTGATGAGAAAATTTGTAAGTGTTAAGGAAAACTTGCTACTTTTGACAGAAAACTTGCTCTCACAAACGAAAAAATGTTACTTCTAGGAAAAATCTCTAAGCTAAGACTCTAAGGTAAAACTCTAAACTCTTAACTATAACTAAACTAAACTTCAACCCTAACTAAAACTCTAAGCTAAGACTCTAAGGTAAAACTCTAAACTCTTAACTAAAACTAAACTAAACTAGAACTCTAACAAAAACTCTAAGCTAAGACTTCAAGATAAAACTCTAAACTCTTAACTAAAACTAAACTAAACTTGAACTCTAACTAAAACTCTAAGCTAACAAAAACTCTAAGCTAAGACTCTAAGGTAAAACTTCAAACTCTTAACTAAAACTAAACTAAACTAGAACTCTAACTAAAACTCTAAGTTAAGACTCAAAGCTAAAGCTCTAAACTCTTAACTAAAGCTAAACTAAAGTAGAACTCTAACTAAAACTCTAAGCTAAGACTCTAAGCTAAAACTCTAAACTCTTAACTATAACTAAACTAAACTTCAACTCTAACTAAAACTCTAAGCTAAAACTCTAAGGTAAAACTCTAAACTCTTAACTAAAACTAAACTAAACTTCAACTGTAACTAAAACTCTAAGCTAAGACTCCAAACTAAACCTCTAAACTCTTAACTATAACTAAACTTCAACTCTAACTAAACTCTAAGCTAAGACTCTAAGCTAAAACTCTTAACCAAAACTAAACTAAACTAAACTAGAACTCTAAGTAAAACTCTAAGCTAAAACTCTAAGCTAAAACTCTAAACTCTTAACTATAACTAAACTAAACTTCAACTCTAACTAAAACTCTAAGCTAAAACTCTAAGGTAAAACTCTAAACTCTTAACTAAAACTAAACTAAACTTCAACTCTATCAACAACTCTAAGCTATGACTCTAAGCTAAAAACTCTAAACTCTCAACTATAACTAAACTAAACTTCAACTCTAACTAAAACTCTAAGCTAAGACTCTAAAGTAAAACTCTAAACTCTTAACTGTAACTAAACTTCAACTCTAACTAAACTCTAAGCTAAGACTCTAGGCTAAAACTCTTAACCAAAACTAAACTAAACTAGAACTCTAACAAAAACTCTAAGCTAAAACTCCAAGATAAACTCTTAACTAAAACTAAACTAAACTAGAACTCTAACTAAAACTCTAAGCTAAGACTCCAAGCTAAAACTCTAAACTCTTAACTAAAGCTAAACTAAAGTAGAACTCTAAGCTAAGACTCTACGCTATGACTCTAAGCTAAAAACTCTAAACTCTTAACTATAACTAAACTAAACTTCAACTCTAACTAAAACTCTAAGCTAAGACTCTAAACTAAAACTCTAAACTCTTGACTATAACTAAACTTCAACTCTAACTAAACTCTAAGCTAAGACTCTAAGGTAAAACTCTAAACTCTTAACTAAAACTAAACTAAACTAGAACTCTAACAAAAACTCTAAGCTAAGACTCTAAGGTAAAACTCTAAACTCTTAACTAAAACTAAACTAAACTAGAACTCTATCAAAAACTCTAAGTTAAGACTCTAAGCTAAAACTCTAAACTGTTAACTATTACTAAACTAAACTTCAACTCTAACTAAAACTCTAAGCTAAAACTCTAAACTCTTAACTAAAACTAAACTAAACTAGAACTTCAACAAAAACTCTAAGCTAAGACTCTAAGCTAAAACTCTAAACTCTTAACTATAACTATAACTAAACTAAACTTCAACTCTAACTAAAACTCTAAGCTAAGACTCTAAGGTAAAACTCTAAACTCTTAACTAAAACTAAACTAAACTAGAACTCTAAGCTAAAACTCTAAGCTAAAACTCTAGGCTAAAACTCTAAACTATTAACTAAAACTAAACTAAACTAGAACTTCAACAAAAACTCTAAGCTAATACTCTAAGGTAAAACTCTAAAGTATTAACTATAACTATAACTAAACTAAACTTCAACTCTAACTAAAACTCTAAGCTAAGACTCTAAGGTAAAACTCTAAACTCTTAACTAAAACTAAAGTAAACTAGAACTCTAACAAAAACTCTAAGCTAAGACTCTAAGGTAAAACTCTAAACTCTTAACTAAAACTAAACTAAGCTAGAACTTCAACAAAAACTCTAAGCTAAGACTCTAGGCTAAAACTCTAAACTCTTAACTAAAACTTAACTAAAACTACAACTTTAACTAAAACTCTAAGTTAAGACTCTAAGCTAAAACTCTAAACTCTTAACTATTACTAAACTAAACTTCAACTCTAACTAAAACTCTAAGCTAAAACTCTAAACTCTTAACTAAAACTAAACTAAACTAGAACTTCAACAAAAACTCTAAGCTAAGACTCTAAGCTAAAAACTAAACTCTTAACTATTAGTAAACCAAACTAGAACTCTAACAAAAACTCTAAGCTAAGACTCTAAGCTAAAACTCTAAACTCTTAACTAAAACTAAAGTAAACTTCAACTCTAACTAAAACTCTAAGCTAAGACTCTAAGGTAAAACTCTAAACTCTTAACTAAAACTAAACTGAACTTCAACTCTAACTAAAATTCTAAGCTAAAACTCTTAACTAAAACTAAACTAAACTAGAACTCTAACAAAAACTCTAAGCTAAGACTCTAAGCTAAAAACTCTAAACTCTTAACTAAAACTAAACTAAACTAGAACTCTAACAAAAACTCTAAGCTAAGACTCTAAGCTAAAACTCTAAACTCTTAACTAAAACTAAAGTAAACTTCAACTCTAAATAAAACTAAGCTAAGACTCTAGGCTAAAACTCTATGCCAATGGGTTAAAGAAAAAACTGGAAAAATGTTGGATAATTTCTAAGTCTAAAAAATTCAGTCCGAAAAAACTTAAAAAAATTCAATAAGCGAGGGAGGTATGGAGGGCCTCGGTGGGGCTTTGGGGGCCCTGGGGGCCTTTGGGATCTCGTGGGCCCTATGGGGGCCCGGGGGACCTTTGGGGGCCGGGGGCTTCCTTCGGGGTTGGGGTAGGGGGATCGGGGCCCTTTGGGGTTGGGGTAGAGGACCTCACAACACTGTTCAAATAGAACTTGTGTATTATAATGACTACAGAGTTTCACCCTCAAATCCTCTTCTAAATCATCTTCTAAAATCATCTTCTAAAATGCCTCAAACAGTTTCGCTTAAATCATCTTCTAAAATGTCTCAAAACGGTTTCGCCCAAATAATCTCTAAACGTAATTTCTGCGTGTTCCTTTTGTTTTGAAATCCCTGCGGTGTCACATTTGAAATTCCTAGGAAACCCTTTCCCGCGTTAATCTCTTCATCTCTAAGATCAAAACATTCGCCCGGAGACAATTCTCCTGGATGAACACCAACAAATCAATCAACCTTGACATCATCCGTCAGACATTAATAAACTTCGCCCGGAGACAATTCTCCTGGACGATCACCAACAAATCAATCGACCTTGACATCATCCATCAGACATTAATAAACTTTGTCCGGAGACAATTCTCCTGGACTAACATCAACAAATCAATTTCTCGGAAATTCATTTCCCCTAGGGAGGCTATGTCCATATATGGTGTTCGTTCCGGAACTCATGAGGTTAGGTTAGGTTACGCAATCAATTTCTCGGAAATCCATTTCCTCTAGGGAGGCTATGCCCATATATGGTGTTCGTACGGAGTTAGACTCAATTGTAGGTGGCAGCAGGGGTGAGGGTGGGAGATATTATGCCCTTCCTACTTACAATGATGATATCGTTTTATACTTCCAAGCTTTTCTACTTAAGAAGTGACACCAAAAGTGTTGTTTTTTTGTCACGGGCGTAATTTTTATGGCGCAGGGGGAAACAGTCACCTCTGGACCCCAGTTTGCCCCCTCTGGCCGCCAGTCCCCCCCTCCGCCCCAGATCCCAGTTTCCTCTCCCTAGCTTAAATTTAGTTTCTTCAAAAATCTTGTCAAAACTAAGATAAGCCTGAATAATTTAGAGAAACGGGCTAGTCTTCATTGTTAGTTCTTTGCATTTATGGTAGTAAGGCTTATTTTTCATTTCTCATTGATATTTTCACTTGATATGGGGAAGTTTGGTCCACTTTTGTCCTCCAGGATTTTGAAGAAACTACGCCCCTGTTTTTAGTACTATATCACACTTACGGATGATAGTATAGATGATAATCATATAGATATGAGTAATAGCTTTCAAATCAACCATTAAAAGTCACTCTAAAATGTTCTGGTAGCCCAGTAGCCCTAGCTTTTCCACTTGAGACAAGGCACCAGAAATGCCGTTTTTAGTGCCATTTGAAGCTTGTTGCTGGTGTAAATTGTAGGAAGGACGTACATATGAGCAATATCTTTTATATGAGCTACTAAAAATCTGTCTAAGATACATGCGATACCAAAACGCCCAATAAAAATACACTCATACCGATTCGCGTGATATCTATACGTCCGATACCAATACAGCGTACAGCCCTTTCCCCAGGGATTACGGAGGGTCATATCATCATCAAAACTGTAGATATTGGACCTTTGGATTAGGTTGAACAAAATGAATATCTTAAAATTTTGATTGGATGACTTTGGGGTAGGGAGCCTCTAGGGAGGGTGGCTAGTTGCCCTCCAATCTTTTTGGTCACTTAAAAAGGGCACCAGCAAATTTAATTTCCTATCGAATAAACTATTGCACATCTCTCTGTGATGCCCGGGTCACCTCCTAGTCCTGCTAGAAAAAAAGGGAGACAGATCAGTTCTACCCATGCAAAACGTGATTTTCCTTGTTGTTCAAGGTGGGGGGCTGTAATTTCCCTATACAAGATTTTCAACCATGCTGATTCCAAGGGTACAATTTTTATTTTGATCTAACGCCATTTTCGAGTGATTTCTGGCTTTTTTCGAAATCAACATAAATTTCTTTTCGCAATAAACTTTTACTTTTAGGACGAACCAAAATAACAGTTACGATTCCTGAATCAGTGTCAGATGGCAATTTTTTCACTAAGTACCTTTTATTATAAAAGCGGTTTTTAACTTATGGTTACTATGGGCTGTTGTTCGCTCTTAACTAAGTTGCAGCTACCGCTGCAACCATGATAAAGAGCTTATATTGGGTGTGCCACTTTTCCTGGGTAAGGAATTTAAAGTGCCGAAAACTATATTGGCAAGTATGTATTTCTCTGACCTATTGGGAGGTGATCATTTGGGAATATTTCATATTCCCATAGTGCTTTGCTTTTAAGTTTGCGATGGGTTACGTTTATTAATGACGATGTTGTTAATGACAATATACCTTATTTTTTGGTTGATTGTGTTTGGTTGTATTGCTTGTCCTAGGTGGTTGTTTTTGTTTTTTAGGCCTCGTTCAAAGGTTTGTTCAAGTGCTTATCTGTCTTAATTCTTAAAGTACGAAAATGTTTTCTTTCTCATCAAACAATTATCATTAACACATTATAATGAACAAAGAGGGTTTCAAACCGCTTTCGAGTGCTTCAAAATAAACCACAAGGGTAGAGGGCAACCCTTAGAAAACCGTAGACACCAGATAAGATAAAATAGAATCTAACCCAGAGGGATTTGAGCATGATATCTAATTTCTAAAGCTATTTAATCAAAACTATGGGGCCGCCCAACTAAAAGAGTTTATTGAGTAACTTTTTAGTTTCTTTCTAGTTTTTTGAGCATTTTGTATTATGTTTGAATGAATATTCCGTCTGAGTATGTTAAAAATACTAATATACCATTTTAATGCTCTGTGGATACTAAAAAATAGTCCAATAGAGAGGGTTATCAAGAATGGATTCACTTGGCAGCCAGGATTCAAGGGACAAGTTTGAAGTCAAGAGTTAATACCAACGGTAAATGAACGATTCTTAAGGGGTCAATTTTGGGTTGACACTAATTTACTATGGACCTGAGACACATTTGAAGGAAGAGTTCTTAGGGTGTTCAGCAAAAAGAGACAGGGTGGTGCTAGATCGGGAACTGGCTACGTTTCAATTGATTTTCCCACTGAAGGATAATAATTATAATGACGGACGTTTCTAATGAAAGAAAACTGTTTGAAAAGGTAACTTTTTATGGGTATTGAGGAAGGGTCCTATTAAGGTGGCTTCTCGAAATAGTTACACTTGGGGAAATACAATCCAACAAACGAACTGAGGTAGTTCGGTGTCCTCAATGGGATATTTCATCAGCAACAGAATCAGCAACAATTGATAGTGGTTAAACCTGGGGCTTCAAAGGCGGGCAAAATTTTTTAAATATTTTTCCGAAGAATTGTCTAAGGACTGTCTTAGCTCGTTGGACTTTTCGCATTTTTTAAAAAATTCAATGGAGAATATATACCTTATTGGGCAAAAGTTACTGTTGTGGACATATGGTCGACTTTAGAGTATTTTACGTTGTCTTATAGTAAAAAACGAGACATCGTAAATCATGTTAGAGGGGATTTTTCTCTTCTTAAGTGAGTACTTTCTAGGTTATTATTTTGGTTAAACAACCGGGTTTTGTCTCACCGTCAAATAATTGAGTTAACACCTTCTGTGATAGTGTTTTTTCCAGGGAGGGGGAGGTCATATTTTGCAAGGTTAAAAGAGAAATATCTAGTCCTCATTAAAGAGCATACACTTGAACTTCAAATGAGTTCACCAAAGTTCACTTGAACTTTAATACACTTGATAAATTTGAAGGCATACACTAAAACTCTAATTTTGCTTCGCGGAAGCCTTGAGTCAAGCAGTTTGAATTGAGAATTAATAATTTTTTAGTTACACAGATGCATCAATATACGACTAGCGTGGCCAGTTATTTGGTCTGTGACACGGGTCAGTGGTGTGACGCTGTAAGCTTAGCCAGAGTCAACCCAGCTCTAAATGGGTACCTAGAGAAATCTGGGGAAGGTAAGCAGGAAGGGTGTAAGAAAGCACAGGATGGCTGGCCCCCAGCCCCCCATTGCACTTCCTGGCTGAAGGGCCACGAAACGGGGATCAGCACAGCCAGTTTGGACCTTAAGGGCCTAGCGCCGTCATACTTACTTACTTACTTACTTTTAGCGCAATATTCCAGTCAAATTATGTTAATATCAAATCTCTGGTTTAAAATTACTAAATACATGAAAACAACATCATTTTAATGTCAAGAAACAAATTGAGTGTTAACATTCAATAAAGAAACTAAATATGAAAATGTCATTTACAAATAACTTAAAAAGGCAATTTAAAAGAAATTCTGAAAAAGTTTCTTTGCTGCATTTTATAACCAAAATAAGCTTTTGGTTATTATTAAGGCTTTTTGGGTATTTTCAGAGAAATGTGAAAATATTCGCATTCCTAAAGCTGTGGAAATAGCATTTTTCACTCCTTAGCTGACGGAAATTTCACTCCATAGAAGGAAACGCGATATTATTGAAAAGGAAGTAGCTTTTAACCCTATTAAGATTCCCTAAAACGTCAATATTTTCACAAATCCCGTTTCAACTCCTTATTTTTCCCTGTTAAGGTTCACGAAGAAAAATATCTGAGGTTATTAGGTGTAAAAAGAATGAAAAAAACTGATGTAAGAGAATTGAACAGAAATTTGTTTCAATATACACGCTATTGCAGATTGTACGAATATTTAAATGTATTTAAAGTATATACAATCTTGTATATTACAAAACAAACTTATAAGTTTGTTAATAATAGAGAAATCGAAAGAACCTTGCTTTTACCATGATTCCAAGTACACAAAGCAATTAAGTTTAACATAACCTACCAGGGCTATTAGTAAAGAAATATCCGTACTTTCAGAAAGACGGGAAAGCCACCTCCCCCAGGCCAAGTAGTAGCCTACAATCTTAATGTGAACTTTCAGTTTCATTACAAGAGGACTAAGACACCCACAGCGATACGTTTAGCCTTCAATATACAAAAGTAAAGCATTTTACACTATTTTGAGAAAGACAGTCACTGATGTGGGTTTTAGATTTTTCACCGGAGAGAGGGGGGCTACCATATCAAAGTGATGGTATTTAGATATCAACAGAGGTTTTTCTGAACAAAAATTTCAAGTTTAAAGACCTATATAAAAGTTAAGAATAGATAAATGTTGAAAATATCAGTTGATTAAAGATTAAATAATTACACTTAATGCCAAATATAAATCTGACAATAACATATAAATCAAAGAAATTTCATTTTGTATAGAGTTTCGCAAAATGTAGAAACTGTTGTAATTAAAATTATTTTAGGATATGTCGAATTTCTTAAAATCTTGTTACCAAATAGGTATTGAAAAGAAGTGTATATGTTACTGTGACCAAAAAGGGTGAATGTCGGCTTTCACCGTTGAATGTCAACAAACACAAAATGAGTCAGAAAAAGATCTAATATTTTATTACTTTCTTGGGCATTCGGACCCCCATCGGTGTATGTTGCCAATCACAGATACGCTCTGGTGAATGTCCAAAAGAGAGGAAAAATCTCCATTCTTAAAACCCAATCCTATGAATGTCCAAAAGGGAGGAAAAAGTTCAAACCTCTTGGAACCTCATGTCCAACCTGTTGTACAGCACATTATGAATTTATCTTGTCCAACCCGTTGCCTACACGAACTCTAAGGTGGCATATTCCGAAAGAGCACAACTTGAATGTCATCTGTGATTCTTTTAGTAGGTACTAACAATGAAGACCCAAACTGATCAATGACCTGCGATCTAGGTGATGCTTTGCGTCTATGTCCACTGGATTGAATATTGGGTATGTCTTCCTATTAGTACAGCTAACACTAAGAGTGGACCTAAACTATGCTGCCAGATCGTAGCTGTGGAAAAAATCCCAAGCAGTTCCAAAAACAAGCCAAAAAACGCCCTGTTCGGCAAGGAAAAATATAGTAAGGAGAAGGGAACACTAGCGATTATTTCCCATAAGGCCTATTTTATACAGTAAATCAGTGCCATTTGCACTGTAGCGATTTTGAAGGTCTTATGGTTTTTATAAAGTTTATAAAGTACTATTCAAGGAGGAGGAACAGCTCTACCTAAAAAAAACTAATAAAGCCTTTGACACACAATAGATGAAAAGCACATTTTTATCTTCATATCCGTTGAATTGTTCTTTCTCCTTACAATTTTTTTCATGCCACTCAGGTTGACTGGAAAACGTTTCTCGCGAGCTCTCTGAAAGAGCGCACCAGGAGTAAGAGTCACAGGCAACTGTATAACTCTGTCTTCATTGACAGATTTTTAAACCGGATTCCAGATCTGGACATATCATCTTCCCTGCTTAAAAATTTGACGGATCGCCCGCTAAATTTGAAAGTGAGGTAACGGGGTTCCGAAATATATAGCAAAGATGCTGCTATATAGAATTTTGTTGATCAAGAATAATCCTGGCTGGGGCAAATCATGAATTGAATCACTAAGGACTATATTTTATTTTGTCTCAGAATGAAAATAATATCTAGAAGCATATTATGCAATTAATTGGCTTTCTTTGTATTTAGTATTTAAAACAGTCTTATGTCCTATCGTTTAGTTAGCTTTTTGTTGTTTTTGATCACTATGGCTTCTAAAAATAATAATTCCTCTTTTCAGTCACTTTGAACCAGGCGATCGGCTTGCTAGATGACAGCGACCTAACTGATTTGGACCTGGAGGATAGCGATGATGACGGCGATGAATGGAGGCCTTTCAATGATGACGGCCATCTTCGTACCGAAGACTTTCAGTCCTCATCTAAAGAGGAAGAAGAGTTTAGTTCACTCGACGCTTTCGATCTGAATAATTTTGATTTTACTTTCAGTGTTCAGGATCAATGCTTGCCCAGATCCAAAAAATTGATCTGGAAAAGCACGTCAGCTTTTGGGCAAATGGAAGTCCTCAAAACAGTTTACTGGTGCTAATTTTGAGTCTGAACCGACTGACGAAGATCAGGGACCATCAGACCAAAGTAACTGGAAGCCTCACAAATATTTCCTGACATACTTCTCAGACAATTTCTTTGAACAGATGGCTTTTGCGATGAATTGTCACTACCAGAAAACGTACGACAAACCACTTTTGTGACAAAATCGGAACTGAAGAAATTTTTAGGTGTAACTATTCTGATGGGTAATCTGAAATACCCGAAGATCTGAATGTTCTGGAGCAAAAGATTCAAAGTCCAAATCGTTGATGAAAACATAAATCGAGACAGATACCTGAAGCTCCGGAGTAACTTGAAGTTTGTCATCGAAGATGAATACGGTCAAGACGCCAGAGCTACTGACCGACTATGGAAAGTCAGACCACTTTTGGAAGAGGTTCGTAGAATGTGCACATCGCTTGAAAGAGGAGAGTTCTTGAGCATCGAAGACCAAATGATCCCATTTTACTGACGATGTTCAATGAAGCAGTGCGTCCCCCCCACAAAAACGAATCCCTTGGGTTTAAAGAACTTCGTGCTAGGTGGTTCATCTGGCTTGGTGTGTGACTTCATTATTTACCAGGGGAAGACTACGTGATCGGAAGACTTTCAAGTGAAGGGGTCGGGAAGTGCTGTCGTACTGCATCTAAGTAAAGGCATCAAAGAAGGGACAAGCCTTTTTTTCGACAGCTTTCTTACTTCGATGAAACTTCTTGCAGACCTTGACATTCTAAAAATCAAAGGAACAGGAACGCTGTTGAAGAATCGTCTAGAAGGAGCTCCGATGAAATCTGATGGAGAGCTGAAATAATTAGACAGAGGAACGTCTTTTAGTTCTGTTCAAGAAGACAGAAAAAATATTCTGACCCAATAGTATGATAACAAGGCCATTTTCATAGCCTTGAACAGTGTTGCCAAATTACCTGAAGAAAATATAAGGAGATATGATAAAAAACTGAGGAAATATATTGACGTCCCATGCCCCAGGATTGTAAGCGACAACATGCAGCCTATGAGAGGTGTAGATTTATGCGACAGAATAATCAGCTACTACCGGTTCACGGGCGTACCAAAAAGTGGAGCGTATGGGTCCTTCACCACTTCATTGATCTTGCCCTATCCAATGCCTGGTGGCTCTATAGAGGGACCCAGTAAAACTTGGCCATTCCTGCGAGCAACTTTTTTACTTCCGGTTCCACGTCGGGGATTACCTAGCCACTGGGAAAGCTAGGGCAGTTTCAGCCGACCTTCTTGAGTCTGACATTGAAGACGAAGACATGGCAATGGAAGAAAAAAAGAAAGCGCTGTCCTTTGCCGTCGGAGCCGGATTGCTAAATAGCAGCAAAACCTTCCCTAAAATTTGATGATACCCTGAAGAAAAGTTGTCGCTACCCAGGTCGTCCAATGCACACGAAATTCTAAGTGTCAGTGTGAAGTGTGAAGTGTCAGGCGTCAAGTGTCAACTTTTTCTTTGCTTTCATATTGGCAAAGAAACAAGACAGTGTTTTCCTCTTTTTCACCGATAACTACTTTTGCTCTTTTTTTAAATTACAATATACCCTTATAAAAACACCAAGCTGAGACCCAATGTCCAATCAGCTCTACATTACCCCCACTCCCCCTAAGTCCATGAAAAAATATTTGACCCCGGATATATATTCTGTAGGAAAATAAAACAGTAACGGCTATAGACTGTTGCAATTTTGTAGGTATAACAATCTAGTTATAACCAGTACGCTGTTTGGTCATAAAATGGCCCATAAATGAACATGGTATTCACATGATGGTAAGACAGCAAACCTTATTGATTATGTTATTGTAAACCAAAGACTGGCAGGATCAATAGAAGATACTAGGGCATGCAGGATTGCTGTTATCATAGGCAGCGCGCTAACGCTGCCTAAGTAAAGAACGATGTGGGCACAATGTGTTTTTTTTCTCCATACCCGGGCACTTCATATCGAAGGAGTTGTCGTAGAAACTTCGAAAAGGGCTCGTTCAATTGAAAATTGGAGTGGCTAGTGCCTTTTTTGATAGTCGAAAGTGATTGGAGGGCAACTAGCCCCCCCCCACCCACACCCATCATTCCCCAAACACATCCAATCAAAATGTCGAGATAGCCATTTTGTTCAGCGTAGTTGATTTCCAGATAGAAAATATGTTTTTGAGGAGGACACTCCCCCATATCCCTCAGGGCAAGGGTTTTAAGTTATGCCCTGGGGGCATATAAGGTTTTTATAGAAGGCGTTCTCGTAGAAACTTCAAAACAGGCTCATTCGATTGGAAGTTCGAAGGGCTAGTACCCTTTTTATAGTTGAAAGTGATTGGAGGGCAACTAGCCCCCCCCCCCACGCCCATCACTCCCCCAAACACATCCAATCAAAATTTATAGATAGCCATTTTGTTCAGCATAGTTGATTTCCAGATAGAAAATATGTTTTTGAGGAGGATACTCCCCCACAAACCTCAGGGCAAGGGTTTTAAGTTATGCCCTGGGGGATATAAGGTTTTATAGAAGGCGTTGTCGTAAAAACTTAAAAAGAGGTTCATTCGATTGGAAATTCAAAGGTCTAGTGGCCTTTTTAATAGTCGAAAGTGATTGGAGGGCAACTACCCCCCCCCACGCCCATCATTCCCCAAAACACATCCAATAAAAATTTTGAAATAGCCATTTTGTTCAGCGTAGTTGATTTCCAGATAGCAAATATATTTTGAGGTGGACACTCTCCCACAACCCTCAGAGTAAGGATTATAAGTTATGCCCTGGGGGCATATAAGGTTTTTATTGAAATCTTTGTCGTAGAAACTTGAAAAAGGGCTCATTCTATTTGAAATTCAAAGGGCTAGTACCCTTTTTAATAGTCGAAAGTGATTTGAGGGCAACTAACCCCCCTCTCACGCTCACCTTTTCCCCAAACACATCCAATCAAAATTTTTAGATAGCCATTTTATTCAATGTAAAAGTTTTGGAAACTAGGTCTTTAAGGATGACAACCCCCCCCCCCACAGCCCTCAGGGCAAGGGGTTGTAAGTTATGCCCTGGGGGCATATAAAGTTTTTATTGAAAGCGTTGTCGTAGAAACTTCAAAAGGGCTCATTCAATTGGAAATTGAAAGGGCTAGTGCCTTTTTTAATAGTTGAAAGTGATTGGATAGCGACTAACACCCCTCTCAACGCCCACCATTTTCCAAAACACATCCAATCAAAATTTGGAGATATTTATTTTGTTGAACGTAGTTGAACGTTCTGGAAATCAGGTCTTTTAGGATGATAACCCCCCCCCCCTCAGAGTCCTCAGTGCAAGGGTTGTAAGTTATGCCTTGGGGGCAAATAAGGTTTATATAGAAAGTTGTTGTATAAATCATAGGCAGCACGATCGCGCTGCCTAAGTAAAGAACGGGGACACTCGAGAACGAGACAAGAAACAGGGACTAAGTAAATAGCAGGACACTCCCCACAACCCTCAGGGCAAAGGTTTTAACTTATGCCCTTAGGGTATATAAGAACGATGTTGGCACAATGTATTATTTATTAATTTTTTACTTTAGACCAGGGCACTTCGTATCGAAGAAGTTGTCGTAGAAACTTCAAAAAGCGCTGATTCAATTGGAAATTGGAGTGGTTTGTGCCCTTTTTAATAGTCGAAAGTGATTGGAAGGTGACTTACACCCCTTCCATGCCCACCATTTCCCGAAACAAATCCAATCAAAATTTTGAGATAGCCATTTTGTTCAGCTTAGTTGATTTCCAGATACAAACTATCTTCTTGAGGACAGTTCCCCAGAGCCCTTAGGGCAAGGGTTGTAAGTTATGCCTTGGGGGCATATAAGGTTTCTTATAGGAGGTATTGCCGTAGAAACCTTAAAAAGACTCATTCGATTTGAAATTCAAAGGGGTAGTGCCCTTTTTAATATTCTAAAGTGATTAGAGGGCAACTAACCCGCCTCTCACGCCCATCTTTTCCCCAAACACATCTAATCAAAACTTTGAGATAGCCATTTTATTCAACGTAGTTTTAAGTTCTGGAAATTAGGTCTTTAAGGGTGACAACCCCCTCCCCCCCCCCCACAGCCCTCAGGGCAAAGGCTGTAAATTATGCCCAGGGGGCATAAAAGGTTTTTATATAACGCGTTGTCGTAGAAACTTCAAATAGGGCTCATTCGATTGGAAATTGAAACGGCTAGTGCCTTTTTAATAGTCGAAAGTATAGGAAAGCAATTAACACTCCTTCCACGCCCACCATTTCCCCAAACACATCCAATCAAAATTTTTAGATAGTTATTTTGTTTAACGTAGTTGAAAGTTCTGGAAATTATACCTTTGAGCAGGACACTCTCCCCCCCCCCACAGTCTTCAGGGCAAGGGTTATAAGTTATGCCCTGGGGGCATATAAGGTTTTTATTGAAATCTTTGTCGTAGAAACTTGAAAAAGGGCTCATTCGATTGGAAATTCAAAGGGCTAGTGCCCTTTTTAATAGTCGAAAGTGATTTGAGAGTGACTAACGCCCCTCTCACGCACACCATTTTCCCAAACACATCCATTCAAAATTTTGAGATATCCATTTTGTTCAACGTAGCTGAAAGTTCTTGAAATTAGGTCTTTTAGGATAATAACCCCCCTCAGAGCCCTCAGTGCAAGGGTTGTAAGTTATTCCCTGGGGGCATATAAAGCTTATATAGAAAGTTGTTATAGAAATTTCAAAAAGGGGTTATTTGATTGGAAATTGAAATTGCCCTTTTTAATAGTCGAAAATGAGTGGAGAGTAATTAACCCCCCTCTTACGCCCATCATTTCCCCAAAAACATTCAATCAGAATTTAGAGATAGCCATTTTTTTCAACGTAGTTGAAAGTTCTGGAAATTATATATTTAAGGATGACAAATTCCCCAGAGCCCCAAGGGCAAAGGTTGTAAGTTCTGTCCTGGGGGCATACAAGGTTTTTAAAGAGAGAGTTGTCGTAAAACTTCAAAAGGGGCTCATTCAATTTGAAAATGAGAGGGCTACTGTCCTTTGTAATAGCCAAAAGTGATTGGAGGGTAACTAACCCCCCTCTCACGCCCACCATTCCTCCAAACATATCCAATTAAAATTTTCAGATAGCCATCTTGTTCAACGTAGTAGAAAGTTCTGGAAATTAGGTCTTTGAGAATGACACCCCCCCCAGCACTCAGGGCAAGGGTTGTAAGTTCTGCCCTGGGGGTATATAAGATTTTTATTGAAAGTTTTGTCGTAGAAACTTCAAAAGGGCTCATTTGATTGGAAATTGAAAAAGCTAGGGCCATTTTTAATAGTTGACAGTGATCCGAGAGTGACTACCGCCCCTCTTACGTCCACCATTTCCCCAAACACATCCAATCAATATTTTGAGATAGCCATGTTGTTTAACGTAGTTGAAAGTTCTGGAAATTCGGTCTTAGAGGATGACAACCACCCTAACAAACCTTTACAAAAATTAAACAAGAAAAACGGGTTTTAATTTCTATAAAGCAGTGAATACAACACATTTAATTAAACACAAATACTCCGAATATTTCGGCCCCACATCCGGGAGCCTTTCTCAACGGAAAAAAAAATTCTTACATAAACATAAAAAACATACTAAACAAAACAAAAGAAAAAATATAAATAAATAGGAAAAGAAAACTCACATATTAAATAAACAAAATTATAAAATATAAATAAAAAAGTTTTCTTTTCCTATTTATTTATATTTTTTCTTTTGTTTTGTTTAGTATGTTTTTTATGTTTATGTAAGAATTTTTTTTTCCGTTGAGAAAGGCTCCCGGATGTGGGGCCGAAATATTCGGAGTATTTGTGTTTAATTAAATGTGTTGTATTCACTGCTTTATAGAAATTAAAGCCCGTTTTTCTTGTTTAATTTTTTGTAAATGGAAAAGCAGTGTGGTCTAAGAAATTATTTACCTAACAAACCTTAGGGAAAGGGTTGTAATGTATGCCCTGGGGGCATATTAGGTGTTTATAAAAAGCGTTGCTGTTCCCAAAAGGGCTCGTTCGATTGGAAATCGAAAGGCCTAGTGCCCTTTTTAATAGTCGAAAGGGATTGGAAGGCTTGAAATTTTTATAGTAAAGATCGAAGTGGGTATAATGTATTATTTTTTGTTGTTGTTGTTGTTTAGACCAGGGTACTTCGTATCGAAGGATTTGTCGTGGGAACTTAGAAAAGGGCTAATTCGATTGAAAATAGAAAGGGCTGATGCCCTTTTTAATAGTCGAAAGTGATTTGAGGGCAGCTAATCCCCATCCACTCCCACCCTCCCACCCCACCCTCCCATGCTAACCCTCCCATTTCTGCTCTTAAAATTTAACCAAATCAAAATAGCGTAAGTGTATTCAAGCTATCAAAGAAAGTAAACAGATTTTTTTGCGAATGGTATCAAGTTTACCATTTCAGGTTAACTAGAGGAGGTATGAAACTAAATTAAACAGTACTATTTGTGTGCAGATTTTTAAAAGGAGCTCTTTACTTTTCTTTGAAAAACTTATTCAAATAAGTTTTCAAGGGCCCTTTTTAGTGACCGAAAAATTGGAGAGCAACTAGGCCCCTTCCTGCGTTCATTTATTTCCCAAATTCACTCGATCAATATTTTGAGATGGCCATTTTGTTCAGCATGGTTGAAAAATACAATAACTATGTCTTTGAGGATGATTTAATCCCCCACAGTCCCCGTGGGAAGGTCTGCAAGTTATGAGCTTTGCCCAATGTTTACATATAGTATTGGTTATTGAGAAGTATACAGAAGTTTTCAGGGGGGATTTTTCTGGTATTTGGGGGGGGGATGAGGTGTTAAGTGGGAGTATCTTTCCATGGAAGAAGTTCTTATGGGGGAAGAGAAATTGCTATGAAGGGGTGCCGGATTTCCCAGCATTATTTAAAAACCGATCAGAAATTAAATAAAAAAAACAACAACAATTTTTTCAACTGAAAGTAAGGAGCAACATCAAACTTAAAACGAACAGAAATCATTACGTGCATGATTGGGTTCGCCCCCTAGTCATTAACTCGCTCTTTACGCTAAAGTTTTTTTTGTACTTTCATCAGAGCCATTCATTCTAATAACGGCCTTTGTGATTAAGGGGTCATTCCAAAAGAATCGAAACAAAATTTGAACTTTAGCATAAAAAGCGAGGTATTGACAAGAGGGCGAACTCCCTAATATAGGTAATACATCATGTGAATATAGAAGTTCGTTACGTAAGTTAATTCGTAAGTTAAGTCAGAACAAAATTCCGAGAAAGCCATTTAACCTAAAAAAAAGTAAAAATTAATATACAAATTTCGTTTTAATTAGTACGGTGAGCCAGAATCAAAGCTGCATTATTTAAATAAACGTTCAGAAATTAAATAAAAAAAAACAAGTTTTTTTTTTAACTGAGAGTAAGGAGCGACATTAAAACCTAAAACGAACACAATTTAGTCCGTATATGAAAGATACTGTCCCCTCCTCAGTGCCTCGCTCTTTGCGCTAAAGTTTGAATCTGTCACACAACTTTATTTTTTAAAAACAATAAAAAACTTCAGCGTCAACAGTTCAGATAACATAGAGGAAATGGAGCACATATTCGAAGCAATATTGAGGTTTTCGTAAGAAATGACCTAGTAGTGTATTAGGAAATGTTATTTTAACCATTTATTCTTTAGCTTAGCCTGAAACCTAAAGATGTATTTGTTGTTATATTATATAGGCCGCCATCTGGCTCCATACCTATCTTTATGGATCTTCTGGATAAGCGGCTTGAGAAATTCCCCACTGGTTCACGTCCATTTATGTTGCTTGGGGATTTTAATATTGACCTTCAGGAACTTGATACGAGCGTTTCTATGGATTTTTTGCAACTTTGTATGTCCTACAGTTTGTTTCCTACTATAAATATATGCACACGAGTCACCACCTCATCATCGAAGCTTATTGAAAATATTTTTCAAATTTGGATTTTTCAGCTCCAAGAATTATTATTACAGATGTATCAGATCATTTTGGGATTTGAGGTTTGTATTTCTCTAAAGCCAGCACCAATATTTCCAAAGAGTCCAATGCCCGTGTTTAGCCAGAGTAACTTTAGAAAGTTTAAGCAGAAAATTGCAGAGGTTGATTGGAATAATTTGTTCGATCTTACGAATGACATTAATATGAGTTTTCAAAGATTTTATGATATGCTGATTTTGATAATGAGAAAGACTTGTATGATGGCTCGTTCACTATCAAAAAAAGAATCCTAAGAAACCATGGCTGTTGCCTAGCTTGTTACGTTGTATTAATAAAAGAGATCAACTTTATAAGAACTCCTTAAATAATGAAAGTGATTCAAAAAGTAATTCAAATGAAAGTGATTTAAAGTGATTGCTTGAAAGTTGATAGGATAACTCCTATTTTCAAAGGCGGTAATAAGAATGATCTTGGAAATTATCGGCCTTTTTCGGTCTTACCTGTTATTTCCCGTGTACTAGAAAAGTGTATTAACACCAGAATAAATGATCATTTGGAACTGCATAAAATGTTAAATCCAATTCAATTTGGTTTCAGGAAGGGTAGAACTACAGAGATGGCATTATCGTACCTAACTTCGGTAATTACTAGAGCTCTTGATAATAATCTTAATATACTGGTAATTGATAATAACTGGTAATTTTATGGACTAAGAGAAGCTACTTTGGCTTTGCTTCATGATTACCTCCAATAATAGGGAGCAGTACGTTCACCTTAATGGATTTTCCTCAAGTAAAAATCTTGTTAAATATGGTGCCCCCCAGGGCTCTGTATTAGGTCCTACTCTCATTTTGATTTTTATTAATGATATGCCAAATGCTGTTGCAACTACTTCTAAAATTAGGGATTTATTCGATCCTCCACCTTCTGGGTGTAGGTTAACTACACCCTTATTTGCTGATGATGCGACATTGATGTGTGCTGCTTCAACTGAACAACTAGTTACCTCTGCAATTAATACAGCAATGACTAAGATATGTCTATGGTTTTCTAAGTCTCATAGCCTTTGATAGGTAAGACTAAACTTAAAGAAACTTATATATTTGGAATCAGCATAATAAGCCGATTCTTTTGATGTATCTATTGGTATCATAATGGGTATACAACTGTTAGAGTTTTGGTTACTATTGACCCGGGTCACTCCTTACTTACAGTGCGTTACCGCGAACTATGAAAAAAAAACATAACGAAATATGAATAAGTTTAATGCGTTTAGCATATATTGAAAAATTACTACAATACCATATTTGAATAAAGAAATATATACAGATAAAAATTTTGATTTTTTTAAACTATCATTTTTTCAATCGTCATTAAATTTTGGCCCTTTTATATATTTGCAGTCTTCTAACGTGAATGGGGGTCATTACCATGTTGACGATCATCATACTGAATTACAGAGTTTCTGTGTTGAAAAATTTAATGAGATTGCAGCCTTTTGAATACGCTATTTACATCCAAGTCCCTCATTCTCTTTTCTAGTTCTTGGAACTAGCATGCATGAGCGACTCTATTATCGTATCTTTATTATAATGTTTCTTCATGAAGCAGAATTTATATGCGTAAATTGAAGTTAATTCAGGAGCAAACGACTTTCGTCCTTGGGATCTTCGATCCTATGTCCATAACAAATTCTCCAAATTCAAAGTGATAGGATACTGTCCATTTACGTTGAATTGATAGAACGAAATAGCTTTTAAATTTTATAATATTGAAATTGCCAGCTCTGCTGCTGGAGCTATTGCTATTTTTTTGTAGTTTTTATGGCGCATAACTTTTTTTTTGGCATTTTTAGCATGCAAAATGCCATTTATTTTTTAGAAGAACTGATAGAACTAGACTGCAAAATAGTCATTTTGTTTGCAAAATCAAAACCTATTAAACACAGAAAATAGGTTGCCACCTTCATAAGATCAGGCTCCGTTTCAATAAATTTAATCTTGAATTTTTACGATTACAAAACTTGGTTTATTCCATTGTAGTGTGCAACAGTTTGATATCCCTGAATAGTCTGATATCCTGTCTGATATCCTGTCAATACAACTGTCTGATATCCCATAAATAGTCCCAGCCACTCAACTTTCGGAAAATCAAGTGAGTTTATATGAAACACACCCTTACATTTCGCAAAATAAGCGAAATATAATGAATGACTCTCTTTTTGATTTAAAATAAATATTTTATGGCCGCATTGTAGAATATTTGTTTGCACCAAGTAAAACCATATTACGTGGTTTCAAACGAATAAAAACATTCTAAAATACATTGTTTTACTGCTGACAAATATCCTAAGGCGGTTTGGCTTTCTTCTGTACTAAAATTATACCTCATTTTCTGTTTTCATTAAAGCTCTGTTTTTTCGCGTAATTTTTCCAATAAAGGGACCTATAAAGAGTCAGGTTATCGGGGTTAAATGTGTAAAAATATCTTGCTGGAAGGTATTTCAGAGCCCGCTTGGGTTTTGGAGCAGAATAGCTGACGTGAGGGTAATATCTCTGCCATGGTTTTCAAGGCAGCTGAACCCCATTCAACTTATCCCTATTTCCCTTAATAATATTGAAATCGACCCTCGTACTTCCCAATCCCCATCTAATTTAACCCTCGTTTAACTCAACCACCTTGCAAGTCATCCTCCATGCAACTCAATCCTCGAGCATCTCAACGCCCATTTAATTCAGCGTCAATTAAACCCAAACCCATGCCGCTCGATCCCATTTAGCTCAGCCCTCGTGCAAATTAACCCTCATTTTACTTAACATACCTTAACTGAACCTCCATGAAGCTCAACCCTCACTTTCTTCAATCCCATTTAACATGATCCCTAAGCAACTCAACCCCTACTCAATTCAACTTCTATACAACTCAAACCCTATTCAACTGAACCTAGCGTGTAACCAGTTACACGCACAAACGGAGGTTGAGTTGAGCGGGGATGAGTTAAATGGGGTTCAAGTTAAACGTGAGTCAAACTACACACATCCTCTGCAATAAGAGAAGTCAGACACTTCCTTGCTTTCGTCACCGAGCCTTAAAAATTCGGTATATTGCAGTCTTTGTCTGGGAATATTGGATCCAAATCCTGTCAGACTAAAGGGAAGGAAGTAATACACCGTTTGATGACATCATTACCTCCTTAGGGACCCTATATCAGTTTTTTGTGGAAGAAATCGTGGAAGTAATGATTGTCTGAAGTAGGTGTTGAAGTCAAAAAGTGCTCAAGTCCATAAGACACATACAGATCATACTCTCATATTCCCTGCCACCAGTTATTCTAGTTTGAAGCCATATTAGAGCTGAAAGGTGACTGATTTGTGGAACCTTCTTCTCATATAACTGTAAGAGACTGTAAGGTGTCTGATTATCCAGTGATTTCTAGACTGTACATTATGCCAATTATGAGAGACTTAACGTGAGGCCCCCATTCAACCCACAGTGCCCTTTGTCCTTTGAGTCTTGGTTATTTAAGCAAGTATATAGAATGTAGCTATTTGGGTAAGCAATACCACCCCTCCATCATAGGTAGCACCGTTTCGGCACTTCGGATCTCGTACGAGGAGTGTTTATTCCTAAGCTGTGGCCTTACTATTCCGTATCTCTTGGTTGAGATTAGCCTCGGTTATGTGGAATATGGTCAGCTTGATCAGATTCTTAGCTACCTTGGGCCTTCGTAAGCAGGTTCCTCTTGGTAGTCTTCGAACAAGCAGAAAGTTGTTTCGAGAAATTAGTCCGTTCTGAGGCTTAATTGCTTAATTGGAAAACTCTGCAGATGAAAGAATCCAGCAAAACCATCGAAGAAGTACTCCAGGTGCAAGTACCCCCCTCGAATTAGGATCAGAGGGCATTCCGCAGATGAGAGCCGAAATACCTTATTTAAAACATCTTCAGCAATGGAACAGTGCTGTGGTAAAGGTTCCCCTACATCAGTTTGAAGCGCAGCATTTCCACAACACCTCTCCCTATCATTACACCTCCCACCACAAGTGGATTTTCGCACAAACATGAAGGGAGGCACATTCGATCGTCAATAGCGCCCCTTTTAAAGGCTAAAACAATCGACGAATAATATTACACTCCCCCCTAAGCAACACATGCACCCTAGGATGCCAGTACAGACCTTAATGTCCTTGAGTTGAAATTTTTAGGTAATTATCATAGGCAGGGCAGTAGTGCTGCCTAAGTAAAGAACGATGTTGGCACAATGTATTATTTTTTTTTTTTTCAAGACCAGGGCACTTCGTATAGAAGGAGTTGTCGTAGAAACTTCGAAAAGGGCTCATTAGATTGGAAATTGGAATGGCTAGTGCACTTTTTAATAGTAGATAGTGATTGGAAGGCAACTAACACCCCTTCCACGCCCAGCATTTCTCCAAACATATCAAATCAAAATTTTGAGACAGCCATTTTGTTCAACGTAGTTGAATGTTCCGGAAGTTAGGTGTTTGAGGATGATAATCCCCTCAGAGCCCTCAGGGCAAGGGTTATAAACTATGCCCTGGGGACATAAAAGGTTTTTATTGAAAGCTTTGTCGTAGAAACTTGAAAAAGGGCTCATTAGATTGGAAATTGAAAGGGCTAGTGCCCTTTTAATTGTCGAAAGCGATTAGAGGGCAACTAACCCCCCTCTCACGCCCACCATTTCCCCGACACATACAATCCAAACCTTGAGATTACAATTTTTTCAAAATAGTTGAAAGTTCTGGAAATTAAATCTTTAAGGATGACAACCCCCTCCCCCCCACAGACCTCATGGCAAGGGTTGTAAGCTATACCCTGGGGGCATAAAAGGTTTTTATTGAAAGAATTGTCGTAGAAACTTCAAAAAGGACTCATTAGATTGGAAATTGAAAGGGCTAGTGCCCTTTTTAATAGTTGAAAGTAGTGGAAGGCAACTAACCCCCCTCTCACGCCCACCTTTTCCCCAAACACATCCAATCACAATTTTAAGATAGTCATTTTGTTCAGCGTAGTTGAAAGTTTTGGAAATTAGGTCTTTGAGGATGACGGCCCCCCCACAGCCCTCAGGCAAGGGTTGCAAGTTATGCCCTGAGGGTATATAAGGTTTTCATAGAAAACGTTGTCGTAGAAACTTCAAAAAGGGCTCATTCGATGGGAAATTGAAATGATTAGCGCCCTTTTGAATAGTTGAAAGTGATTGGAGGGCAACTAACCCCCCTCTCACGCCCACCATTTATCCAAATACATCCGATCAATATTTTGATATAGCCATTTTGTTGAACGTATTTGAAGGGTCCGGAAATTATATCTTGAGTATGACAACCCCGTCCCAGCCCTCAGGGCTAAGGTTGTAAGCTATGCCCTGGGGGCATATAATGTTTTATAGAAAGTGTTGTTGTAAAAGCTTCAAAAAGGGCTCTTTTTGAAGAAAGGGCTTTTCTTTTTATAGAAAGTTTTGTCGTAGCTGCTTCAAAAAGGGCTCATTCGATTGGAAATTGAGAGACTAGTGCTTTTTTTACTAGTCGAACGTGATAAGAGGGCAAATTTTGATATAGCAATTTTGTTCAGCCCATCAGAAAGGGCTGTAAATTATGTCTTTGAGGATAAAAAATCCCCCAGCCCTAAGGAAAAGGGTGGTAAGTTACGCCTTGGGGACATATAGGGTTTTTATAGAAAGTGTGGTCATATAAACTTTGGAGGGGGCTCATTGGATTGGTAATCAGACGCTCTAGTGCTCTTTTTAAGAGTCAAAGTGATCAGAGGGCAGCTACCCCCTCCACCCTACACACACGTCGAATTGTCCCGAAATGCGTCAAATAGAAATTTGGAGATAGACTTTCTATTCAAAATAGTCTAAATATCATATAACAAGGCTTTTGGGGCTGAAACAAACCCCAGAGATTAGGGGAAGGGCTGTAAGTTATGCCCAGGGGGTATTAAGGTTCTTGTGCAAGGGATGGTTGTTTAACTTCAGAAGAGCCCCAGTCTTTCTCTCTGAAAAACACCATGTCAATATAAAACGAACAAAAACTAATCAAAAAAAAATTTTGAACAAAATGAGTTTTTCAAAAAAAGTAAAGAACTCCATTAAACCAAAAATGAAAATAAAGAATAAAAATAATCTACCAAGCATACAACTACCACAAATCAGTATCAATAAATAAATGAAACTCAAAGCAAACAGAAATTAAAATAAATCAAACTCAAAACGAGCAGACATTAATCTGAGTAGGGAATATAATGTGTACTTTACTGAAAAAATTCTTTTAAATGTTTTCAATTTTATAACTTTAAGAAATAAAAAAATAATTAAGATTTTAAGGAATAAATATCAGCATATGTATTTTAAAATGACAATGCACATTTTTTCAGTAAATTCATTATTTTTTTTTTCAAATGGTCGAAATCTCCGTATAACGCGTCTCCAGGAGGAAAATAATTTCATAAAACAGTTTTATTTTAACCAGGAGCGGGCTATTGCCCCAGGGGCAATGGTCCAAAATTGTAAAAATATCTCAGTCATAACAGAGGAGTTATTGATAAGAAACTTAATCTTATTAATCTGATGAGCAGGGGCGCATCCAGGGGAAAGGGTCCCGTTTGAACACCACCTTGCTGATAGGTAATACATCTGCGTTGTATTTTTCTGCCTTTTAACTAAATTTCTCTCAAATTTATATAAAATCCATTGACTGCATGAAGTTTTTCACTGAAGTTAATTTTCCAGTTTTACTTTGAGGGCAAATGATAGTTTCACATTATGCTGTGTTTGATGGAGGAGGGGGAGGGGCAAAAACATACTCATTTGCGATAAAAGGATCAACATAAAATGTTTGAGAAATCTAATATGGTTTTAATAAGTAACATTTCCTTGATACAAAAGTTTTGAGATCTAATTGAGTTTTACTATTAAAAAATCATAAAAAAACAGAGGCTTATTTCTGTCAATGTTTTCTGCCTTGTAAAACAATTCCTTTCAAATGCGTTGAAACATCAATTGACCAAAAAACCTTTTTATTTGAACAATCTGTTTTTTTTTACAAGATAAAAACACTATTTCAGCCTCTTGGGAGGGAAGGGGGAGGGCAAAAGCACACTCACTTGTGTTAATTTCTCTTCTTTTTTTTCATTCTTTTTGTCATTAGAAGCACCCATTTTAAATTTAATACCTTATGTAAGTTGATTAATGCCAGTTTTAAGATTCAATTTCAATCTTCCATTTCCTTAAGAAAATTTATTTTTTTATATTTAATTGAACAGAAACATCGGCCAGGTCCCATCCTATAGTCACTGACTAACATAAAAAAGTTATCCTGCGGTAAAAAAGTACCCAAATGTGAATGGGTACTGAATGGGTATGAGAATGGGCATTGAATGTGTATACAAGGACACTATCAGGATTTTTCCAGTGTAAATTCTGCAACACAAATGCTAAAAAGGCGTTGCCATGATTACAATTTTTCTTTCTAGATAAGTGTAAGCATGGTTAAAAAACTAAAACTTCTACGTTTTTGTTTACAAAAACTTTTCAAGATAGAGGTAGGCGGCAAGAGGGTTGTCACCATTATCTTCACAAGTAATATTGGCTAAGCAAACCTAAATTAGTGCATATTCTGTTCATTTTCAATTTGAATTACCGTTAGAAATGGTATCTTTTTCTCCTGTAATATTTAGATTTTTCTTACACGTTTCCTTTCATAGTTAGCAATTCAATTATATCCCAAGCCAAAAAGGATCTTGACAAAAATGAGAATGATGATCAGAATCAACATACTTCAAATATTATAGAAGAATGTTTCCTGGCGATATCCCAAAAAGAGGTCAATTAATGCTATTCAAGTAGGTCTTAAAATGCCTTTTGGCAAAGCAACCAAAACATAAGAAGGGATCTTACCTCAGTAGTTTCCAAGTGACATTTGTGTGTCCCAACAAAGGCGGGGACAGCATCCGTTACAGTTAGCCTCCCACTGGCACTGACAGGCTGGTCACATTGATGAATATCCAAATTGGATAAGTTCACATCTGCAACCAATAGTCCATTCAAGCTAGAAAGAAGAATCAGGTGTATTTTGCATTCGGTCCCAATAGTAACCCAAGGTGTCACCTACTTTCTGCTACCTGCTATAGATATTAAAATGGCACATGTTCTGCACAGTTCTGCCACACGCGGCATAGTTCAGCCCTGTGTGGCACAGTACCCACAACAGTTTGTATAATTCAGCCACGCTTGGCACTCTTTTGCCATGTTTGGCACATTCAACTTGGTGTATATTATTTCTGAAAGTTGGCAACACCTAATAGTAACCTATCCCTATGTTACCAAATGCTGCGTTTTGAGAAAAAGTGCAGCTCAAACTCATTTATTCTGCGAAAAAAAACGCATAAGAATACTTGAAAAATCTCACGTAATACGCAGAACAATTGCAACTACCTTTATCTTATTATACAGAAGATGAGCTTCAATCGTCTTGCCGGTGTTAAACTTTTATTGTTACTATGAAGAAGTAAAAGAATGGTAACATATAGACTATAGCCCAGAAGAAATTGAACGATCAGCTATCATTGCATCACTGAGCACTTTTTCTCGCATGCGTCGAAAAAATTCATTACATGACGATTTCAGTTTTTCGCAAAAACGCTGGTAATAAGTCGTCCGCACTCTGCAAAATCGCTGTGTTCTTCCGCAAATGCAGTGCCTGGGAACTATGGAAATGTCAGTGCTTTTTTTTACGATTTAGCTTTTTAAGCTAGTTTTGTTTTCTTCCTTTTTTTTCTCGTTGATAAAGGCTTCCAGATGTGAAGCCGAAATTTTTGTACTTTCTTTACATTGTTCATTGTCTTATTAAAACTTACACCCGTTTATCAACTGGTTCCACGTTTCATTTTACTTACATTTCATTTCATTTTGCTTAGAATTACATTTCATTTTACTATCACATTTTATTTCATTTTACTTACAATTGGGGATACTGCATTTAAGCTGTAAAAAAAACCAGTAAGCCATAACTTGTCTGTTTCTCATCAGCGTTTCTTTTCTAATTAGATTTTGAAAAGTATCTTTCATTGAAAAACGCCTTCTTTTGTATTTTCATTGAAAAATAAAAAAAAATCAAAATTAACCCTCACACCATTTTCTCATTCAGTAAATCATTCATTTAGTCAATCATTCATCAATGAATCGTATTCAGTAAACATCTAATGAATAAACAAAAAAAAAGAAAAAAAAACTTTTGCTAATGAGGCTTCAATAGGCTCATCATGATTAGGGCCCAAGAAAACGATACTTATACATTAATCTAATGAAAACATTTTGGGAAAGTTTAAATATATTTCCATAGCCTACCTATATATCTCTATATAAGCTTTTAATCTTTAGTTGTTTCCAGGGACCTAATTTGCTATGGGGCAAGGGGTTTTATATCAGGTGATCCCTCCAGACCCAAGTTTGCCCTAACCACACCACAGCTTGCCCCCTAGCTGAAATTTAGTTTCTGCAAAAATCTTGTCAAAATAAAGATAAGCCTATATAATTAAAGTATCCAAAGAAACACGTCAGTTTTCGTTAGTATATCTTTGCCTTTATATGAGTCATATTTCAGTTTTTACTGTCAGTTTCACTTGATTTGGGAAAATTGGCTCGAAATTTGCCCCCCCCCCCCAGATTTTGATGAAATTATGCCACTGGTTGTTCCAGCAAACATTTTTCAGAAAATATTAAAGAGGTTGAGTGACCAAAAACCCAGTAATAAGTAGTTGCATCAAAGGTCAGAAAGATATCATTCGAATTGGAATCTGAAAATATTTGTTTTTAAACAGTTACGTTTTTGTTTTTTATGCTGGGGGGATGGCTATTTGAATTTTCGTTTTTAATTTGTTGTCTTTCTTCTGCATCATCGACTTTTTATTCTTCCTTTCTTCCCACACCTGTTTTGATTTCTTTTCATTCAGATTTGTTCCATTTTTTCATTTTATTTTTTTCAGCATATATTTTTTGTTATTCATTTTTTTCTGGGGGGGGGGTAATTATTTTAATGATTTTTCAAGCCTAAATTCACTGAAAAGAGCTTTACAGAGGTCTTTAAAAAAATTGGAAGCGTACCTTCAGGAAAAGGATATTATTTCTCTAAAGGATTTTAGCGAAAGGGAGTTAAGGGCTAAGAAATAGTGTTTTTATACAAAACTACCTACATTTTGATATCTTTTCCCCAAATTTCTATGGGCATATCCTCTGATAGATATCTTTGGGTATAGGTGTGGTGTTTAGATTTCTCCATGGGGTGCTCATACCTGCTGGAAAAATACTTCAAAAGACTTTTCAGAAAATTTCAGAGCAGAGCCCTAAGTCTTTTTCTTAGGGAAAACATCCCTCCCAAGCTACATTCTTGAGGGATCTGAATCCCTTAATCTCTATACCTGAGAAAATTTTACTATTCTAGGGGATTTTAATTCTATTACAAAGTTTTATACCAGGTGAATGTAATTTCTTATATAATTGTTTCCTTTCACCACCTGGAGTCATATTACAGTTGCTATCCAAGAATAATGTTGCGGCCCCCATTTCCAAGTGCAGAGCCCGGCTGTAGCCAGGATATTACAGTCCTTAATTTGTTCATAGAATCCAAAGCTTAATTAGAAACTAAATATGATTTGGACTTCCTCCAAGCGAGCTTCAATAAATGATCTCTTAGAAACTAGAAAAATGTTTGAAAAAAGGAGGAATAGCTGGAACGTGAAATTACCATTACTGTGATGATGGAATATGAACAAATAAAAAGTGACGTTATAAAACTTTGATCTGTATGAGGGGTCACAAAGGTTATTGAAAGAGTAGTTAGGCCCCTCAAAAATAATTTTCTAGGATCATTCGTTCTATTTGATGAGTACACGGTGAAAATATAAATGATTTGTTGGAGAAACATGGCTTTTCATTAGCCAACAATATTGTTTTGACAATTGTGAACTGGTACGTCATATCAATTTGCCTGTGATAAAGCAGCATAAATAAAGAAAACGTGATGCTTTAAGTTTTTATCTGTGTTTTGGGTCAAAAGGGTAATGAAAAGTAGTTGGTCCTTCCCAAACTTTCTAAAATCATTCATTGAATATGACGAGGTCAGAGGAAAGAATGTTGGTCTGTTCTTTATCACAAGAACTTTATGTCAGATTCAAGCTATTGCTTTTCTTTCCGGAAAACTTTTTCCTGTTTCTAATGTTTCCTAAGTCTAGGTAGTATTAATAGTGTCTTCTCGATAGTTACAACAACTATTTGTTGACTCTAAAAAAATATAAAATTTTCCACTTGCAACCAACGGTCATCAGTATAATTTCCCTTGACAATGCAACGATCCAAATTGTTAGAGGACTTCACTAACAACTATTGACACTATTTTCTATTATTAAATTGTCTATGTCATTTCCTGGAGCTAAATCAATGTTTGCCTATGAGCTAAAACGCTTTAATGTAGCTGTGGTTGGTCTTACGGAAACCCGCCTTGTCGGAAGGGAGTCCGAGGATATTGGTGAAGGATATCACCTGATCTGGTCTGGTGACCCAATAAGCAAGACAAACGGTGTAGGCCTCGCGCTGAACGCCATAGCCAAGAGATGCCTTCTCTCCTATGAACAAATTTCAGATAGAATACTGATGGCTCAGCTCCAGCACAAGCATGGAAAGTGGACCATTATTGTATGCTATGCTCCCACTAATCCGAGTCCTGCGGAAGTGAAGGATCAGTTCTATGCGGAGCTCTCAGTGACCCTGCCCAGAGTCCCACCCCGCGACATCGTCACTCTTCTGGGAGACCTTAACGCCACGGTAAATGACATGGATGGCGTGCGGAGAAGTGTTCTCGGCCCTGTGACTCCGGATTCACTGAATGGCAACGGACAAAGACTCCTCCAGCTCTGCAATATGCATTATCTGGTCATATTAAACACGCTCTTTCAGAGACGAGATATACACAAATACACTTGGTATAGTAACGACGGCCAGACAAAGAAGATGATCGATTATGTTATAAACTCGGGTCGCTGGCACTCATCAATAACAAATTGCCGGACTTATAGGTCGGCCGAGCTTGGAAACACAGACCATAGGATGGTAGTCGGCACGCTGAGGCTACGCCTGAGAGCACAATGATAAGAAAGACGGCCTCCCAAGCTCGATCTGAGTAGTCTGGCTACATCTGAGATGCAACAGAAATATGCTCTCGATATCTCTAACCGGTTTAGCTGCCTCCAAGTTCTGGACGACCCTGAAGTAGCATGGAAGTCTTTCAAAGATAATATACTTGATTCTGCTGGCAGTACCATTGGCTACAGCAGACACAAGAATAAACCCTGGATATCCCAAGAGACTCTGTCTGTGATCGAGCTTGGCCGGAAGGCCCGCTTAGCAAAGAATATGTTAGAGTACAGACGACTCAATGGCCTGCGCAATAGCCTACTGCACAGTGATAGGAAGACCTTTGTTGACAAGAAAGCCAGCGATCTTGAAGATGCTTCAAGGAAAGGAGACACCTGCTCCCTGTACAAACACCTCCGCGAGCTGACGGAAGGGAAGACTTCTACCGTGAGCCGTGTTTTGTCTGCTGACGGAAGTATGCTGGATGACGATGCAGGTCAACTCTCTGCCTGGAGCAGTCACTTCTCAACGCTTCTGAATGCCGAGGCAGTTGCTCATCTCGACCTAGATCTGATTCAAGCAGCCTTGGCCCCACCCGAGGCTACTTCCGACCTCGTATCGCAACCTTTTACCACCTCTGAGAATCAAAATGCTGTAAAACGGTTAAATATTAATCGAGCCCCCGGCGTCTGTGGTATTTCTGCAGAACTCCTCAAGTATGGGGGTGCAGCGATGATTATGTGGCTCCAGCTAATCTTCTCAGCTGTATGGACGACGGAAAGCATACCTAATGACTGGCGTGCTGGCATCATATTGCCGCTCTGGAAACGTAAGGGCAGCCATCAAATCTGCTCCAACTATCATGGGATCACGCTTCTCTCCGTTCCTGGTAAACTCTTCGCCATGTCACTCCTGGACAGGTCTTCCACCTTTTTTCGTAGAAAGAGAAGAGTCCAGCAAGCCGGATTCATGCCCAGCAGGTCGACGACGGAGCAAATTTTCACTATTTGCCAGTTGATCGAGAAGACGTGAGAGTTGCACCGAAAAGCGTACATCTCATTCGTGGACCTTAAGGCTGCCTTCGATTCTGTTGATCACCGTTCACTTTGGCTGATATTAAGAACTACGGGTCTACCCAAGAACTATTGCTCACTTTTTGAAAAGCTGTATGAGGATACCGAAAGCTGCGTGCAAGTCAATGAAAGACACAGTCCCACATTCTCGGTGAAGACTGGCGTCCGGCAAGGTTGCGCCGCCGCTACCGAGCTTTTCAACTGCGTCATAGACCATGTTATGACCAGCACGACGAATCGCCTTCAGTTTGGTCTTCAGTTTGGAGACCGGCTACTCTCTGATGCTGACTTCGCCGACGACATAGCGCTAGTTGCAAACACCGTCGAAAAGGTCACCAAAGCTCTTCAGTTGGTCTTAGAAGAAGCCTCGAAGGTTGGACTGAAGATCAACTGGCAGTAAACCAAATTTATGCTCATTGAGCCCCCTAAGTCCCGTTCTACTGTAAAGGAAGTCAACATCGGAAGCAATCGAGTAGATGTGGTTGAAGACTTCACTTACCTGGGATCTATTCTGTCGAAGGATGGCTTGATCACGAAAGAGCTTACATCTCGAATAGCCAAAGCGTCAGCACTTGTTGGGAGGCTTAGCAGCATCCGGCGAAAGCCAAACATAAGCAGCTTTACCAAAATGCGCGTTCACAATGCGTCAGTCAGCACCGTGTTGCTGTATGGAGCGGAGACGTGGCCAGCTGCAAAATCTATCCTCAGCACCGTCGATGTCACACAGACGAAATATCTCCGAAGAATCCAAGGACTTCACTGGACTGACTTCGTTAGCAACAAGACTCTCCTGACACGTACCGCTCAAACTCCTTTCTCGACGCAGCTTGCCCAGCGTACTGTTCGGTGGTACGGCCACCTCCTTCGCATGTCACACGACGCCCCAGCACGGGTCGTATTCGACTTTGACCCCACCCTACACGGATGGAAGCGACCCAGAGGACGCCCACCCACTAGGTGGAAAGACAAAGCCGATGAATTCCTCACCCAAGCCCACACCCCGGTGGAAGAAGTTGCGAGCCTGGTAAGCGATAGGTCAACCTGGAGGCACCTAGTCTCATCGTTCTCTACGCCGAACCCTCGGCAGGAGCCTTAAGTCAAGTCAAGTAAGTCTGTCATTGGTTGTAAAAACAGCTGAAACATACCATACTCATTTTGATCAAGTAAGGAGTTAAGTTTTGCATTTAACTAGAAATTTGGGTCCTCTATAGCTCACATTCGTATAACAGCTGATGTTTTCCATCATTTTAGTGTTTCACAGAGCTTTTCTACAAGCAAAAATTGTAATCGAGCAATTCTTACAAATTTCTGAAGTACAGCTAATGGACCAAAACAGCATTTAAATTTAACAAAAAATTTAATTAGTATTTAATATTAATTAAATTTAATTAGCAATTTTAGGTTAAATAATAACTGGGTCTAAAAATTCCTAATGAATAATTAGTCTTGTTAAAATTTACAAATTAAAAAAATTATTTTAATTAAAATTATTTTTGTTCATAAAGCTTGTTTGAATTCGTATGTAGGCCAACAGAAAATACTCGAAGAAGATTTAAAAAGTTTATACTTTAGCTCGTGTTCAGATTCCTCTAATGTGCTATGAAAACATCTGGGGGCCATACCCTCCTGATAAGAAAGACATATATTGCATTTTGGCTTGGAGTTGCATAACAGTATATGTGTATTTTTTTTATATTCCTTAATCAAATAGTACTTTACAGGAATTAGAGTTTATAGCAACAGCTCCAACTTAGTAAAGAACGATCCAAGGCCCAAGTAACCAAAAGTTAACATAGCTTTAAAAAGAACTATCTAGTGAGGAAAAAATTAACATTTGTAGCTGAGTCGGGAGTAGTGACTAATTCGAATAATCTCAATATTACAATTTTACTGTGAACAAAATTATGGGACAAGAATGGTTCTGGATCAAAAATGGCTCTGGATCGAAATGGAAAGTCCTCCATAGGAAGCATCTTTGCCACTTCTCCTGGAATTACAGCCCCCACCTTGAACAACAAGCAAAATCGTTTTTTTGCATGAAAAGCACTGATGTGCCTCCTTCTATTTTTTTTTTTCAGGGATGATCATATCAAAACAGTCATTTAGAATATTCGGTCAGGACTCAGTTGAAAAAAATCGTTATATTTAGTGCACTTCTTAAATAACAAATGAGTTCGTGCCACAGTAAAGTGGCGTTTTCTGCCACAGAAATTCCAATGAGTGTAAGTTCTACAACAGCCAATCGCTGTCCTATAGTCTAGAACCCTAAACAGGAGTTTTTTCTCGCCACCCCTCTAACTTTTCATTAAACAAAAAGGTCTTCTTTTATCTCTATCTATCATATTCATTTCATTAATTCTTCATTAGGATCTTTTCATTCAACGTATCAGTGTATATTAAAAAAAGGGCAAAAATAATTTAAGAAAAAGTGTTTTTTATGGAAGTGAAGAACGAAGATGAAACTTAAAACGGAAAAGAATTATTGCTTTGCCGATTACGAAAGATAATTCTACAATATTAGGTCAAGTGAACTGACTAGTGATATTACCTAATATCTGTAGAATTGTAATAACTAGAGGCTTACTAGAAACTGAGCCTGCTTGAGTTTTTTGGGAAATTATAATTGCATACTCAAAGTTATCGATAGCATGATCGTTGAAAGACTACAGAGAGATTTATACGTAATCGTTGTTTTGTGCATGATACTCATAGAATTTTACGCTTCTAAGAGAACATCGTTTTTGGATTGGTTTTGTTTTTTTTCAGTAGAATACTAGTTTTTAGGTTAGGTTAGGTTATTCTAAAAACACTGGAAAACTTCACGAACCAGTTTGTTTGAGTTGGTTTTGTAGATATTTTTTTTTGCAATTGGCGAAGCAATAATTTTTGTTCGTTTGAAGTTTCAACTTAGCTCTTCACTTCCATAAGAAAAACTATGTTTTTTAAGTTAATTAATTATTAATCAATCAATTAGCTATCTATTGACCAGCAGCTATCAGTTATTTATTGTTCATTATTATGGTATCAAAATGTGTCAAATAGCATAAATTATAATTTTTATTTGCCTAACGTATTCGGATAGCTAATTAAACAAAATAAGCAAACAAGATCTAAAAAGCATATATTTCGGCTCATATATTAGTCCCTATATTATACTTTAGCAACATTTGGTTGCGATAAGCGTGAAATATAGGCTATTGAAATTTTTATTCGCAGTTGCTTAGCAGATTGTATCTCTTGTTGCTCGGGAATAGTGCTCTAATAAAGCAGTAGTTACCTGGAAATAACTGCACCTTGAGAGACTTGTCTTTTAATAAACATTTCCTTTATTGCCATTGGAAAGTTCTATGTTGTGAAGTTCTTCTAGCTTCTATTTTCTTTTTTTAGTGTTAGTAGAAGGTGATTATTCCACAAATTTATTCAATTTATTTCAATTAAAATCAATTATCAATTTATTCAATCAATAAATTTACGAAAAAACCTTTCAACATAATAGAATCCCCCGTAAGGCTCTATGGCCAGGACAAAAACAGGGGAAAAGCAGAAATGACACAAATACTAAAAAAAAGAGAAGAAAAGTATTTTCAATATAATGCATTTCAACCTTTCAAAGACTCAGCACCCCCCCCCCCCAAAAAAAAGAAGACCAAAACACGAAGCGATTTTAAGAGACCCCCCCCCGAAAAAAAGAATATGTAGGACAATTCAATGAATTAAACCATATTCCAAATACATATTTGAAACCAAGCCACAAAAAGTATTAAACAAACTCAATACCCCTCACAACAAACATTTCCAACACATAGGTTTCCAAAGTTAGGTTCTGCTTCTAACTTCGACTTTTTGTCCTAGTTCTTTAGGAAAGACTATTCAAACACAAGGGCTGTTGATTTTGACTGAGAAGTATTTTTAAAGAACTTTAAAAGTGTAGCGCAAAGAGCAAGGGTTGAGGAAGGGGCAGCCCTCCCCCCCCCCCTCATGTACAGAATAATTTCTCTTCGTCTTAAGTTTCAATGTTGCTCCTTAGTTTCAGTTGAAAAAACTTCTTATTTTATTTAGTCCCTTTGTATAAATCATATATTAGGCCTGTTACCAAACATGGTTGCCCAGTTTTTGCAGAAACTCCTAAAATCGTACTGGCACTGCTTCGGGGATCCAAAATAAGGGCGAGCTACAGCACCGACCGTGTACCTTTACAACATTGAAGTGACAGATAGACTGATTTATTCGAAATTAACCCAATAGTAATTTTTAACCACAAAAACAAATACATCATCATATTCTTCTGACAAGGCTTTATGGGCGGGAATATGCGGAGAAAAATAAAATCCGAAAAACAAAACAGACCCAAAAAACACATACTGTAAAAAAAGAAATGAGGAACTAGCCCCTATTACTGTTTACTGGGTACACAGTTGAAAAAACTTGTTATTTTTTATTTAATCCCTTTGTATTAATCTTATACTCGGCCTGTAATCAAACATGGATGCCCAGTTTTTGTAGAAACTCCTAAAACCGTATTGGCACCACTTCAGGGGATCCAAAATAAGGGCGAGCTAAAGCACCGACCATGTACCTTTACAACCTTGAAGGGACAGATAGATCGATTTATTCGAAATTAACCCAATACTAATTTTTAACCACAAAAACAAATACATCATCATATTCTTCTGACAACGCTTTATGGGTGGGAATATGCGGAGAATAAAAAATCCAAAAAACAAAAACAGACACTAAAAAACACATACTGTAAAAAAAAGAAATGAGGAACTAACCCCTATTACTGTTTACCCTTACCCACCTAAAATACAAGCCAGAGCAAAGTTTGATGAACAATAAGCAATAAAAGGTTAATTCTGAAGCTGAACCCAGAGACATCCACCGCACGGGGGCATTAATAAAAAAGATTTGGGCATCAATGGCTGTTTCTACAAACACTTCATCACTCTTCATTCGATGAGCTTTCTCTACTTGAACCGCCATTTGCCAATACGGAAAACACGCACAAACACGCTAGGGTTGAACTACCTGCAAGAAACTCCGCAAGAACTTAAAGAGCAGTTCTGTTCAGTGAGTAATTGTAGTATGTGATTACTCTTTGGCTCTGTCAAACACTACGCCTCCTTTTTGAATGATCTCCCGAGAGAAGTAATCTCTGAAAACCGTCGCTTGATAAGAGCCACCGCATTAGCGTTGAGTTGCAAAAGAGCCATGTGGATGCCAGGTTTCATTTTTTTCCCTAGTCCATTTTGTATAAAAGGTGTAGACCCTCAAATGTAGGGAAGTGGCTCATTTATTTGGAAATTTGAAATCTCTAGTGTCTTTTTTAAAAGTCAAAAGTGCTTGGAGGGTAGTCACCCCCTTCTGTGCCATGTCATCAGGAACATCGGCCACAAAAATTGGTTGGAACTCTAGAACTCAACCAAAATTTTTAATAAATTTTACGAATTTTGAAAATGAATTTTTGATATTGAAGATCACCATAATAATTGATTTTTCTTAATGTGAAGAAGTATAACTGAAGAGAAAATTCTTTCTTTTCATGACTTTTTATTCAAGAAATTATGATGTTTATTTTCCTTGAAAAACTAAGCGCTGATGATATTGAAGTAATTGTGACAAGTCATTTAGGGAATTCATCAATATGGCAAATTCTTATTAAAATTTACCACTGCCAGCTTTCCTGATTCTACAGATATTTCTTATAAGAAAACATCCAAAGACTATCTGTCTTCGGGTTGGCCACTAGAAAAATAATCATTCTCTTTCATAGTAGAACGAGGAATAAATCATCAAGACTTGGTTCTACAGCGTTGGAGAATATTATTCCAGAGATCTTTGATGAACCACTAAAAGGACTATTTGGAAGATGAAAGGACTATCTTGATAATATTCTTTTGGAATGAATCATATTTGATAGATATATTTTGTAGTTTTAAAATATGGGCTCCTTTTGCTTTGCTTTTTTTTGTAGAAATTCAATAAAAACTGAAACCTTTGTAGATGAAACACTCAGAAATGCATCCAGAACATTAATGATCATAAATGGGAAGGTATTTTGAAACACCTCTTCTCCCTTAAAAGGGTAGTGACCTTTAATAACACTTTTATAATCTCTATTTTGTGAATGTAAAACCTTGCAAATTAGACCTTCTGATCAAATGAGGTACTACAAAAAAGTACTTACGAGTCATAGTGACCACACCAAAGAAAGGAAATTAGGTCAATCCAAATGAAATATACCAAAATATGATGAAAATATAATATTTTATTAACAAAATTATGGAAACTACAACAGAGAATTGTGAAAAGCAGGCCACCCAGAACACATTATATTAAATGCCTAGGCTAACCATCTCTATATATTAAATATTTAATTAAAATATACCTGGATAGTATTTTATTTGGCTCAGGCTAAGCTGATTATCTCCGACTGGACACAGAAAATTGGTTTTATTACACATCAAGAATTAAGTATCGTCATTATAACAAGTAAGTCCCAACATTCTTAGACCACACTGGCTATACATGACAAATGAAACTCAGAGAGGAAAGAAAATGAAAAATAAAATAAAAAAAGGTGAAAAAACGAGGATTTTGTCAGCCAGTGGCGAACCATGAAGATGAAGAAATAAGCAAATATTTCGACAAGGACCTCCGCCGAGTCGTCCTCAGTGCTAAACAAACTGAGGACGACTCGGCGGAGGTCCTTGTCGAAATATTTGCTTATTTCTTCATCTTCATGGTTCGCCACTGGCTGACAAAATCCTCGTTTTTTCACCTTTTTTATTTTATTTTTCATTTTCTTTCCTCTCTGAGTTTCATTTGTAAGTACCAACAAATTTTTAATCCTCTTACCCTGGCTCGATCCCAATTTATAAGGTTTTTAAAGAACTCTGAATCCATTTCTTAAATTTAGAAAAAAAAGTTGAAATTCTGGTGAAATAACGGAAACTACATTTTCAAAAACAAATGTCAGTGAGAAAGGGATTGAAAAATCAAAATTAAGGTAAGACGATTTTTTGTCAGGTTACGTATAGTTACGTACCTGTCACGGATGCAGTCTTCTAAGTCCAAAAAAATCATATTGTACTATTAGTGTATTATCATACCACTCTAGGTTTCATTATTCGTTAAACTATATGGCTGTATTGCGTAATATGTAATACTGCTTAAAAAATAATGAAATTTACAAACTCGTTAAATTATAACAATTATTCATGAAATGTCCAATATGACATCGAGTAATCTTTCCAAGACGGCAAATCAGTTAAGCATAGAACTCTATCTATTCTGCATCGCTTTCCGTCTAGGAAATTTATTTTCGCATTGCTCTTCGTTTAGGTCTTAGGACGCAAGCAGAATAGCGCTACAATGCCTTGGTTTGCATACATGAGCAGTACTTGGAGCTCACCACACGCTTCAGGTTCAGTCTAGCCAAAGAGCAAGAACGTTGCTATAGGCCTACTTCCAGGGTGCTACATACTATGTATCAAGATGAGAAAAACAGGATTTTCATTGTGTTCTTGAAGCCATTGCTGTTTTAATTTAAAAGGGTCAACTTGCTGTTTCAGCACATACACACGGACCAATTTCGTCTTTTTGAAGATCTCCTGCCTAGAATACTCCGCTCATATGCGGTGTCTGTGACGGTTAACATTGACTTTAGAATCAATTATTTGCCGCCAGATTAAGTTGATTACAGACATGAGTTCCTGATTGAACTGGCCAAATGTAAACTTTCAGCCACACAGAAGAGCGAGATCAAAATACGGTGTTCGGTGTTCCTAAAAACTGTGGCTAAAGCGGAGCTTAAACGAATGCCTCCTGCTCTTGATTCACTCCTCAAACTGAAAATTTTTATCCCCTGTGATTTGATTGTTTCAATTTTGACCCCAATTTAGAGACTTGCCATTGAGAATTGTTGCTATCACTGATCTCAGTACCTTGGAGAATCAGTGGAAGAAACTGTTGGACGTTAACTGGTCATTTGTGTGTGGAGAAGTAATTCCCAAAGACTCCTCTCAGTTCTGGATAGCTGTCCTACATTATCTTGATGCTGTTGGGGTATCTCCTTTTCGTGAGTTAGCCAGGTGGGCAATGACCCTGTTGAGTTTTCCAAATAGTGAAAATATCCCATTAAGCTCTAAACTATTTTTTTATGTGGTAGTTGTAGAGCTGTATAATAATGGATTTGCAGCCATCGTAAACAAACCATCGGGTTTTTGTAGATGGCTGCTCTAAATTTGTTTGTATTTTTTATGTTAAATAAATTAATTTGATCTATTTGATTTGATCTATTAGAAAGTAGGTGATACGAAAATACTCTATGAAGATCCTTTTCTATGATGAATGTCATTAAGATCAAGCTCCAAAACCGTATGGTTTTGCCCATGTTGAACTCAATATTGGTGTTCAGGCTGTGGTTGTCAGCATGTGGCTCTTGTTGCTCGACGACTACAAAGCATATGCTGCTTTTCAATAGTGATATTTATAAGGGCTGTAAAACCGAAGGAGCTGGTGACCAAACAACTGATCTAGATAATTGTCTAGCCTCTTTTGAGTCTTAAATCCCTTAGTACCTTATGGATCTAAGTGCCTTTCTTTTTTTTTTACTTAAACGATAAAAAAAAATGTGTTGGTTTGTCGTAGGCGTTCTCTCGGTTAGCCCTTCCCTGCCCTTTTCTTTTTTCTTAATGATCGGTCTTTAGCTGCCCGTATTATTTCATCTTGGGATTACGAAGGCTTTTGTATTAGCCCCGTTCTCACGCATGCTTTGGTAGACACATGCACTTAGTTAACCACGATGTGCCTCCGTGCATGGGGAATTGTAAGCTTTAGAAACTCGCCGGGTACGGGAAACCCTGCGCTTTGTCTTACATGAGAATTCGTTAGTCATTTATGTGAATCTTTCAATGCTTACAAACATTTTTGATAATCAGATACTTACACAAAGAAAGTGAGGCAGTAAAAGTGCACTGAAGAACTTAGCAACATAATTGAGTATTCTCGTCTAAATCATTTGAATCCAATACGAATAAATCAAATACAAATCAATGCAAATGAAAAACGGTACTTGGGCATTATATGGGTCTTTCTAAAAAGTTAGGATTGGTTAATACTAATGAAATAGGAAGACAGTTTTTTTTTTTTTTTTTTTTTTTTTTTTTTTTTTTTTTTTTTTTTTTTTTTTTTTTTTTTTTTTTTTTTTTTTTAAGCCAAATAATTACCTGTAATACATTATAAAATAAAATAGGATGAATATATAATAGTTTATAAACAAATTTGGGCTATATATTTGCACATTAGGGGAATGGGGGGTACAATATGGCATATATTAAATACGTAACCTAACCTAATCTAACCTAACCTAGGTACCTTTCTCCCCCTAAACCCCAAAAAATAACAGTTTAAATATTGTAACGGAATGAAAATCACGCTATGCATTGCATTGCTCTATAGCGGTCTCTTGAATTAACCCGTCAAAAACTGGTTTTTCGTGACTGGTTTCCTTGTAAAGGCCCATATATTGCCCAAGTACCGAAAATACTCAAACCAAAGCCATGTCCATGGGGGAGGGGGATTTGGGGTAGGACCCTCCCTCCCTGACTAAATTTTTGTTTAACTCGTAAAAAAGTAAGAAAGAGGCATATAAACATATTTTTGAAGCGTTCTTAAATTTTTTTTTGTATTGAACGCGATATTTATTTCAATTGGATGCAGTTGCCGGTGACACTGACTCCTGTTGTGACTCATTACTCTTGAAGAACTCACAAGAGACCTGCTCCAGCCATCTCCGAGCAAAACAGAAAATATAGTAAGGAGAACGAACACCAACGGATATCGAAATAAAAAAAAAATTGTTCTTACCAACTTTCAGCGTAACATATCGTAACATAACATATCATATCTTATGACAATAACATATCGTAATAATTTTTTTTTTAGAGTTTTTTAGAAGGGGGATACGGTCATAGAGGGAGGGTCCAGGGTAAGCTGCCATGATTTATCACTGATAAGTTTTTTTCGAGGGGGAGGGAGATCAGGCCATGGAGGGCCAGGGCTTAGCTCCCATAAGTTTCAGAACAACATATCGTAATAACTTTGTTTTCTTTTTTTGGGGGGGGGGGGCTTGGGCTTCCTGGCAGTCGGCATGCGATAGGCTGCTATATATGGATTTTTGTTTTCGTTTGTCTTATATCTGCAGACGAGAGCCTCTTCTTGATGTCATAACGTCACCACGGGTTCATTACGGAAAAACACGAATTCTTACTTAAACTCCTGACCTATTTAGATTTTTTCTGTGGCCAGTCATCGCTGTTCCTTGTTTTCCCACTGCCGATTTTATTGTCCATTTATGTTCATCAGTACCTCAGAAAGTTTTTTCCGCGCATTTCGCTTTAGCAGTTTAGATTCACACTTCATATTAATTATTTTTTAAGACGGTATAGTTAATAAAACGTCGTTTCCAGTTTCTAACCACAGATCACTGTTCAGGATTTCGTTTACGATTCAACGTGATTCTCGCTGTTATTTGCTCCATGCTTTCTTCTTTAGGTATTGTAATCTCACTATTGATAGTGATCTAATCCCATTTATTTGTTCTTAATTTTTATCAATCAACCCCTTAAAGATTTTAAATGGAACTTAAATTAGAAGAAGCGCCTTTTAAAATTGTATTTTTTTTTGTTATTGGACCTTTAACTTTTGCCTCGGCTTGTCTTTTGTCATTATGATATACATATCGCCGAATCTTGTTTCCTTAACAAAGGCATGGTAAGCGTTGATAACCTTATCCATGTCAAAATCCCAAACCCAATCATCATCGCAATCATTTTTTATTTTGACACGTTTTGATTCTCGCTGTCGCTGATTTTCTAACCCTATTTTTCTTTCTTCTTCATTTTGGATTTTCATTGCCTCAGATAATTTGCCAATGCCCTTTGATTTAGCTGCCCTTAATGGTCTAGTCTTACATGACGGTCCAGTTCGTAGAGTTGTTAGTTGTTCAGGTGGTGGGACAAAAACCACCTGAGTCTTTGGGTCTTGCCTCATTTGGCGGTCCAGGTTGTTGATTTGCACCCATTGTAAATTTAATTTGTTTGGGCCGTTTTGCCTCGACTTGTCTTTTGTCATTATGAAATACATATCGCCAAACCTTTGTTTTTTCTTAACAAAGGCATGGTAAGCGTTGATGACCTAATCCATGTCAAAATCCCACACCCCATCATCATCGCTATCATTTTCAATTTTGACGCGTTTAGATTCTCGCTGTATTCTAACCCCATTTTTCTTTTTTCTTCATTTTGGATTTTGATTGCTTCAGACAATTTAGTCATACTCCATGCTTTTACAACAAGTATTAATCTTGTCGCAATTTATGGTCTGGGTTGTTGATTTTCGCCCATTGTGGATTTAAACAGTGTTTCCACTTCTCCCGATTTTTCGGGAGATCTACCGAATTTCTAATCCATCTCCCGATAAAAAAGGAAGATACCGAATCTCCCGAAAATCTCCAGAAAACTTAATCCCCGGAAAAAAAGTATTCTTTCCCCGTAAAAAATAAACGATTTCCGGTAATTCTGCTGACAAACATTCGTGTAACAGGAAGTAACGCATAACATACTAGCTACCATCTTCATTTATCGATTTTTCTCTTGTCTTGTGATGCTGAAGACGCTCATTTCAATTACATTAGTACATTACAGGGCAGGTTAGAGTTAGAGATAAACAGGCCAGACGCCAGACAACATTTAGTTCTATATAGTATATTCAGTTTTAGCCATAAGTAGAATAATCGTTCAGATAGACCAAACATAGGTAAATATTATTTGAAAAGTATAGGCTATAACGATTATAAGAAATTATCTTAAAATAAGATATTATAACATAGGTAATTCAATATTTAAATACAGGGGGGGCAGTCTCTTCCTGAAATCCTGAAGCCCCTGACAGGTCAGTCAACACCAGAAAAGATGGTAGATTTGGTAGTCTATCTGCCAGTACGGCTATGTAAAATCCTTTTGTAACAAAACTTAAGCTTTCCAAGCTTTGATTTTTGCAAGGCGATTGTTGTTTGAAGCTCTTTTGCAGAAATATGCATTCGCTTTTTGGCAAATGTACAATCACGGCTGTTTTGTCTGGGAAAGCACCATGACCTGTTTCCATGATATGTGAGGCATTTTCTGAATGAGGATTGCATCACCGGGATTCAGTAATTTAAAGCCTTGGCTGACTTGTTGTGGCAAAAGTTCTGATGTGTCTACATTTCAGTTCTTTTTTGAGTAGGCTGCCATTTTCAGGTAACTTTTTCCTCAGGCGATGTAAGGTACATGATAGCTTGTATCTCAATTGGTGGGACACATGGAGCTGAGTTTCATATGTATATGACGGAGTTCTGATACACCCAGGGAAGGATTTTCTCCGTTTTCTTTTGCCTTGGTCATTATATTTTTTATGATCTGTATTATACCCTGATGTGACGCCGATTTATAAATGGTGCACCTGCGTGAAAGATTTTGGCGGTGCACCACCAGCATGTCTATATTTAGCCCTATGTTTTTGCAGTGATTTGGGTGTGCTAAGTATGTTGCCATGCTAAGTAAATTTTTAAAAGTCTATCGATATTGATCTCTGACCACAAAAAGGGATTAAGAGCTTACGGACCAAATGGGAGTGGCTAATTTAAGGGGGCCTGCCTCCTCCAGAAATTTCACAAGATTTTTCTTAAAGGGATTGCTCTCTCACTTGCAGCAGTACTCGCTTGCTGAAGCATTCAAATTTTCAGGGCATGTTTAAAAGTAGCCAGAAGGCATCCAGTCTCCCTTCCGTCCCTTTTTTTTAGCTATCCTCTCTCCAAAGGCATCTGGTCAGAAATTAATGTCTAGGAAATTATCGTTTACAAGAAGAATTCGGTACTTAGCTAAAACTACAAATTTAGTTTCAAATAGATAACAGTTGTCGTTTTTAGGCAACCAAGAGAGCTTATGCAGGCAAAACTTTCAAAATTGTACTCTCTATTTTTAAAGTGATGCGAAATTCAACAAAAACAAAATAAAGCAACAATCCTAAAATACTTTATTTTTATTCTGTAAAAAGTGCCCTTAATTGGTTTGCTTTTATTATACCAAAACTCCTATATTATTTTGTGTTTTCAGTAAAGTGCTAGTTTTCTATAATCCTAGAAACACAGGGAAACATAATTAGTTGGTTTATTTGTATTAGTTTTATTGATATATGTTAGATAGGCTGTGAAGTAATAATTTTTGTTCATTTTAAGTTTCAACTTCGCTCTTTACTTCCATCGGAAAAACTTGTTTTCTTAAATTAACGTTCCACAGGAGGCTCATCCCCACCTTATCTCACTGGACATGCGATTTAAGCAGTGTTTCCACTTCTCCTGATTTTTCAGGAGATCTACCGAATTTCTAATCAATCTCCCGGCAAAAAAAGAAGAGACAAAATCTCCATAAAACTTAATCCCCGGAAAATGTTACTTTACGGTCATTCTTTGTTTTTTTTTTTTTTTTTACTTGACCGTGGTCTATGGTCTTTTAGGGATTTTTCTTAACGTCCCAGGCAATTGAGGCAGCGCGATTGGAATTTATTGGCATATGTATGAACATTGCCCATTATCCATTCAACAGTGGTTGCATTGATTTTCTTTTTTTTGATCATTTAAACACCTTCAAGGTTTGTAATTAACTAATTATTTTCAATTCATAAACTAGCCACAGGTGTCTGCTTGCACCAAGAAGATGGGAACTAGCACTGTGTGGATCCAACTGATTCAGTAGGTTCAAAATAATCCAAAGCTAATACAAATTTAAAGAAATATGACAAAAATCAGACTTCGTCTACAGTTGCTCTGTAGAACTGAAGGGGTTTGCATCAAATTATCCAGTACAAGATACAGAGACAAAACTGCAGCATTTTGAAAACAATATACCATTTTTGCTGGTTGACAAGTTAGTCCCATTCCTGAAAAATATGCCGCATAAGAATGTTACTGATAAAGCAAGACTGGGTAAGCAGTAAGGGACGAATATAGTCCACCAGGGCCTGCGAGTGTATTATAAAACATAAAATCGCGAAGAAAGGATGAAAACAAGGACAATTAACAGCCAGTGAAAAAAAATGAAATTAGTTTTATTGAACCTGAAAAAGCTAAGTAACTAAACCCACCCATCCGTGGCCCATATTTAAGACGCTACTCGTTGTCAGGGGGGTCGAAAAGTGCCATTGACAAAGAGTGGCGGGAACATTTCGATAGTACCAATGATGATGAGACAGTAACTCTGACAGCCGTGGATTACTGGAAACCGGCTTTGAGTGCCACCGTGGGACCACCGTGGAAACCAAACTTAGCTAAGTTTGTACAATACTTGTTTTCCTTGCCATTGTCGAACGTAGCTTCAGAAGACTGTTCATCTTACTCAAGGAAGTAAAGACAGACAGAAGGAATCGTTTGGTAACTGTAACTTTGGCTTCCACAATTCAGACGAAACTTGGAATGAAACGAGCTGGAATTACAGTTGAAACATTGACGGTTGACCAGCGTCTGCCAGCACATCTGAGTTACTGCATGATCAGAGTGGACTGCTCACAAAAAAAGGCCATGAGATAGACACATTATGAATGTAATGCGGTATATGTGTAAGAAAGTTTTGCCATTTTTTTTCAGTTATATGAATACTAATGAGCTGCGAATTTGCGTTTTCTCTTTATTATTTGTGAATACCTCTGGGGATGGTGGTAAAAACAAATTATCCACTTAACTCAGACTCAATGGTCAAAGGCCTGGTGTCCACAATTCGTCCAGATTTTCTGTCCCGTCATGAACTTAGCGGGCTGTCGTGTGGAGCCTGAAAGGGCGAGAAAAGTAAGGGTCGATAAAGAGAAATGTCTTAATTAAACAGGTTTAGAGTCTGAATGAAATATTACTGCACTTAGTTTCAAAATTCAATATATTTCCGGAATTGCAACTGGCTCAAGTAAATCTGCTCTCTGAACTTTTAGAATGTGGAACTTCATTCGCAAATCGCTTGAACAACCTCCAAAAACTTAAAAGATTCTTACTGAAAATTCTACCGAATCTCGAGATCCATCTCCCGATTTTCTCCCGAATCCTGAGAGCCATCTCCCGATTTTCTCCCGAAAATTGTCAAGATTTTACAGATTTTTTGAAAACATAAGTGGAAACACTGGATTTAAATTGTTCAGGTCGTTCTTTCGGTCTTATCACGTTTGATAGTTCAGGTGGTGGTTCCAAAGAATCATTATTTGAAATAATTGAAAATTTTCATTTTTGGGTCTTCCTACTGACATTATATAACTGGTTGTGTTCAAAACCGTAGGCTTAATAACGTATCAAGTAGAGTAAATCTAACAAGAAACCAAAATAATTTTAAAATCTTCATGTATTTTCCTAGTTTGAATTAAAACACAAAAATTATTGCTCAGACACTATAAATATTTTGAAGTTTACATAATAAATGTAGGCATATAAGGGGCATATAAGGTTTTATAATTCTTATAACGTTTTATAACTGAGGTAAATAATTCTTATGACCTGGGGGCAATTGACGTTTTTATAGTAAGGTTGGTCATATATACTTCGGAGGGGTCTCATTTGATTGGTAATACGAATTTTCTTATTGTTTGTTTTGGTAAGGAAAAATGTTCCCTTTAATTTCCATTTTATTTTATTTTCCTTTTAATTTCCTTTAATTTTCATTTAATTTTTCCTCGTTTATACTCTTTTTTTTGGGCCATAGAAATGTCATTCGAAATTTGATAGAGGATCTTTGTTTTTCTTCTAATAATTGGTGGAATAGCCAAGGCCGTATCCAGGGGGGGGAGGGGGTTACCCGGTTTGAACCCCCCCCCCCCCCGAAATTTTTGACCGACTCGAAAATAAGTCGAAAATTAGTAAAACCTAGGTAAAAATCAGTAAAATTAGTCGAAAACTGAGTCAAAAATTAGTACCCCCCCCCAAAAAAAAACTCACAAATTAGTAAAACCCCCCAAAGAACAAAAATCCTGGACACGGCCCTGGGAATAGCTGTGATGGTTTATCATTTTTTTTTCACGTCGTGATATATATTTTCTCAGAATGTAGTTCGTGTTTGACTTGACTTAAATAAAAAAAAACAAGTTTTTTAAACTGAAAGTAAGGAGCGACATTAAAACTTAAAACGAACAGAAATTATTCCGTATATGAAAGGGGCTGTCCCCTCCTCAACGCCTCGCTCTTTACGCTAAAGTTTTTTATTGTTTTAAAAAATAAAGTTGTGAGACAGAGTCAAACTTTAGCGTAAAGAGCGATGCGTTAAGGAGGGGACAGCCCCTTTCATATACGGAATAATTTCTGTTCGTTTTAAGTTTTAATGTCGCTCCTTACTTTCAGTTTAAAAAACTTGTTTTTTTTTTTTATTTAATTTCTGATCGTTTTTTAGTTAATGCAGCTTTTATTTTGGCTAACCGTCATTGAATAAGTAAAAAATTTGCATAAAAATTTTACTTTTCTTTTGCTAAATGGATGTCTTTACAAATTAACTTACGTAAGTAACTTCTATATTCGTATATTTTTCTTCTAGCAAAAAATACAAAGTTGCAGATTTTTGCAGATATGAGCTTGAAACCTATGTAATAGGGTTTTCTGATACGCTGAATCTGACGGTGTAATTTTCATTAAAATTCTTTCACTTGCAGGGGATGTTTCCACCCTCTTTAAAAAATCGGATAAATTTTCTCAGGCTCGTAGCCTTTGATGAGTAATGCTAAACTTAATAAAATTTATATATTTAGAATCAGCATTATAAGCCCATTCTTTTGATACATTTATTGACATCAAAGTTCCGTTTTTAAAAGATTCGATTACTATTGAGCCGTATCGCTTGTTTTTTTATTGTTTTTTTTATTACGTATGTGTTATTACGTACATGAGGGGGTTCTCCCCTTAGTCAATACCACGCTCTTTACGTTAAAAGTTAAAAAAAAAATTTGATTCACAAACCCCTGAATCACAAAGGCCGTTTAATTAGAATAGATAGCTCTTTTGAAAGCACTAAAAAAAAAACTGTAGCGTAAAGAGCGAGGTATTGACTTGGGGGAGAACCCCCTCACATACGTTATAATTTCTGTTCGTTTTAAGTTCTAATGTTGCTTCTTACTTTCAGGTGAAAAAACTTGTTTTTTTATTTAATTTCTGATCGTTTTTTAAATAATGCTTGGAAATCCGGCGCCCCCTTCATAGAAATGTCCCTTACCCCAAAGAAACATCCTCCACGGAAATATTCTCCAGAGTAACCCCCTTCTCTAGCCCCCCCCCCTCCAGAAAAAAAATCCTTTCTGAAAATGTCTGTATACTTCCCAATAACCAATAAATAATGCTGGCAAGTCCGGCGCCCCCTTCATGGCAATTTCCCTTCCCCCATGAAAACTTCCTTCAAGGACAGATCCTCCAACATAACCCCCGACCCACCCTTCCCTCCCACTACCAGAAAAAAACCCTCTTGAAAACTTCTGTATACTTCCCAATAACCAATGCCATATGTTAACATTGGGTAAAGTTCATAACTTTTAGCCCTCCCCCTGGGGTCTTCGGGGGATTAAGTCATCCTAAAAGACATATTTATCATATTTTCGACCATGCTGAACAAAATGGATATCTCAAAATTTTGATCGGGTGACTTTGGGAAAAAAATAAGCGTGGGAGGGGCCTAGTTGCCCTCCATTTTTTTGGTCACTTAAAAAGGGCACTAGAACTTTTAATTTCCGTTCCAATGAGCCCTCCCACGATATTCTAGGACCACTGGGTCGATACGATCACCCCTGGGGAAAAAAAAACAAACAAAAAAACAAATAAACACGCATCCGTGATCTTTCTTCTGGCAAAAAAAATGCAAAATTCCACATTTTTGTAGATAGGAGCTTGAAACCTCTACAGTAGGGTTCTCTGATACGCTGAATATGATGGTGTGATTTTCATTAAGGTTCTATAACTTTTAGGGGGTCTTTCCCCCTTTTTTTGAAAATCAGCCAAATTTTCTCAGGCGCGTAACTTTTGATGGGTAGCACTAAACTTGATGAAAGTTATATATTTGAAATCAGCATTAAAATCTGATTCTTTTGATGTATCTATTGGTATCAAAAACCCGTTTTCTAGAGTTTCGGTTACCATTGAGCCGGGTCGCTCCTTACTTACAGTTCGTTACCACGAACTGTTTGAAAAGGCTAATTACATGTTTTGGCGGAGAGCCGAGATAAAAGCTAGTTTCGGTGTGTATGAAAGTTTTTGCATGAGATTCTTAGACCTTTCCTGAACTTTAAAGAATAAACCCCTCTGTTTGAAAATCTATTTATATATATATATATATATATATATATATATATATATATATATATATATATATATATATATATATATATATATATATATATATATATATATATATATATATATATATATATATATATATATATATATATATATACATTCTACAGTAGAACATCACTACACAACTCTGTTGACTCCGTAGCAAAACCTGTTCTGCCCCTTGTCTTTACCAGAGTTCGAACATAATTTACTAAATATATGGTTGTAATCGCCTAACCATTGAAAAAATATAATAGATTAACAGTCAATTAATATATAGTGCTATTAAAATATTAATTATTCGTTATAATGTAGAAAGAAAACCAACCATTTATTTTCTCTTTTGATTTTTGTCTTATAAACTGAATGGGTTTGCGCTCTGAACAATTTATGTGTCCCTTTTGTTTGCTGTGTTGAATTTCTCTTTTTGTTCTAATTAATTCGGAGGCATAATTGTGAAATAAAAGTAGTACCCTTTTTTTCTCATTTTTTTTCAAAGAGAAAAAAACATTATTGAGGTACTGTACTAATGACAAGAGCTTGATTATATTCATTGTACTTGGAAAAAATAACAATGGGACAAGAACCTCATTGACACGGTTATATTTACTTTAAAGTTTGTAAAAGTAAACAAGTTGCTCATTTGAGATTTCAAACTTCATTATACCAAAAACCTGAATTTTTTCATCCCCTGGAATATTTTTTAATGTAAAGAAACAAAAAATAGCATCTTGTGATTAAAGGTCCATACTTGAACAGTTCTTGCTGGTTGGCAACAGTAATTCTTGCGGTTAAAAATCCATACTTATAAATGTCCACAGGGGAATTTGTTGTGGTTAAAGGTCCATGCTTGAACACCTCTTGTTGGTTGGCAACTATAATGCCCGTGCCACATTATAGTCACACTTGTCGATTAAATCAAAATTACACATAACTACAGCGCCAATTACGTTCGCCGTTCGTAATTTCTCGAGTTGAACATTGTTCAACTTTCAAGCATAAATTTCATGACTGACCAATTGCACCAGCAGTAGAATACCATATATTTAAAATATAAGATTCTTTCCTTCTAAAGATGATTCGGGCAGAAATTAAACGTTCCCTAATTGAGTTCAAATACCGCTTCCAGGAGTCTAAATTCATAATCAGCAAAAAGAGAAATTGCATTTCTAGCTTCAGTCAGACAACGGCGCTAGTCGTTCGAATTTCGCTAAGATAATTAGTAGCAAAAACAAAATGCTAAGCACGATATTTCTAAGGAAGTTTAAATGGCAAAAAACTGTGTGAACTCCTGAATCATCTGAAAAATCTTAAAGAGATTATTGGACGAAGATTTGCGTCCTTGGGTCACTTGAGCCAATGGCAGGCAGTCCCTAGAGCGCAGGACGAAAGAACTGCGTTTGGGAGTGGGGGTAAATGTGTTTTTTAATTTTAATATGTATTCAGACTTAAGACGATTAGTACCACAAATAATCTCGGTCACCATTTATTTGTCTTTGAAGTGACCCGTTGCTGTACAACTAAGCATGTAAGTTCAATAAATCTATTGTCCTTTCTTATATCTGTTTATTCCATTTTATATGTCTGTATTTAGCCTATATAGCTAATTAGTTCGCCATATCGTGTGCCAAGAAAAACTTCTATTGCTACAAATGGCGCGTGTCGGAAATTGGAGGAAAACTGCGAACTAGTTAGGCCATTTAAACTTTGTAATTCAAATTTAATTTTCGGAGAGATACAGACATATAAGAAAATTGATTAGGCCTATAACCGCTAAGCTACTACAGGGAAACCCTTTAGAATATCTCATAGGAGATAATAGAGTCCCCCAAAATAGGTTAAGTAAAATTTTAAGTTGATATAAACGCAAAAAAAAAGATGGAAGAAATCAGTGAGTTATTAATAGTGCAAAAGTTAGTCGCCAAAAATATAGAGATTGCAAAATCTATCCCGGAATACAATGGCCAATCAGATATTGACGAATTTAATATCCAATTGACCCAGTTTGTACAATTAACAAAAACAGACGTTGGAGCATTAAAAGACATGCTGCTTCTACGATTAAGAGGCCAGGCCTTAACCTTTCTAAAACAGGTCGAACATACCATAGGAAATAACGCCAACTTGCCAATAAATACGGTTGATGAATTGTTAAAAGCATTCAAAGAGAGATTTATAGAAACCAGTTCAATAAATAAATTAAAACATGGAGTAGTGAACTTTGATTTTTCACAAAATATAAGGGAATATCTGGATAATATACGCATTTCTGTAGAAGCAAAATACGGAAGTGGTTCTGGGCAACTGTATGAAAAAGTCATACTAAATACCTTTTTGCAAGGGCTACCCCCAAAACTATATAGAGTAGTAATATCCAAGAATATTCAGACGTTGGATCTTGCAGTCCAAGAGGTAGAACGATTAATCGAAGTTGATAAAATGGTTGCTAATCATAGTAATGCAAAAATAAACAGCCTAGGCGACTCAAACGCGAACCTAATCTTTAAGGGCGATCAGACATCCCCCAATTTCTTTTCAAGGGATAACTCCCCAGTAGCACAAAGAAACAAAACGCCAGAACCCGCTAGGCAGAAAACAGTACGTTTTCAGCCCATTAACCCTACAATAATAAGGTGCTATAACTGCAATCGTGTTGGCCACATAGCAAGAGAGTGCCACTACGTCACCAATCCCATACCAAGAAATGCTGTCGGTAATACGCAAAATTACGGTAACCATTTGTTCAGAAGAACAAATTTTAGCACCGGTCGTGCAATAGGCTATAGCCAGGGGGGATTGCGCCAATCAGTACCTTATAATGCGTACCAACCAAATTTGTATAGCCCTTTCCCCAACAGGCAAATTAATTACCGGTTTGAAAACCCAAATACTCGCCAAGGTCAATATAATGCGAGAATGCAATATAGAAATCATGAAAATTTGCCGATGAGAAATGAAAATTTTACAAGCCAACGGCACTGGCAGTCAACGCCAGCAAATGGCACTGACACGAGACATCCACGCTACCATAATAATACATGGCAAAGACAGGCAGACGTAAATCATTTAAATATGCCTACGGAACCTAATACGTCTGAATATCTATTACAGGCACCGACAAATGAAATAAATTCTCAGGGAAACGCTTCAGGCCCCTCAGAAACATAAGTTGGACCCCGAGGGTGCCAGGGGTATTTAATAGGTCCAAAACAATACTAGTGCCTTCTTGTAGTGATATTATTAACAAGTTACCTATATTTAATGATTTTTGTGTAGAAAACGTTTACTTTACGGCCTTAGTTGACAGTGGAGCTACTGTAAATATCATAAACTCTTGCGTATTTAACATGTTGCCTCTGCACATTAGGCGACAAAAGAACCCTAATAATCCCAATTTAACAAGTGTTACAGGCCATAAATTAAATGCAAAAGGGTCAATTTGCCTAAACGTAAAAAGAGACAACAGAACCTTCATGACAAATTTTATTATATGCGATAATCTCCCATATGATGCTATTATAGGGGCAAATTTTCTAAGGTCTAATAGAATACTATTAGACGTAGCCAACGAGAGGTTGGTCTACCCAGCTAAGGTGGAGGAAAAAGTTTCTACCTTAAGAAATCGTAACAGAGGTTACGAAGATAACATAACAGTAAACAAAATTTCTAATGGTATAATGTCGAAGTATTTTGAACCTCATGTCTCGCAAAGACAGGGCATAATTGGAAATTTATTCAATTATCCTGAAAGATATCGCAGAAATGAAGTAAATTTAAATAATAACAGCATTGAATCTGCGAAAGTAAAAATAGGAGATATGCGACAGTACAGATCAAATGAAATTAAGAAAATAGTGGAATTGTGGAAAAACATAGTAAAACCCAACGTGACGCCACAAGATGCCGCAATGGCGCAGCATAGCGCCAGTATGAATCTAATAAACAATGAAAATGAAGAGAAATATTACGGATTTGCGATAAGGAAAACAAAAGTCCCTCCCAAAACGATGCAAAAAATTCAAATATCACAAATGATCGAGCCAATAATTAGCAAATCAGAAATATGGTTTGCGACACCGTCTGAAATACCCGAAAATCTGTCATGCGAGGAACAAATTATATCTTATGACCAAGGGGAAGGTTTTATTTGGGTAACCAATAACCATGAAAACGATACAATTACAATTAAAAAGGGGAAGTGTTTAGTCCAAATCGAGGTTTTAACGGAAAATGATTTAAATACATGGGAAAATTCTAAAAGAAACCTAGTTAACGGTATTAAAACTTCAAATAACGAATATCCTTTGACTAAATCGCAATTTTTAAACAAATTTAAAATGGATCATATTACGGATATGGAACTTAAGAAAAAGTTATGCGAATTATTATGGAATTTTAAGGATGTATTTTCTGCATCTGAAAATGATATCGGTCTGATTCCATTTTACCAGCATTCAATTTTAACGACTGGTAATCCCGTAGCAAAACAGCCATATCGTGTGCCATATAAGCACAAAGAGTGGTTAAAAAATAAAATCCATGAATTAGAAAGGAACGAGATTATACGCCCAAGTATAAGTCCGTATAGCGCACCAGTGATCCTAGTACCAAAAAAGAATGGAGATTTTAGGCTCGTTGTAGATTATAGGGCTCTCAACAAACAAGTAGTTAGCGATAAATTTCCTCTACCAAGAATAGACGAAATTCTTGACTCAATTTCAAGCAAAAACAAAATTTTTACTTCTTTGGACCTTACCCAAGGCTACCACCAAGTGAAAATAGCCGAAAAGGATGTCCATAAAACTGCATTTTCAGCATCCGAATATGGATCTTATGAATACTTAAGGGTACCATTTGGGCTTAAAACAAGTTCAAGCGCATTATGTAGACCCCTATTGCACCTGTTAAGAGGATTAAAGAATATAATTCATTTTGTCGATGATATTATATGCGTGGGGGAAAACACTGAGCAACACTTAGCAACTTTAGCTAAGGTGTTCGAGAAGTTCAGGCAAGGCAATTTAAAATGCCGGCCTGAGAAAGTAAATTTATTTCAATCCAAAATTAAATTTTTAGGAGTAGTAGTGACCCAGGGAGAGATATCCCCAGACCCTGATAAAATAAGATGTGTTGAAAACCTCAAGCCCCCAGAACTATGAAAGAATTAAGGGGAATTTTAGGACTTACTGGCTACTTTAGAAAATTTTTACGCAATTATGCCCAAATTGCGAAACCCCTCACGGAATTAACCAAAGGAAACTCCCATAAGGTTACCTGGTCCCAGGAAGCTCAAACTTCCCTAGACCAACTCAAAAAGGCACTCACTTCTGAACCAATTTTGTCACTCCCTGATTTCGAAAACGGAAAATTCATCGTTACCACTGATGCTAGCTCAAAGGGCATAGGCGCTATCCTTTCGCAAACAATCCCAGTAGAAAACCCTAACCCTCTACAGGGAACACCTAAACAAATAGAAAAAGTTATATGCTATTCAAGTAAAACTTTATCAAAAGGCGAAAGTAGTTATTCCGCCACAAACTTAGAATTACTATCTATTATCTACCACTTGGACAAATTTAGACATTATTTAATTGGTAGAAAGTTTATATTACGATCAGACCATAAAAGCTTGCAGTACCTGCGCACATTTAAAAACCCCACGGGCATTCTAGCTAGATGGATTATGAAAATCCAAGACCTAGATTATGAATTTGAACATTTAAAGGGAAAACAAAACGCAGCTTGCGACTTTTTGAGTAGATATCCAGAAAATAGTCCGTCGGAAACTGAAGAAAATGAAGTTAATGCTATTAATGCTAAAAGCAAACATGGATGTAAGAAAAACAAAGTCAAAGACGCAGTAAAAGAAAATAAGATTAACTATTGTCCCTTGTCTTTGGAAAATATAAAAAGAAAGCAAAAAAAGGACGAAATGTGTGTAGCACTAATTGATTATTTTGTGAATGATGAGGCGTTACCGGATAAATTCAAAACTCTTAGAAAAGAGATAGATAATTTTTACTACGACCTTGATGAAGAAATACTGTGTAGGATTGTGACTGCTGAGACAAATAGAAACCAAACCTCGATAATACCTGTATTACCACAAAACTTGATAGGGCCTGCATTTGAATATTTTCATTCGGACACAGGTGGACATTTAGGAGTTATGAAAACGTTCCATAAGTTAAAACAATACTTTTACGTACAATCGGCACTAACAAAACTTAAAGAATTTGTAAGCACATGCGAAGCATGTAATTTGAGAAAAATCCCCCCAGCTTATCCAAATCCCCCAATGGGAAGGGTCCCAGTAGCAAAGTACCCCTTCGATATTATCTCATTTGACCTATTCGGGACAAGTGGAGGCTTACCTGTTTCTAGCAGAGGACATACTTGTATTCTTTCGGTTGTAGATCATTTTTCCGGATTTACTTTTGCAAAAGCATTAAAAAATCAAGGTGCTTATGCCACAAGTAAGGCATTAGCAAAATTATTTTTACAATTTGGCATTCCTAATAAAATTTTGAGCGACAACGGGAGCAATTTTGTTGCAAAAGTAACAAAAGATTTAATGAGTTTCCTTAATATAGAGAAAATGGTGACAGCGCCGTACCATCCACAAGCTAATGGCAAAATAGAAAACAGACATAAAATATTTTCGAACGTTCTAAGTATTTATACGAAAGACAATAGGAGCGACTGGGATAAATTCTTACCTTATTTAACTAACGTAATCAACACTGCTTATTCCGAAGCAACCAAAGACAATCCATTTTATTTACTTTTTGGTCGAGATTTTAGAGTCCCATATAATGAGATTATTGAGTCTCGGCAGTATTATAACGACTCAGAAGATTATAAACAAGAATTCATAAATAGGATGAGGAAAACTTATAAAATAGTTAGGCAAGAGTTGGAAAAATGTAAAATAAACCAAGAACTAAGAAACAAACCCAAAGTTAAGGGGAATATAGATTTCAAAGTAGGAGACTTCGTTTACCTAAGGAACGAGGCAAAAACGGAAGGAAAAAAACTTTCCAACAAATATTCTGGGCCGTACAGAATAGTCAAAAAGTACGATAATGAATATACCTTTAAAATGGAAAACCCCGATAGTGGAAGAACTTACAAAGCGCATGTTAGCCGAATAAAAAGAGCCAAATTTCCAGAGAGATGGGTATCACAGCCCTCCTCTACTGATTCGTCAGATTCGGAAAATGAACCCCCTAAGTCAAGATTGGCAGAGCTAAAACCTTTCAATTTTAAACAAGATTATTTTGAAAATGAGAGTGATGAACAAAACTTTGAAGAATTTTTAGCAATGGAAAATCTAGTTGTTCCTAAGAAAAAATCCCTAATACCAGGATTTTTTCCTGAAATAAAAACGCCAAGAAGTCCAAAAAGTTATTCATCGGCAAACGCAGGAGATTTAGATTATACAATATCTCCAAAAACCCAATTCTTCCCCGATAGAATTTCGACACCATGTCCCCCAAAAGATTTCCAGACGATATGGTTTCCCCTACAACACCAATAGAAAGGCCCCTGTCCTTACAAGAAGAATTAAACAGAGCTGTAGAAACCCCCGGTATTACTGTAAAGAAAACTCCTCCCAAAGATTTAACTAAAACAAACCTGCGAGAAGCTATGGATTTAATAAATTTTCCCATAAAAACGAGTCAAAGTACATTGCCCGGGAATAAAACTCCCGAGGATGACCAGCAAGGTCAACATCATGATATAACTGTGTCCAAGGTCAAACCTAAAAAGTGGACTTCATGGAGGGAAACCTTTGTGCAAAGAATGCCCCATCCCCCTGAAGACATGGCCTTCAAACAATGGAGGAACCCCGCAAAAAACTATTGATTCCTCCCAAAGCTCTCAAGAATCTTTCAAATCCCCCGAGTTGAGAACTCAAGGCGAGGACTTGGGGAATAAACCTTCTACTTCCAGGGGAGTAGAAATTTACGAAGGAATGGCAGGTGATACCACAAAAAGTGCCACCTCTAAAAGTTCCAATCCGGATTCGTCAGAAACTAGTTCCGAAGAGTCTGATGGTGAATCAGGCCAAATAGTAGCTAAAGAAATAGGGAAATCAAGGCCGACCTCAGCAGCCGCACACGGGAAACAAACGAAATTAAAAGGGCAAGAATTTTTGAAAAAACAATACAAAAAGTTTGACCTTATTTCGCTAGACAAACCGAAAGGGAAAAAACCACAAGAAACAGAGGAGAAAATAACGACGCAGTCAGGTAGAACGGTTAAAAAAACCTGACAGATGGAAATATCCCTAACTAATGTTAGAAATTTCACAGATATGAATTTAACACCATAATAAATTCAAAAGTGTGCAAGTAAAGTTAACCAAGTCAATATTAATGGAAAAAAAAATAAATAAATAAAATAAAATGATACGAGTAATGTCAAAACGTTGACGATCACAGAAAATAACCAAAGGTAGGAAGCTAGTGGTCTACTGAAAACGACAACTGGCGTTGGACCACGTCTTGTGGGAAGCCTGGGGAGGAACTCAAGGCCCATGATTGTTTTTTGTAATTTTTTTGTGTAAACGATCGTAGGAAGGAATATTTCTCAGTCCTTCAAGTGTAAGAAATTAGTATTTTTATGCCAATCAGGGCCAGTCAAAGCAATACTTAAAGGTTGAATAGAAACTTCAGTGAGCTAAGTTTTCGTTTTTGGATCTGAATGCTTTGAAAGAGAAACAGAGAGTTTACTTTCTTATAGCTCCGAGGCGAAAAAAAAAAAAAGAAAAAAAAAGAAAAGCTTTTTAATTTCATTATATTATATCTATGACGTATGCTGTCCTACGGCTCTGTGTTAAACATTACTTCCAAAGAGAAACAGAGACATTAATGTCTTTAGCTCCTTGGCGAAAAATTTAATTTCACTAGTTTATATCTATGACATATACAATAACAGAGAGATCACTGTTCTATAGTTCTGTGACAAAAATGTCCTTTAATTTCATTGGTTTATCTATGACATATATTGTGCTCTAATTTTTGTGAAATATTTTCGCAAGTCAGTCACGTTATATCTTACCTATACTGACTCAGGTCCCCTCGGATTTTCCATGAAAAATCGACCCATGTCCTAACCAAGATGGATATTAACCAAGAAATTTACAGTACAGAAGCGTCTAATTATATGAAATATTTTATCTAAGTGCAGATTATAATTATTTTAGGCCTACCAGTGTAATTAAGCGCCGCAAGTTTGCTTATTCATGTGTTTCTTACTCGAGAAATATAATGTTTCTTACTCGAGTAATATATGTACTAATAGCCAACTATTGGTAACTATAACCAAACAACCTATTGGTACGTTTATATGTAGAATTTCACGGCGGATGTGCAATTATATCTCAATAATAATATGTAAAATTTTAAAACCATTTAATCAGTTAAGATATATGGATTGAAACCCTGTGTATGTCCAATGGCGACTAAGTAAAACCCACAAGGAATTCCCTATTAATGTGAAAGTGTTTCTCGCTTAACGGATTCTAATAAGACTTTAATATAATATTTATTTATTTAGTGCTGAAGGATTTGCTCAAACAATAGCCTTCTAAAAAGATATTGATGTCAGTTCTTCATTACGCTTATATTCTTTACCAAGCATCAACTGGAATCTACGCGAACAAGCTTGGAAATCCTGCATCTAATTACCTTATTCGAAAGACGAATATGAGGCACCAATGTTGACTTGCAATTACGGAAAAATCCTGAGACTAAGAACCTCTGCATTTCAGCCGTTAAACCCGGAGCCCCATGAGAACGTCTAAGCCAAGAAATAGGGAAGACATCAGAAAACTAGTGGGTATAGAGGTCTCCACTAGTCCTTGTTATGTCTTGTTCCCTCATTGTAGTATCGTTTGCGTAAAACCGTGCGGTTATGACGCTGCACATGCGTTTCTTATACAGCGCGGACTTGCGTGAACAATGCAGGCATGAAAAAAATATTGTAAAAAACAGACCTCAAACTTAATAATGTAGGGTAAATTATGTTTATTTAATATCGATATTTTCGTTATCAAAACAAATTTGAAGAAATTTCTGTTTTAGATTTTCAATGTGAGTACCAATATTAGTGTATTTATTTAATTCTGTCTCATAGCTAAGAAATTATAACCCAATTAATGCGTGAATTATTGTATGTGTATTTACTTAAAAGAACATGTGATTCTGCCGCGTTGTTTTTATTACAGGAAGGTAAATGGACACTTTGGTCATCGAGTATTACAACAAGCTGCCCAGTACAGATACGACCCAGTAACATCTATTTTCATCATATCTCAACCAACGAAGAGTACTCACCATGACTCCAGGCAACTTCATCCCAGCTTCGTCTACGAAAACAACAGTTACCTTCGATCGTCGTTTCTTCGACTATGAACCATATTATGTATCAGGTAACACTATATTTGAACCTCAGTATCAAGTGCTTTAACGAACTATATAATCGCATAAACGCTGAGAAACCCATCGGCTAGGACAAGATATAAATACGTAGATATCGCTGTTGATACTCACTATGGACCCCATAATAATTTGACA